>CANTUQ010000010.1:3277500-3670000 GCA_947683425.1 Excoecaria cochinchinensis | reverse complement strand
GGATCTCCCCGTGTGCTCGCAGAAATGCCCAAACAAAGAAAATAAGTTTTGAAATAAAAATAAACACAAATAAAATAATGTTAGTAATTAAATCAATAAAATCAATTAAATGCATAAAATAATAAATAAAAAATTAAAATAAATAAAATGAGTTGACATCAAAAAAATGATAAATGAACTAAAATGTTAATCAATTAAAATAAATGAAAAAATGCATTATGAATGACAAAAGGATTAAATAATATGATTGAAATAAATAAAACATGTTAATTAATTAATATATAAAAATATAAACATGACATTAATAATAATAATAATAATAATAATAATAGTAATAATGAAAAAGAATGATGTGATGATAATAACAATAACCATATTAATAATGATAATAATACAAAAATATATAAACATATTCAATAAAATAAATATGCAAATAGTAGAATAAATAAATAAATGAAAACAATTAAAATGTACATGTTAATAAATTAAATATGAACAAAAGTAAATAAATAAAAAATTAAAAATGAGAAATCGAGCCCTGAATATTTACCCATAGAGTTCGGATTCAATGAGAAAAAAAAGTCGATTGATTTCGTTGCTTTATTTTGCAAAATTAGAATTAAAGATTGGAAAAAATTGGAATTTTATTCCAAAAGAGAAAATTTGATTAAAAATGATGAAAGAAAACAAAAAAATTCCAAGAACAACAAAATGAATTTCTTTGTTTAAAAAAATGATTTTTATTAATTAAAAAAATAAAAATATTCTCAAGAGCAAACAATGATTTTTGTTTGTCTCAAGAAAAAATTATTTTATGAAAAAACTTGTTTTTTAGCAAATCAAATAAAAAATATAGATTTCAAGAACAAACAGTTATTTTGTTTGCTCCAAAATCCATTTTTCATCAAAAAAGGGATTCCAATAAAAATCTTTGAACAAAGTTTAATTGAAAACAAAGAAAAAAAATAACAAGTCAAAAAATTGAATTTTGAGAGCAAACAATTGTTTTATTTGTACTAAAATTAATTTTTATCAACAAAATTCCATCTAAAGTTCTTAGAAGAAATTTTATTGAACCAAAAAAAAAAAGATGAAGATGAAAAATTGAAATTTTCATTTTTTATTTTTAGGGGAAACCTAAAAAACCTAGAGAGAATTTTGAAGAAGAAGAAGAGAAAAAAAATAAAGAAGAAACCCTAAAAATGAATCCCCCACACTTCCCTTTCCATCTTTTTCTTTTTATATGAAGAAAAACTGAAGAAAATGTAATTCATTAAGAAAAAAACTAATTAATTATTTTAAATAACATTTATCTAAATTTTAAAAATGGAAGAAATCTTGAAAAAACTCTAAAAATGGTATAGAAAATCAAATTTTGTGAAATAATCCCAAAAAACAGCAAATATGGGCGACCGACGCCCGTCGGCAAGCGCGATGGCCGTCGGTCGCACGCGTTGGGTGCGCTCGCTTGCCTAGCGCGCGGGACGGGCCTGGTGTCGCTCGCGCTCGAGCGCCACGTGATGGCGCTCCGTGAGGGGCGCCGAGCGCAGCACCCGCGCGCCTGCAGGCACGCTGCCGCGGCCGACATTCGCGTTTTTTTTTTAAAATTTAACTAAAAATACTATAATTTCTAAACTCCATTTTTTAAATCTAAATTTCAAAATTTTTTATTATTTTTTATTTTTTCACTCTAAAATGCAAATTTAACAAGAAAATTATCACTTTTAACCTTTTGGCCTATGAACGGCATCTTATCATCATTGGGTAACTCTGATCTGGGCTGCCTCCGGATCCGGTGTCTACTCCTATCCATAGGAATTACATGTTAAATATAGGTATGAAACTTTGATATGAATAGGATCAACAAATTAAAGTAATGACATGCTTGAATGTATATGAATGTATGATATGTGAAGCATGTACTAGTAAAGGGTTTGCTAGCTATACACTTGCACTGAATATGTTAATTGTATAAATTGTATGAAAGGTATTTTAAAAAATATAAGTATGGATATGTGGGCATATAAATGTGTATATACACGGGACTTTGATATAGGTGTGCATTGGAGTATTTATATTGTGAGAATAGCAACTGTATATGGATATTCGTATTCATAAGTGTGTATTTGGTTTGTATGTACAACCCTATTCATGGTGTAGCATGACTTACATAGAAAAAGTACGCTCATACTGGATTTTACTATCTTCTGAATATGAATGCATAATTTTATGAGTATGATTAACTATGTGCATGTGTTAGTATCTATGACTTCTATGAGAGGTCGTTCATATCATTTAGTTCCCCACTAAGCTTTACACTTAGCACGGGTTTTTAATCAGTGTAGATAGTAGTGTTCGGATAAAGGGTGGTTAGGATAAAGGTCTTTAATGGAAGATCGTTCAAGAATTAAATCTGTAAAAGTAATTTGTATTTTGTGTTCATATGAGACTGATCATTTGTAATAGAAATAAGAGTAACATTGTAATATTATATATGTATAGTAATGTAAAAAAGGATGTGTACTTTGAAGCAATTTGTGATGTAAATGAAAAGAAATTTTATATTTCTGATTTTTGTTATTTATTATTGCTATAAATGTGTTTAGTCTAGTGACATCCTTCACCTGTAACTGTAAACCAGTCATGTTATGATACGGTTTAGTATGTACGGGTAAGGGGTGTTACATGAAAGATCTGATTGGAATTGCTTTTGTAACCCGAAAATCCAGGTAGTTAATTTACAAAATTTGCATTAAATTTAAAATTTTGAGTCATCTTTTTGTATTCCAGATCATTGAGACAGTTGTCAGGGGCATCATTTATTAGTGGCACTTTTTACTTCAGATCAGCCACTCTCCCTCTTACACGTGGCATCGAGCTCTTTGAGAAAAGTGCTTAGCTTGCTGGAGAAGCTACCATTTGCCTATAAATAGGCAAATCCACTTTCATTTTCCCTTTGACAAAGCTTTTATCTCTCTTTTACTCTAAAATTCTCTTCATGTTCATCGCGTTCTAGGAACTTTCTTTTCCATTTTCTGTCATTTTTACTAAGTAAGTGAACTTTTATTTGGTATTTTCTCTAGTTTTTTTTTTCTATTTCTTCAGATTCATCATCATCATCTTCATCTTGTGATATATTAGGACATCTACTTGGGAACAAATTAGAATTTTGTTTTTATACCTTTACCTTTACAAATTGTTGATAGTTTTAGTAGTCCGTGCAGATTAACCCAGTTTGAGGGTTTAGACACTAGTTTTCTTTTAGAGTATGCTAAAAAACTTCCTGTTGCCAAACATAGTAAACTCCCTACCTAAGAGGTAAGACAATTAAGAGGCAAATATAGTCTGCCTGAGGATGTATCCGTTCTAGCTTGTCCTCTATTCATGTCCATGGGTGAAGGTCTCTTTGCAAAGAACGACAAGTGGTTCATCTGCCATCGGCCCAGTTTAGAGTATGGCTTAAGGTTCTCTTTACATCTTTTTTACATCAGTATACAATAAGGCTATAGAATGGCATCTAATTAGCTAAATTCAAACAGATGGAGGACGATCACCTATTTCAAGGTTTTTTGCAAACAATTAAATGTCATCCCCTCTTTGGTGCTTTTTACTTATTTCTTTGATCTCTTTGGCCGAGAGGATGGGATAAAATAATACTTCACAAGCAGGAATAAAAGGAAGTTATTTGCATTGCCCACCTCTATCAAGGGTTTTAAGGAAAAGTTATTTTTTATCAAAAGAAATTGGGGCTTTGGAGTGAGCTTGTTCCGTTTGAATAAAGCAAAAAACTTGAAAGACTTAGCTTCTAGGCTTCCTATGTTCAAGATGAAAATAGAGAAGGTTATGAGATATTCCCAAGAGCATGAGAAGGATCTAACTATCTCCTTTATTCTTTTGGCCTCTTTGAACGATCCAATGCCTTGGGATTTTCCTTATAAGATTTTTCTTTTCTTTTTTATATGTGTGTGAGTTGTATTTATTTTTTGTGAAAATTTAGTTTTTAACTTTTTCTTATTTTTTTGTAGCTTCTATATATCCTCAATTGGCAAGGGAAGTGGCTGAACAGATAAAATAGAGTTGCGAGGAGACAAGAAGAAAGAAATCCACTCTAGCAGATGATCAGTCTGGTTGGCCTGATAAGGTTTGTAAGGTTGTTCCGACGGCTAGACCATCCAAAGCCATTTCACTGCCTCCAGCCTCATCCATTACTCCTTCTCTGATCCAACTTAGTGTTCCAACTCCTGCAGAGCCAGGCCTTTTAGAAAGGTCTTCTTTGAGGGCTTCATCTGACTGAATAGTGTTTGAGGAGCCATCAGGCTCTACTACAGCTACAGTTCTAACCTTTAGTGTTGGGTCTTTTCCTTTAGAAGAGATCTTAGCTCAAAAGTTTGGAGAGGGAGTTTTTTTCAGAACCCTCTAGTGATTGGGTACATGAGCTAAGAACTCATGTTGGAGAAAGATATGCAGGAGATATGTCTAATCATCTCTCCTACCCAGGAACTAGCTAAGATCAACTTAAAACTTTTTCATGTGAGTATTTTCGAATGCTCTTAAAAAAATTTTTTTTAAGTCCTTTTTATTTCCTCTAACTTTTATTTATTTACTTAAACAAGCTTCTTAGAGAGCTAGATAGCTATAATGATAACATCACCTGGAAGGACAAGCTCATTGAGAAAGTGCGATCCAAGCAAGAGTTAAAGGAGATGCTAGCAGCTTAGTCCAAAGAACTAGAGATCCTCTCTTTGGAATCGAAAGCTCGAATTCAGAAGCTTGCCTCCTAAATTTCTCAACTGTCTGCTCAAATGAGGGAGCTTTAGAAGCAAATGGGTTCCATAAAGTCTCTCAAAAAGGAGTTTGAAGAGAAGTTGAGCTTCCTTCATTTAACTCATCAAAAAGAGCTGGTTGATTAGAAGGATAACTTGATGAGCCAGTTATTGGAATTCTATGGTTATGTACATCATATACAAGATAAAAATTTAAAATTTTTAACCATAATTATTAAGTATCTTGCCATGAAATTACAATAACCTCACTAGAAAATTTGAAACTTTGTTGAACAGTTAATTACTTCGCATCGAGTTATCATCAACCATAGTGTTTAATGGTGAATACCTCCAATGTTAATCCAAACCAGAGAAGAGGCAAGAGTAATAATCAATATTGGAAAAGGATCAGCCAAAAATCCTCTAGGGCTTGTGGAGGATTTCTGTTAGAGAGCAGGAAAGAAAGAGAGAATAAAACTCTTCTGTCGAACTCCCACTGAACTTTAACTTTTATACTCAAAGTTAAAAGTATAATTCTAATGGGATTAGAACTCTAAATAGCTGGAGAATTAATTCAGAATTGACTCTTAATTAATTAATTAATTTGGCTTAATTTAATCTAGTCCGGTCCTATTCTGAATGGACTATGTGTAGAGACCCCTTTTACTGGGCTTTTCTATACGGGCTTGGATTTAGTTTCATAAATGAATCCCAAATCCAACCAAATTAAACATTTTAGATCCATAACACTTATAGATCATATTTAACTTGACTTAGCCTAAAAATTAGGCCATTAAGGCATTCTATTAGGCTTTTGAGCAGAAGCCACTCCTAGTGAGCTTCTGCACATATGACTATTGTTCTGGGCATGTAAATAATTCTCCAAGTGATCAATCAACATTGTTTCAGTCCTATAACATTTATAATCTAATAATATTTTATTTTAGATCAAAATAGACCAGTCCGGTCCATTATTATAGACCATGTGCAGAAAGCTCTGAGAACTTCTTCTGTCGAGTTTTTTTACGCATAAATAATTAATTAAACTCCTTTAATTAATTATTTCCTTCATTTCCTCTATCCATAATAATATCAAATATTATTACATATGTCATTTTACCATAATGCCCTTTCTCTATAGAAGTGTGACCTATTAGGTTTTCTTACAATTAATGAATTGAATTATTTAAACTCTTTAAAGCATTATATAAATTCTATAATTAATATTTATACTAATGTTCGTGTGCAAATCATGAAAGGCTTCTAGCCAACCATCATGATTACCCAAGTGATAGAAAAATCAAGTGGTTTTGACTACCCTTCCATAGAATAGTTACCGTTCAATTACTCCTTTTACCTTACTTTATCTCATTTAGGTTTTGAGTATTGAATGATGTCAACTCATATAAAACTAAATACAGTTATTCTAATAATTTAACCGTTGTTTCCAAAATGCCTGTTGTGGATCTTATCCATATTAGCATCCAACTCTAACAAGAGATTCTTTAAATAAGAGTATCATAGCACATATGAGATAAGTCCCTTAATAAATCTGGAATGGTGAATCCTTTATTGATGTAACATATAACAACCCAAAATGTACCCTAGAAGGATTTGTTCATATTGAGGCTAAGTGGTGACCAAAGTTATGCAAGTTGTAGTGTTGGGTGTATCAAATGGAAAATTTAAGAATTAATGTAAAAGTTTCGATGACTGCGGTCAAATGTAAAAGTATGAAGTATAAAATTAGGACTTGATTGAAAGAATAAAATTAATTAAGTGGGCCAATGTGAAGGATTCGTAAGTTACCAGCATCAATGCATAAGGATATGAGAATTGGGGGATTGAAAAGAGAATTTGCCCCAAATATCTAATTTAGGCCAATAGGAAGGTGACGTGTGGCAAGTGGTTGGAAGGGGTATAAAAGAAGAGAGAGAGGAGGGAAAGAGCAGAAAAATCTGCTCTCCCCTCTCTTGCTCTCCCATTCTTCCCCTTTTTCCTCTTCTTCTTCTTTCCCTTCTTGCTTCAATGCCATTTGCTCTCCCTTAGATCAAAGCCCCAAGATTTTGATAATGAAGTTTGTTAGTTCAAGAGAATTAAGTGAAGATTTTGTTAGAGAGGTAAGTTAAGCTTTGATTTCTCTTATCTCTTTTGATTAAGCTTTTAAACCCTAGATTTATGTTTTGTATATGTGTGTGTTTTTGGATGAGGATTTTGGGATGAGAAAGATCTTGGATGAGTTGAGGTTTGGGATAAGAAAGCTATTAGGATCAAAGGAGTTGAGGTTTGGGATTTTGTTATTTTGATGTATATTTTAATTCGAGGTTTTGTTTGAATTTTTGGAAATTTTCTGGACTTAAAGTTATTTAGATATGTTCAAATGTTATGGTTTTGAATAATTTGGGTTAAGATGCTTTGAATGTGGATTGTTGAACCAATGTATGTTTTTTTATTAAAATTTAGAAGTTATTTTGATGTTAGTCAATTTAGAGATTTTGAATATGTTAATTGCACGGATTAATTGTGATAATTGGTGTAAAGGCTGGTTTTTGTATTGTTTATGATGATTTGAATGTTTAATGTGAGTTGTGATGAGTTTTGGTTCGATTTGAAGGTCTGGGCAAGTTTTTGAAAGAAGAGAATTTCTGCAGATTTTGTGTGAGATTTGGAAAATACGACTCTATTGAAAGCACGATGTTTGTCACGAGCACGACAAAGACTTGGGATTCCTACATCTCGCAAGCAGCTGAGAGAGGAACTGTCCGAGTCGTGACAAGCTTCACGACACGGCATGGCCTTTGGGCTCCTTCACGAGTCATGAAGGCTGGCACAACTCGTGAAGCTTCCTCACGAGTCGTGAGGCCTGTCATGACTCGTGCAGCTTGTGTCACGAGTTGTGACATTACGCACGACTCGTGACAGCCCCTCCCCCCCTTATGCCTACCTTATATGATTTTGCCTTCACGAGTCGTGACATTGAGCACAACTTGTGACGGGCTCTTTTCCTGCAGGGCGAGCTTGGCCATTATCGCGAGCGCGACAGTCCCCGCCCCCCCCCCCCCCCCCCCCCCACCTCTCTACCTTAAAATGTTTTTGTCAAAATTCCTACTTGCATGGTTTCTCACTTGTGTTATGCATATGTGACTTAAAGCATGATTTAGTCAACTGTTCTTATTCATGGTAATAATTGAATTATGAGAATTTTATCTACCATTATTACTTTATGAATATATTTATGTGTGTAAGATAATGCTAAATGAGTACATGATGTCCAATAATATGATAAATGTAATTGGTACAAATGATATGCAAGTATATGCATGCATGTGTCTATGTAAAAATAGAAGAAAGTTACAAGTCTTTAATGGCAACACATGTGAATTTAGCCTGCATAGTTGATTGTGGATAGATAGGCATGCTTATAGAGTTCTGATAGCTGCAGGCCCTTTGGTTCTGGACCCTAATTAGGTCCCTATTTGGATCCTCGCGATCCTCAATGTGTACGGATCTTGCTTAAGATCCCCCAATGTGAAAATATTTTGATGAGAAAATAAAGATGTTGCTTTTCGATTATACCCTCGGGTACCCCCAATGTGTTCTGTTCACTCTCTTATCCACTCCCTTTGACTTAGCAGGCAATGTGAATAAAGTGACAAGTTCTGTGATGATGTGCATAACATTATGTGAATAAGAATTCAAAAGTGTTTGTTGATATATTAAGCTTGTGCTTTACGCACCTGCATGTGCTGGATCCTTTATGGACATCTATGTTGAATTGTATGGTATCTTTCGGTACCCGGATGCTTTTGAATCTGAATACTATATTAGTTAAATGAAAGAGATATAGCAAATAACGTTTATTCAAATAGGCGAGTATGAATGAATGCTGACGGCATAAGAATTTGTATGTGGAAAATGCATATCATTAATCTGTTCAAAAGTTATGAGTATGATTGCCTATAAGAATTGTATATGTATTCATTTATGTGTTTAAAATGTGAATATAGGTATGTTAAATATTATCTACTTTTGGACCTGAGCTCGGGGTAACTAATGTAAGTATGCTGGTAAGGAATTTATGTGCATTGTTTGTTGGTTTGCAATAAATACGGTAATTATGTGTCGATTAGAAGTAAGGAAAAATAGAGTGATAAGTATGATGTAAATAACTGGAATTATAGAACGAGTTAAATTTAATTCTGGAATATATGTGTATTAAGGTTTCTATAGAACTACGTGGTTCTGATTCCCAACTATAGGGATACGTAGGAAGCTTGGGATAATTATTTCAAACCCGAACCAAATCTGAGAATTGAAGTTTTTTCTTTAGTTTTGAACAAGTAATGGTTTGATCGAAAGAAATGTTTTAACTTGAGTAGTGATACTGTAATTTGTATGGTTTATAAAATGCATATGCATGGGAAATAGCTTAAGTTTTCGTATGAGATTAATGTTGCAATTCTGTGCTAACTCTAGCCGGTATCTTTATGCTTATATATATATTGCTTATGCATGTATTTGTATCAACCGCTACTGTGAATGGTTGTCTATTATTTGTGTATCCCCGCTAAGCGTTATCGCTTAGTACGTTTGTTTATCCGTGCAGGTTAGGAGATCGAAGTTGTGTTCGAGTGGTCCGCTATGACTTTGGCCAACAAGTTGGTAGAAGTTTTATAGGAAGTTGTATTGGTTAGCGGAATGTAATTAAGTTTTATTTTGTTGCAGTTGGTGTTGAGATGTAATATTTTAGTGTGAATAATTGTGTGCTAGTGTTATAAGTTAGGATATGTATGTCATTGAGGTTCTGATCTTAGGAATTTTATTATCCTATTATCTGTTTTGACTTATAAGCGTTTTCATCCGGTAGCATTCTTGTCGTCGTACTCCAATCGTATTGCTGTGTGGAGGGCCACGTACGGGTAAGGGGTGTTACATAACACCCCATATCCATACGTAAGGGAGCTCATCCGGAGAGGGAACGAACGCCCGCATGGATAAGGGTGTCACCAAACAATCCAGAATCAAGCATAAATACAAAATAAATATAGATAGTAGAAGAAATTAAAACACAAACTCCAAACTCTTTTCAATGATAAAAGCCAAGATTTCATTACAAAATTGCCATTACAAAGGTGCCTTTACAATAATTATAAGCTTCCTCAAAAAATTACATAGCTGAAGGAGTATAATAAGAAAATACAAAATAATATTCAAAAGATTACAAGAGATATACAAAAACAAAAGCTATTCTATCTAGATCTGCACTCCTACTGCATTGGCCCGCCCTGTGGAAACACTCCCAAAAGCTCTACTACTTCGGCACCTACACGGATGAAACACCCATGCTAAGCGATAACGCTTAGTGGGGAAAACACAAATATGGACGGCCATTCATATTGGTCGTCAAAACAAACACATACATATTCCACAAGCAAACATGCCAACAAAAAACATAACAATTATATATCAAGGGCATTCACACTATATATCACTTAATAATGTTATCAATTCTATAACAAATAAGGATCACACAATCGCTTGCAAACTCATAATAGCAGATAGCAAGTGAATACATTAGTACCCGTGGGTACGGTCAAAAGAAATTTCTTTATTTTGATCCAAAACATTTTTACATTGAGGATCTTAAATAAGATCCGAACACATTAAGGATCGCGAGGACCCAAACGGGGACCTGATTAGGGTCCAGAACACATTAGGGCTGCAGCTAACAGAACTCTTTAGGCATGCCTAATTATCCACTAATTGATACTTGTAGGCTATGCATAACACATTTCAAAATCGAAACATAAATTAACATAATTTATTGAAGCAAAATACAATTCAATATCTTTCAATAGATGAAATGCCACTAGGTAAAGATTAAGTTCAAATGGAATGAAATAGACAGAAATTAAACGCTTTAAAATTCAGGACAGAGAGCATTTACATGGCGGTATGAGCAAACCTTACCGCTGTGTAAGACATCTTACAAGGTGGTAAGGAAATGCCATTTCGCCGTGTAGCATGCCGAACCCAAAACTCTTTGGAAAACAGAATGCATTTACACGGTGGTATGCAAAGTCCTTACCGTCGTGTAAAATCACAGACAAGAATACTGAGCACAGAATACGATCACACGGTGGTATGCCCATTTCATACTACTGTGTAGATCATCCCAAACCTAGAATTTAAGTCGAAATCATACCCAAACTCACACCTAAACTACACAATACAATAAAATCAACAATGCACTTCAACAATACTACCTACAACACTCCTAAACACCTACCCATTGCATTCCTACATCAATTTTCTAACAATCAAACATAATATTACAAATCAAATAAAAAATGCACAATTAAAACATTCCAAAACCTTTGGCTCCTTTGCTCCACAAAGTCAAGGAGCTACACTCCCACTTGCTATTTCTTTCCCCTTGGACTCCTTAGCAGGTGTCCTTGAACCAACAAAACCAAAACATGCAAAAACTCAAAACCCTAAGCACAAGAACACTCACACCAACGAAAATCACAAAGAGAAGAGAAGAAGGAGGAGGACAAGAAGAAACCCACTTACTTGCTAGCACTTGAATTGTCAAAATCCACCAACAATTGCAGCAAAAGAGAGAAAAGAGAATCAAGAAGAAGAAGAAGACGTGGAGGAGAGGAGGAAACGGGAGAGGGCAGCTGCTCTCTCTCCTAGGCTTATAAAGCCTACAACTTGCCACATGTCAATCAACTATTGGTGGGCTTTAACAATTTACACCTTACTTCCATCTTCCTCGCTACACCTAAACCAAACCCCAATAAACTTACATATTAAACCAATAACATTACATACTAATAACCAACATGCAACTGACACCAAAATTAACATAGCACATGCAAAATACACACCAAAATGACTCAAAATTACTAGGGTGGGAAACGAGGTGTTACAACTCTCTACTCCTAACAAGAATTTTGTTCTTAAAATTCTCACCTGATCTAAACAATTGCGTATACTGAGATCTCATAATGACTCTGGCTCCCAAGTAGATTCTTCAACCCCATGATGCTGCCACGATACCTTAACCAGACGAACTTGCTTTTTTCTGAGTTGCCTTATTTCTTGAGCTAAAATAGTTTTTAGTAGCGATGAAGCATGGATACATGGAATATGTCGTGCAGCTTAGCCAATTCCAAAGGCAAAGCTAACTGATAAGCAATTGGTCCAATCTTTTCCAAAATCTCAAAGGGTCCTATAAATCGAGGACTAAGCTTATTATTCTTTCCAAAACGCAACACTTTTCTCCAAGGCGATACCTTAAGAAACACCTTGTCACCAACCTCTAATTGAAGGTCTTTCCATTTTAAATTTGCATAGGATCTCTTTTTATCCTTGGCTATCTTCAAATTCCGTTGCACCACTCGAATCTTCTCTTTGGTATATTTAATCAATTATAGCCCAACAAAAGGGCACTCAGTTAGCTCGTTCCAACAGACTGGAGTTCTACACATCCACCCATAAAGAGCCTCATTGTCACGCGCGTCGAACCCCGGGGCGCCCCGAACCACCCGCTTTTAGGGCTTTCGGGATGAGGTTTATGAAAACTTGTAAGAAATTACAAGTGTGTCCATTTTGGGCAACAAGGAGGTTTCATGGAGTCGCCACCCAATGGAACATTGGGAAAGGTCGTCTAGCCTCAGTGAGCCTAAGACAGTGTTGCTATGTCCATCATGGGCAAGCTGGAGGTTTCTTGGAGGCTTCCACCCTAACAGTAGGATGGCCATCTCGCCTCATGCTTGGGTAAACTAGAGGTGTCTTCGAGGCCTCTACCCTAATAGAACATTAGGATGGCCCTCTCACCTCATGGTGCCTAGGACTGTGCAAGTTTGAGCCATTTTACGGGACACAAGAGGTGTCTTGGAGGCTCCATCCCAATAGAACATTGAGATGGCCCTCTCGCCTCGTTGAGCCCAAAGACCAGAGAAGGTTCGAGACTTCCCATTTATTCATACCTTGGTTAGGTTTATAGTTGAGTTTTGAATTTATCGTTTCATCCCATTTCTCATTCAATTTAATACAGTTAAATTAAAGCGCAGATTGTCCATTCAGGGAAAGCGATAAATAAATAAAGTATAATCAAAGTAAAGTGCATGAAAATAAATTACAATAAAACTAGGGGCAGATTACAACCCCCATTATAAATAAAATACAATTCATACATAAAACGGACTATTTGTTAAAATTGAGGACATTGGTCCTCGCATGCATATTTATTACAAAATAATTTTGATGTGACAATTTTTATTTTGGAAGGAGAAAATTGGGACATTGGTCCCATTTTTATTAGGAAAGATTCCAAGTTAATTAATAAAAATGTTTTTGTGATTTTCTTTTTAGCGTGCCTAAATAAACAATTTTATATAAAATACATAAATGCGGCAAATAAATCAACATAAAGGAAAAGTGGAATTTAAATATGCAAACCAAAATGAGATTCCTAATTCCTCAATCTCCCATCTTCGTCCATGGATAATGCTCAAATAAAAAACAAGCATTGTAGCTAAAAAGAAAAAGAGAATTAAGGTTAGTAATTAAATCAAATCGAATAGAATACAATAAAATTAAATAAATCAATAAAATTAAATAAAATACATAAAGTAAAATAATCAAATCAAATCAAATGGCATTCACGAGTCGTGAATGGCTTTCACGAGTCGTGAATGCCTTTCACGAGTTGTGAATGGCATTCACGAGTCGTGCATCCCCCATCCGCACTTATTTATTTCTTTTACTTTTTTTCGCTGCATGTTTTCCTTTCCTCTCATTAATGGTTTTACACTTTGCTCTAGCTTTTTGTACTTTAAATCATTTCTATTTTACTTTTCTTTATTATAAACAAATCTTATTATATTATATTATGTTTATTATTTTTATATTTTAATTATTAGTATTAAGATTATCATTATTAATATATTTTGTATTATTATTATTATTATTTTTATTATTATTATTAAGTCATATTTATTGCATTGTCAATTGTTTATTTATAATTAATTTGTTTACTTTTAGTTTTTCTACTCTTTTTTACTCTAATAATATTATTAATGCTATTGTTATATTATTTGTCAAGTTTTAATTATTTTATTTGTTTACGTAAATGGTTTATTTATTAATTTTATTTAATGGTTTGTTCATATATTATCCATGTAATTACTTTACTAATATTCATTTTATTTTTGTTTTATTGTCTCAAAAATTATTTATCCTTGCGAGTTACACTCGTGCTCGGGTCGAAGAATTAAAGGCCGTCCGATTTAGAGTTTGCATGTTAATTGTTGTGTTTATTTTATTTATATTATTTTTTATGTATTTTATGTAAAATGTATTTTTAATTATCCGTGCTAAAGAAAATCATGTCTTTTATATAATTAATAATTTGGGAATTTTCCTAATAAAATGGACCGATGTCCTATTTTAGCCAATAAAAATCACACTTTCAAATGAAGAACTAGTTTTCATAAATTGGGATCACTCATCCCAGTTTTCTTAATCAATACCCTAAAAAATAGTTCTCCAATTTTCTAATAAATAAAAGGAACCAATGTTCCTAAAATTTATTAAACGACCCAATTTATGTATGTTGCATTTTGATTGTTTTATATTTACTTGTTTATTTTGAGCAAGTTTTATTTATTTATTTGGGGATTGTTCTGTACCATTTTTATTTATTATTTATTTATTGGGGGATTGTTCTGTCCCATTTTTTATTTTGTAATTTATTTATTTATTTACTTACTTATTGCGTTATTTAATGCTTTCTAATATGCTTACAAATGCACTTTAAATTCAATGCACAATCGCGTGAGATGAGAGATGGAATTTTGATTCCTTAAAACTCACCCATAAACTTAAATCATTAATAAGAGTGAAGTTCCGAACACCATCTCTTGTTTAGACCAATAGAGGTTAGAGACCTTTCCCAATTTCTTGTAAATTGGGTGGCGACTCCAA
Source organism: Excoecaria cochinchinensis (assembly GCA_947683425.1). Classification (NCBI taxonomy): domain Eukaryota; kingdom Viridiplantae; phylum Streptophyta; class Magnoliopsida; order Malpighiales; family Euphorbiaceae; genus Excoecaria; species Excoecaria cochinchinensis. Next base: position 3,655,238 of record CANTUQ010000010.1, on the reverse strand, counting down.
AATATCTCGAAGTTGCCAAAAGGTTTCGTGAGGCTAGATGATCCTTTCCAATGTTCTATTGGGAAGGAGGCATCCAAAATGACTCATGATGCCCAAAATCATAAAAGACGCGAACCAATCCCTCGAGCCCCAAAAGGCGGGCTCAATGAGGGCCTTGCTGGTCCGGCGCGTGTCACAGTGGCGACTCCGCTGGGGATTTTGATCGAAACTTCGCTTCGAAAGTGACTTAAGTTATAGTCATAATTGAGTTATTAAGAATCAAAAATTCTATTTCTCATCGAAATTGCATTACATACATTAGAGCCTTAAAATATGTTAGTTGGTCCCCTATCTACCCCGGTGCATTCCTAAAACACAACCCTACTTTCACTCATTGTAGGGAAGTGTTCGGGATAATCACCAGCCAAAGCCTCATACCATCAAATGATATATCAAATGGAGACCTGATTGGTCGCTATGCTCGTGATGAGCTAGACCCATTGGCAGGGACCATGCTTGGGTAGCCCTAAAGTAACACCACCTTTTTTACCAAAGCACATGTAACGGCAATAGATACTCTCCCTAGGTAAAATGTACCATAATATGGTGCTTGCTATTTGGGCCGTCATATATTGAATAAAGTCAATTAAATTAAATGGTCTTTCATCAAAGGCTTTCATGCCCAGGTGGGCCCATCTTAATTTAGTTGAATTATTTACATATATAATGGCCAAACACCCATGCATATGTACATTAGGCAAGAGGTGTTATGCTGCCAGGTTTTTACCGTGCATTATACGTGTCTAATGGGTTCCCTGTTAACCCTTGGATAAAGCCCGCCTAGGAGAGAGACCGTACAGTCCCGTGTGTGGGAGAAATAAGGTTGGAAGGATCTATTTGCTTGCATGTTGTTGTGGGTGCTACGCAGCATGCTCGAGCATCACATGTCATTCATGAATATTAATAAAATAAAAAAAATAAAATAATACTAATAATAATAATAATAATAATAAAAAGAAAGAAAAGAACATAAATTTCATTTTGTGCATGTATATCCTTTTATCTACGTATTATTTACATATACATATCGCCCTGCATTCAATTTTTTTATACATCACATCATGTCACTATGATATATTGATCTTTCACTCATCGAGAACCATTTGCATATCACGATCATGCATTACACGACATTCATGCATCATTCTAACTCCTTAATTTTTTTAGCCGCTATAGACCATTTACCTGGGAGGTTTTGGGGTCCCCGTAGTTGCCCAAGGAGCAAGCAGAGTTGGAAGTGGTTCACAGAGATCTAGCATTTTTATCAGAAAATCCACAGGTATTGGAAATGGCTGATCCCTCATGATAGATTGAAGAGGCTAGTGCCTAAATGACCCAAGAGATGGATAGAAGGTTCAAGGAGCTTGAAAAGAGATTATTGGCCACAATTAAGGAAATGATGGATGCCATTGCGCTAGTTCTTCAGGCTCGACTTATAGCAATTACCGTTAACCAAGTTGGGCCTGTCACTGTCGAGACAGCCGATACAGTGATGATCGCAGCACCTCCTTTTAATTCCAAGCCCAGAGATAAGGCTAAACTTGTTTCACTAGTCGCGCAAAAAGGAGATATGGGATCGACTCTAGAATGGGACCGACTCTAGAATGGGACATTGTGCCTGAAGAGAGTGGAGATACAGTGAGAACCCACGATTTGAAAAATGAAAGCTCGGGTATCTGCAATAACAGTGGTAATGGGGGCAGTACTGGGGCAGCAGAAGTCTCAACCACGGGAATGACTCGGCGCTACCTCACTATCTCGGGTAAGCCATTATCTTAGTACTTCACTCGTCTCATTAAGGAAGGGAAACTACAATCCTTGCTAGCTGGGCTTGGCCCAAGCCAAGGCTAGCCTAGACACAGAACAGACTAGTATTGTGCATATCACCAGTATACGGGGCATAGAATAGACTATTGCCGTCCTCTGAGAGATCGCATTAAAGAATTGGTGCCGAACTCTGAAGAAGATTATTCAAGGCCTCATTGATGAGGAGCTAAGAGGCGAGGAAGATGATTCTCATGAATGATAATGGACCATTGACTTTAGCACCTGCGCAGAAGACCTTGTTTTAGATGCTTTGTTTCTTTTTATTTCAAGAACTTCTTATAACAGTGTTGGTTATCTTAATATGATGAACAATTTTTGCTTATTTGTATGGTGTTTCTAATGATTTCATTTCTTATGATCATGACACATCCATTTTTTGACATTAACCCAACTAATACTACTGCATTTAATCTTGGAACTTTGATCTTAGTAGCATCTGAGGTAACTCCTGTAGAGAAGGAAATTCAAAGAGAAAATAAATAAAAGAAAGAAAAAATAGTTTCAATTAGGGGATTGGATGGAAACTCACTAAGAGCACTAGAACCTTTTCGATTACCCATCAAAGCGATCCCTGGATAAGATGGAACCTAGAAAATGATTTAGGCAGCCCTTCTTTACATAGCTCTCTAAATGACTATTTCCTAACCTTATTCTGCAATCGCTTGTTAGCCCGTTGAGCCTTTATGCTGGAATGCTAAATGCATACCAATTTTGTTGTTACACATGTTGAAACTACCCTTCGCCTAAAATGATTTTTACCTCCCATTAGAAAAATGGCCACTTTATTAAGAATGAATATACATAATTGACAATTCTTTGGGTTATAAAAAAAAATTGCCCTGATAAGGATAAGTTTACATTTCGGGAAAAGGGTTTTAGCCATGCGCAAAAGACTTGAGCTCGCGAAAAAAAAAAAGAAGAAGAAGATGAAGAAGAAGAAGAAGAAGAAAAAAAGAAGTAGAGAAAAAAAGAAAAAAAGATAAAGAGAAAAAGAAAAAGAAAGAAAAAAAGATAAAGAGAAAAAGAAAAAGAAATAGAGCTCAAGATAATAACCACTTGACTAGTTTCAATGATTACCCTTTTAATTGTTATTCTGATCTTGAAGAGCTAAAATGTTATCGAGCCCAAATTCAAGAATATCTTTGTATATGCAACTGAGCTGAGAACGGTTCACTAATCAGCCGAGTAAATATTGCGGCCATTTTTCTCTAGCGACCTGATCCTTCTTTGACAGCCATATACCTAAGCCTAAAATTACAACTAAAGTAAGACCTTTTAATTCTTGGTTCAGTCTTATCCAATTAGCGGAGATGACCATTTAATAAGGTTTGGTACATAAGAAGAGGCATATGGTGTTTCTTGAGCTTCAAGTGGGAAGCCACGAGTGCATTCATGCACTCGACTTAAGTCTCATCCCCAAAGTTGCATCTAGAATCCGTGTTCAAAAAAAAAAAGAGCTGAGAGAAAATATTCTATCATGAAAACCCGAGAGGGCTGATTGATAACAAGTGTTTGATGCTTTCAAGATCCATCTCGAGATTAGATGAGGTTTTGCATTTTTGAGAATAATAACAATTAGCAAAGGACAATCCGATCACTAAAAGATATGTTTAACGACCGAAAATCCCTTCGTTGAAAGTGAATATAATTAACGAAGGGAAAATCCGGTTGCTAATAGGTATCTTTAATGACCGAAAATCCCTTCATTGAAAGTGAATATAATCAGTGAAGGGAAAATCCGGTCGCTAAAAGGTATCTTTAACAACCGGAAATCCCTTCGTTGAAAGTGAATACAAGTAGCTAAGGGAAATCCGGTCACTAAAAATCATTATTCAACGACCGAAAATATTTCGGTCGTTAAAGTCATTAATGACCGGATTCAATATCCGGTCATCTATACCTTTAACGAAGGGGCTTTTACCGACCGGATTTTCCGGTCATTATAGATCTTTAACGACCGGATTTTAACTTTTAACGACCAGATTTCCCTTTATTAAAGAGCATTTTTCTTGTAGTGTTCCTCGAAAAATATGTTTATTGTTTTTTAATTGAAAAAAAGGAAGAGAGAGTTTTTAGGGGCCTTTGTGGTGAGGCCAGTCTCACTAACGTGAGATGCAGCCTCATGTTTGTGAGAGGTAGCGTGAGACACATCTCCCCTGCCTCACGTCCCCCACTGGTCCCAGCACCCCCTCTACCATATTTCGGGAGATTTGGTTAAAAAATGGAGGTTTGTGGATGATTTGGTGGAGAAAGAAACCTAATCTTTCAGAGGGAGTATAAGAGGAAACGTTAAAGAAACTAAAGGGGAAGGAGTCATTTTTGGGGAGAAGGCCGAAAATCAAAAAGAAAGAAAAACACAGAAAGAAAGCTTTGAAAGCAAGAAAACGATTTTTGTTCTCAAAGAATTCTGAGATTGTTTCTTGAATCCAGGAAATTAATTCCTGTCGTTTGAGATTTGAACGTCTTTGTTTTTTTCTTTAACGTAATCTTCATTTAAAAAGTTTTCATTAGTCTCTGTTTTTATCCTTTTCAAGAAAAGCAAGGAGGAAAACCAGAACTTCTTCATCTGCAAATCAAAGATCTTATCTGAGGGTAAATACTGGGATAAACCTCCTCTTCTTTCATTCTTCTTTTTTCTTTTCTTATTTTTCTTTACTAAGTTTCCTATGATGTACATACTGTATATATATTTTTTTTGATTTTATTAACATATATATTGTGTGTTTGTTGTTGTTTGTTATCAGATATGAGATTTAAATATTTGTCATGGTTGATCGGCATGTTTGTTATTCTGTTATGCATGTTTTGATGGCATATTATCATATTTGTTAGCCTATTGATATTCCTCTGCTCGTCTCTGTTTTTTATTCATTTGAGTCTTGCCTGTGTTTCTTCTGTCCGAATCGTGTTGCCTGATCGGATTTTGCCTTTGTTTTTCCCGAGCCATGTTTTCCCGATCAGATTTTATCTTTATTTTGTCCGAGCCGTGCTTTTCGATTGGATTATACTCTGTGTCTGAGTCTTTTTTTTTCGTTCGGGTCGTGTAATCAGTGCGACTCTATTCTCTCGGTAGCAGACATTGTATGTCTCGTGCAAGGAGTGCACGAGTCGTGCACTCATTGCACGATTCGTGCAATGAATGCACTTGTCGTGCTTCTGTTCCCTTTCACCCTCCTTCAGCTCTTCGTCTTTCTTATCTTATCCGAACGTCCGAACGTAAAATGCATAAAATGTAATATAATTTGCTCCATTTTATCTTGTCAATTTTTTTCTTATTTCACTCGGTTATCTTTTTTAGTTTTTGCTTAATTGATCTCTATTTATAATTATTAATTCTATTGTTGTATTATTTGTCAAGTTTAATTATTTTTATTGGTTTACTCAATTAGTTTATTTATTAGTTTTTTGTTTAATTGTTTGTTCATATATTATTCATTTAATTACTTTACTGACATTCATTTTATTTTTGTTTTGTTGCCTCACATTTATTTATTTATGCGAGTTATATTTACGCACGGGATGGAGGATCGGGTGATCAAAGATTCTCGAATTTAGGGTTTGCATTTTTATTGTAATTTTCTTTCATTATATAATTTTTATATTGTATATAAAAATGTATTTTATATTCATTTGTATTACAGAAAATCATGTTTTTTACAATAATTAATAACTTGGAATTTTTCTTAATAAAATGGACCAATGTACTATTTTAACCAATAAAATTTTACTTTCAAATGGAGAACTAATTTTCATAAAATGGGACCACTAATCCCGGTTTTTCTCAATTAACACCCAAAAATAGTTCTGTATTTTTTATATTAAAAAAAAGGAACCAATGTTCCTAAAATTCAATAAATCTCTCGCTTTATGTATGATGTATTTTAATTATTCTGTATGTGTTCATTTATTCATTTGGGCCATTGTAATTAATTTTGGGGCAGATTTTATTATGCTTTCTTATTTTTGGGGGATTGTTTTGTCCCAATTTTTACATGTAATTTATTTATTTCTTTATCGCTTTATTTAATTGCTTCTCAATATGCTTGCAATACGCTTTAAATTCAATGCATAATCGTGCGAGATGAGAGATGGAATTTTAATTTCTTAAAATCTCAATTATAAACTTGACTTAAGTCATTAATAAGAGTGAAGTTCCGAACACCTTTTTTGGTTTAAGACCGCTGAGGTTAGAGGCCTTTCCCAATTTCTTGTAAATTGGGTGGCGACTCCAAAATACCTCAAAGGTGCCTAAAGGCATCGTGAGGCTAGATCATCCTTTCCAATGTTTAATTGGAAAGGAGGCATCCAAAATGTCTCATGATGCCCAAGATCAAAAAGACGCGAACCAATCCCTCGAGCCCTAAAAGCGGGTTCAGAGAGGGCCTTTGCTAGGTTCGATGCGCGTCACACCATACTACATCATGCTTCCGCTGAGTCAAATGCAAACCTATCACAAAGTCCATGTTAATATTGTCCCCACTTCCACTGAGGGATGGGTAAAGGATTAAGCAATCCTAAAGGAACTTGATGCTCGGCCTTTACCTGTTGACAGGTTAAGCACTTGGACACAAACTCTAAAATGTCTCCCTTTATCCCTTGCCACCAATAAAATTGCTTCAAATCTCGATATATTTTCTCACTACCGGGATGTATGGTAAAAACCATAGCGTGTGCCTCAAGCAAAAGCTTCTTCTTGAACTCATCATCACTCGGCACACACAAACGATTTCTATACATAAGAACCCCATCCAAAATTGAAAACTCAGATTGCTTACCATTATGAACCTCTCTCAACACTTGCTGTAACTTTTGATCATCTTTCTGAGCATCCACTATTGACTTTCTCAAAGAAGGTTTAACTTTCGACTGAGCAACCAAAGCTCCTTTCGAATCTAACCTCCATCTACAATACTGCAATACTAAACCCGACATCGATTTCCTACTCAAAGCATCGGCAACAACGTTCGCCTTACCTGGGTGGTACTCCAAAATACAATTATAATCTTTAAATAGCTCAAACTAATGACGCCGTCTCAAATTCAACTCTTTCCGTGTGAGGAGATACTTCAAACTCTTATGGTCAGGAAAAATCCTACAGGTCTCCCCATACAACTAATGTCACCAAATTTTGAGAGCAAAGATCACAGCAGCCAACTCTATGTCATACGTTGGATAATTCCTCTCATGAGTCTTCAACTGATGGGATGCATAAGCCACAACTTTACCTTCTTGCATCAGAACACAACCAAGTCCAACTCCTGAAGCATCGATGTACATCACATATTCTTTACCCGAAACGGGTTGAGTATGTCACACCCCAAAATAGCCCTGGTCGGATTTGCATGCGAAGTAGGGATCGGAAGGGTATTTCAGTAGTATTGTGCATGTGAAATTTGGATATTAAGGATTTAATGGCATTTATGTAATTAAGTAAGTGGAGAATACTAAAGTGTGTACAGTGCTATAGTCTGTAAGATTTTAGTGGATTTTGTGGTTCAATAAGGTTTTGCCATGTGGGTGTGTTAGGTGAGCATTGAAAGAAGAAAAAGAAAAGAAAGAGAAAGAGAGAGAGGGAACAGAGATTGCATTTCCCGTTCGTCCCTCTCTCACGCTCCTCCTTCTTCTTCTCTTCTCCCTTCTTTGCTTTTCCTTTCATTTTCCTTGGCTTGGAGTTGTATTTGGCTTGGATTGTGCTTTGCTTTGAAGAGGTAAGTTAGATTTACGTTCTGTTCTTCTTCTTCTTCATCTTCTCCTGGTTTTGGTTGAGTTAGGGTTTGGACTAAAGATTTTGTGGGTTTTGTTTGTGCAAGCTTTGGGTGATAAGAAGAAGGTTAAAGGCAAGGAAAAGAGAGAGGTTTGATCTTGAAGTTGGAAGCCTGATTTTGGAACGTGATTTTGAGGTTTGGGAGCTCTGTTTACTGCATTTGGATTTCTTAATGTTCTTGCCCTAAATCTCACTTAGGATGTTTATGTGTTTGCAATTCTGGAAATTGATGTGGTTTAGAATGTGTACATGCATGATTAAGTGAATAGATGTGTTAGTAATGCATGATAGGAATTGAATTGAAGTTACTGAGCTTTGGGTTTTGAACTTACTGTATTTTTAGGGTTTATGCTCTAGAATGGATTAAATGTGTTTAAGCATGGTTTTAATGATTTGATTGTCGAATTAAGTTGCAATTGTCTTGTTTATGCTGTTTGGGACATCGATTGAAAGGTAAGATGAGTTTGTTGATGTTTTGAATGAGATTGAAAATGAATTTATCGAGTTCTTGGAATTCTGGGTAACCTGGGAATGGAAAATCGCGTCTCTGTAGAATTTCCTGTTCTGTGAGAAGCGAGTCACGTCGCGTGACTTAGAGTCACGACGTGACTCATGCGAAGGGCAGCGTGACTCCCAGTTGCGAAGCGTGACTCTTCTCTCTGTGAGAGGAAAGTCACGTCTCGTGACTTAGGGTCACGACGTGACCCTTGTGATTGGCGAAGCGTGACTCCTCTCTCTGTGAGAGGGAAGTCACGTCTCGTGACTTAGAGTCACGGCGTGACTCTGGTAAGGGCAAGGCGTGACTCTGGTAAGGGCAAGGCGTGACTCCTCTCTCTGTGAGAGGGAAGTCACGTCACGTGACCTAGAGTCACGGCGTGACTCTTGTGAGGCCAGGCGTGACAAAGAGTCACGTCCCGTGATTCTCTAGGAGAGTCACGAGACGTGACACTAGGTCACGCCGTGACCCTCTTGTGAGGTCAGTCACAAGTCGAAACACGGCTCGTGACCGACCCCTCTTCAGCTCCTTTGTCCAATTTTTGCCCAGTGTTAACCAAAATGAATTTCCTATTTCTTCTGTATGGGTCTTTACTGCTGTATAAATTATGTCATACTGTTATATGCTCCAGTATGGCTCTTCTGTTTTGATTTGTTCCCCCGTGACTAGTTTATTATAAAATGACTTTCAAGTGCTTCTATGACTCTTTTCTCTACTGTGTGCTATCCTATCTGTATGGTTAGCCTATCTTAGTTGTGTTCAGCATTATGTTATGCCTGTCCTGGATCAGATTCTTATCTAAATTATCATGCCATGTTAAGAGTATTGTATCAATCCATGATTCAGATTATACGTTTTTAATCATTGGCATTATATGATTACACATGTGTTCTTGATATACTTTAGTAATTGGAGTAGTGATAAAATGTGATGGATTGACCTATTGCATGCTTCAGAACATGACTTGAATGAGGTATGATTGATATTATGCTATGCTAAACTTATTCGAATAATATGGATGACGTCTGAATGCATTGTTATGCTTTAACCTTGGAATTCAATGTGATATGTTAAATGTAATTTGAACTGTACACAATTTATATTTAGTTATCTTCACCTAATGCATGTTTAGGATTATGTTTTGATAATCATTGGTATGATAGTGTTTCTATACCTGATTCCTGGCATGCTTTAGAACAGTGTTAAAATGTTAAGTATATTGACTGTCTTATGTTTTGCAATGGGAATGTATGAGATATGACCAACCTTATGAGCATATTTATATGTCTATTGTACTCTGATTAATGCATGATGTATATATATATATTTATGCGTTGTGCGATTCGTAATGTGAATTATTTTATGCATGACCTGCGAGAGTCAGTCTAGTGGATAGTTAGGCATGCCTAATAGAGTCTTTCAGTAGCTGCAGCGCCCTTTGAACGTATTGGACCCTGATCAGGTCCCCGTATGGTTCCTCGCGAACCCCCCCTCAGTACGGATCCTCGTGATCCTTTTTAATGAATTTGGATCGGGTTAAGATCCCCCATCAGTAAAATGCTTTTGTGATAAATAAAATGGTTTTCGATTCGTACCCGTAAGGTACCTTCAGTCGACTTGTACCCGTAAGGTACTAATCAGTTCAGTACACTCGTTATCCACTATTGTGAGTCAGCAGGTGCTTTACTGGTTTGTATTACTCTGAAATAACTATATGAATGTGATATCTGTTTGATTATGATAAGGATTTCAGGAATCAGTTTATGTGTATATAGATGTGACTATGGGCTTCAGAATGTATATCTGTACTAAGTAAGCATGACTTTATATTTAATATGATTATCCGTACTTGTCATGTGATTTGTTATAAGTTTCTGAATGCTTTGAATATGATTCGGCTAGAGTATTTATGTATGTGACTTAAACATGTTTTGTTAATTATTAGCATGTGAACCGAAGCAGCTGTGATGGTAAGTATGTGAGGATTACTGTACCTTCTGCATGTTGATGGTATGAATGTAAGGTTATGTGATTATGCCTTCAGTTCCCGCTATCAGAATGTTTCTGCATGATGCTTAATATATATATTAGAGTTGCGCAGCGGTATTGTGATGTTCTAAGTGTTATCCTTTGGATATTTGACTAGTGTATGTGTTTGGCATGTCTAAGTATGTTAAATGGTTAGCATTCTTAACATGATAGTTTGGTTGTCAGTTCATGCATGGGTATTTAGTTATGTCAATTGCATGAGTAAAGCTCTTGTGACTCTGCACAGTAAGATGTTGATATTTGCTACCCATGTAGGTTTATGCATGAGATATAGTATGTGGTTCAGCATGATGAGGCTTGTAATGTGTATTATATTATGTCTGTTTTAGTCTATCCTGAACATGAAGTTATGGTTCGATTGTGAGTATTGAAATAAATACCTTTATTGTGCAGCCTGATTATTGATATGCCATGAATATCTGCATTTGTCATCTGAATGTGTTTTGCCTTGGCGACCATTGTGAATGGCCGTCCATACTCTTGTGTGTTCTCCCCACTAAGCGTTTATCGCTTAGCACGGATTTCCTTTCCGTGCAGGTGGCAGGTTCTGGTTTGGTTCGAGTCGCGCTTCTGCAAGGTCGGCCACGTAGGAGTTAGAAGTTCTGTATTTGGTTCAGCTTCTTGTGACGCGCGCCGGATCCCCGCGGCCGCCCGCTCGACCGCCCGCACGTGGGCGATCGGGGCATGTGTGGGTCCGTCAACAGCTTGCGATAAATCGCAAGTGCGTCTATGTTGGGCAACAAGGAGGTTTCATGGAGTCGCCACCCAATAGAACATTGGGAAAGTTTCTCTCGCCTCGGAGAGCCTAAGACTTGCGCATTTTATCCATATTGGGCCATGAGGCCTAGGATTAACGTCTAAGTCTCGTGACACAAGAGGTGTCTTGGAAGATAACCTCTAGCCTCTTGAGCCCAAAGACCAGAGCAGGATTCGGGACTTCTCATTTATTTATACCTTGCTTAATATCATAATTAAGTTTTGAATTCATTGTTTCATCAACTTTCCACACAATGCAATTTAAATTAAAGGCGCAATCATTCATATCGAAAGCGGTAAATGTAAGCAAAATCCAAAATAAAGCATTTAAAAACAAATTACAATAACACTAGGAGCGGAATACAACTCCCATTTATAAAGGTCAAATACATGCATAAAACGGGTTATTCATTAATAGTGAGAACATTGGTCCTCGCATGCATATTTATTATGAAAAAGTTTTGATGTGATGATTTATTTAGGTATGAAAAACTTTGGACATTGGTCCCCTTTTATTTAGAAAAAGAATGTCAAGTTAATTAATAAAAATGTTTTTGTGCTTTTCTTTCTAGCGAGCCTAAATAAAGAATTTTACAAGAAAATTATATGGCAAAATTAAATAAAATATTACAAACCGAATGAAAATATGTATATGAACCAAACGAGCCTTTTTGGACCTCCCGATGTGCTCGCAAAAACGCCCAAGCGAAAAAATGAGTTTAGACATAAAACAAAATACAAATAAAATAATGTTAGTGATTAAATCAATTAAATCAATTAAACATACAAAATAATGAATAACAAATGATATGAAAAGAATGATAATGGAATCAAAATGTTAATAAACTAAAATAAATGAAAAACATGGATTATGTATGACAAATAATTAAATGATGTGATGAAAATAAAATAAAACATGTTAATTAATTAGTACATGAAAATATGAACATGATAACAATGATGATGAAGATAAATGAATCAAAGAATATATAAAATGATAAAGAAAAGAATAATTAATTGAAACAATTAAAGAATGATGAAAACAATTAACTAAGCAATATGATTAATTAAATATGTTCACAAATGATATAAACCATTTTCATGGCAAAAAGATCAATTAAAATGAATTTATTAATTACATGTTAAAAATAATGATGAATTAAAGTGAAATAAATTAATTACATGTTAAAAATTAATAAACAATCAATATTTATGTGAATAAAAATCATATCATGTATAAACAATTAAATGGAACAAATATAAAATCAATACAACAAATTGAATAGATTAAAACAATAAATAAATCAATAAAAACAATAAAATATACATGAATAAATAAAATGAAATAAAATAGAATAGGAATTGAAATTGAAATTGAGCCTAGAATATTTACCCTCAGAATATTAGATTTGATGAAGGAAAAGTGATGGTTGATTTCTTTGTTTGATGATTCACAATATTAGAGTGAAATATTATGAAAATGTTGGAATTTTATTCCAAGAAACATGAAAATAAAAATGATCAAAAGTTCTTTAAGAACAAAGAATTGATACCTTTGCCTAAAGAAATGATTTTGATCAAAAAAAGTTTTATTGATTAAAATAAAGAAAAATTGATTGAAGTTTTATCAAATAAAAATTAGATTTTGATGACAAACAATTATTTTATTTGTCTCAAAATCAATTTTTTATCAAAAAGATATTCAAAACAAAATCAATGAAAAGAGTTTTATTGAACCCAAAATAAAAGAAGAAAAACAATTTTGAGAACAAATAATTATTCTATTTGTCTCAAAAATTAAATCCAACAACAAAACTTCCTCTAAAAATATGTTTAGAAGAAATTATGTTGGAGAAAGAATGAACATTTGATTTTTCTTTTTGATTTTTGGTTGGGGAAAAAATCTGGAATTTTAGTGGAAGGAGAAGAAGATGAAAAGAAATTTTAGGTCTAAAAAATGTGTAGAGGAGGAGAGAAGAGAGGGGGCTCATTTGATTTCATCATAAAATATTTATAGGATAGGAAATTTTGCCCTAATTTAATTAAGGAAAAAAAACCTATTTTGATCCAAAATTGTTTTATTTTTAATGATAAAATCAAGTTTTATTATTTAATTACCTAAAAAAATATTTTAGAATTTAATTTGAAGTCAAAAACCCCAAAAAAATGGGATAAAAAACGGATTTTTGGGTGAAAAAATCGGAAAAAAGGCTGAAAAATAGGATTTTTGGGTAACAGACCCTATACCGACGGCCGGAAGCCCGTCGCCAGAGGGACGCCGCCCGTCGCTATAGAGCGACGGGCACTCACGCGGCGACCAGGCGGGATTCGCGCGCAATCCGCGCGCTGGCGCTCGCGCACGAGCGCCCCGTGCGGCGCTCAGCGTGCGCGATGCTGCGCGCGCCTTTAGCGACGCGCAGCATCGGCGACGCTGAGCGTCGCCTTTTGCGCTCGCTGCGCGATGGGCGCCTGGGCGCCTGCGCGCTGGGCGCCCAGGCGCCTGCGAGCTGGGCGCCAGCGCGCCTGCGCGCTGCCGCAGGCGCGCTGCCGCGCCCGACACTCGCGGTCCGAAAAAAATATTTTTATTTTTTTTTATTTTTTTTTCTATTTTTTATATTTTAAATTGACTAAAAACACCATAATTTTAAGCGCCCATTTTTCAAAATTAATTTTTTTAAATCTTTTTTATTATTTTTTAATTTTTCACTCTAAAATGCAAATTTGATGAGAAAACCATCACTTTTAACCTTTTAAGCCTGTGAAGGCAATTATCATCATTGGGTAACTTCGATCTAGGCTTACTCAGGACCCGGTGTCTACAGTTGCCCCCAGTTTAGGGGAATCTAGTACACTAGTGTCTAGGTGAGCCTAAACTCAAAGAAGAAAAGGAAAGAGACGCGTACCTGAGTCGGCCGTCTTTCCTGCTTGATGGAATTGTTATGATAGCTGTTGCTGTCTTTTGGTTGTAACAGGTAATGCCGTGGTCGTGCTAACCTCTTGTGGGTAGTGCCGCCATCGTGCTAACCTATGTGAATTGGTAGTGCCGTGGTCGTGCTAACCTCTTGTGGGTTGTGCCGCCATCGTGCTAACCGCTGTGAATTTTGGTAGTGCCGTGGTCGTGCCAACCTCTTGTGGGTAGTGCCGCCATCGTGCTAACCGCTGTGAATTGGTAGTGCCGTGGTCGTGCTAACCTCTTGTGGGTAGTGCCGCCATCGTGCTAACCGCTGTGAATTGGTAGTGCCGTGGTCGTGCCAACCTCTTGTGGGTTGTGCCGCCATCGTGCTAACCGCTGTGAATTTTGGAACTGTGCTCCCCCTGAGAGGTCTTCAGTTCTTTGCCATTTGCCCCCTGAGAGGTATTCAGTTCATTGATTGTTTGCCCCCTGAGAGGTCTTCAGTTTGCTGCTCCCTGAGAAGTCTTCGATTTTCTGCTCCCTGAGAAGTCTTCGATTTTCTGCTCCCTGAGAAGTCTTCGGTTTTCTGCTCCCTGAGAAGTCTTCGGTTTGCTGCTCCCTGAGAAGTCTTCGGTTTTCTGCTCCCTGAGAAGTCTTCGTTTCATCGATCATTTGCCCCCTGAGAGGTCTTCAGTTAGCTGCTCCCTGAGAAGTCTTCGATTTTCTGCTCCCTGAGAAGTCTTCGGTTTTCTGCTCCCTGAGAAGTCTTCGGTTTACTGCTCCCTGAGAAGTCTTCGGTTTTCTGCTCCCTGAGAAGTCTTCGGTTTGCTGCTCCCTGAGAAGTCTTCGATTTTCTGCTCCCTGAGAAGTCTTCGGTTTGATGCTCGTTTGCCCCCTAAGAGGTCTTCGGTTTGCTGCTCCCTGAGAAGTCTTTGATTTTCTGCTCCCTGAGAAGTCTTTGGATGGCTGCTCCCTGAGAAGTCTTTGATTTTCTGCTCCCTGAGAAGTCTTCGGTTTTCTGCTCCCTGAGAAGTCTTCGGTTTGCTGCTCCCTGAGAAGTCTTTGATTTGCTACTCCCTGAGAAGTCTTTGGATGGTGCTTGGATTGATGATTAAGCTGGTATGTGGATTGATGATTGAGCTGGTATGTGGATTGATGATTGAGTTGAGACTTGGATTGATGATTTGACCGATGTCTGGATTGATGAATGAGTTGAGGCTTGGATTGATGATTTGACCGATGTCATCACTCGGCTTTTGTCGGTATCCGCCTCAAGTCTCTCTTTCTGCAAAATAAGGAAACTAAACTATGCAAAAATGGTGAGCATGCAAGTGAAATGCATGAGTAATGCAGGAATGCAGGATAAAAATTCATCTATGTGAACTTGAAGATGATGCCGGGCTAGCTGCGATTTGCGATATAATTGATGCCTTTTGAGCTGCTTTTGATTTTCATGCCCTTTGGGATTGTGAGATTCTCATCCGGTACCTGTAGTCATTATTTGAAGGTAGTGCGTCCCTTGTGGATTTTCACACTAGCTTTTCTTAGCGGGAGATGCGTCCTTTGTGGATTTTCACATAACCCTGTGCCTTATTTTTTTGCCTGGAATGGACCCAACCCAATCCAGCGGCTTTTCTCTTTCTTCTTTTTTTGAAGGACAGACTGCCTGTTTTCAGGTTTTCACCCTATCCTTTTGCCTAGTTTTTGCTTAGAGCGCCAGTTACGGTTTTCACTCTAACGGCTTTTTTCTTCTTTTTTTTTCTTTTTTTTTTTATGCTTGCTGAAGTTGTTGGCAAGAATCTTTCGGGAGTCTTAGGACATGGTTGCATGAGCTTGATTCTTCACATTTGATAGCAGGATGAATCGGCTGAAGCGCTTGAGCGCTGAGAGTAGCAGAGGGTAGGCAGATACATGAGTTTGATCACACAGGGTACAATACTCTGATCACATCATTGCATAAATGCATGTGTTTCAATTTGATTTCATTAAACATGATCATTATTTTGGCATTGATTTTAAAAAATACAAAACTTTAGCTAATCTCGAGATAGATCTTGAAAGCATCAAAACTCCTGTTATCAATCAGCCCTCTCGGGTTTTATGATTGACGATTTTCTCTCAATTTTTTCTTGAATGCGAATTCTAGAAGCAATGTTGGAGACGAGACTTAACTCAAATGCATGAACGCACTCGTGGCTTCTCACTTGAAGCTCAAGAAACACCATAAGCCTCTTCTTACGTACCAAACCTCTTTAGAAGGTCATCTCCGCTAATTGGATAAGACTGAACCAAGAATCAAGAGGTCTTACTTGGGTTGTAATGTCAGGCTTAGGTAGATGGCTGTCAAAGGAGGATCAGGTCGCTAGAGAAAAATGGCCGCAATATTTTCTCGACTGGTGGATGAACCATTCTCAGTTCAGTTGTATATACAAAGGTATTCTTGAATTTGGATTTGATAACATTTTAGCTCATTGAGATCAGAATAACAATAAAAGGGTAATTATTGAAACTAGTCAATTGGTTACTGTTTTGAGGTCTTTTGTTTTTTTTTTCTTTTTTTTTCAAAGTGTAAACTCGCCCTTACCAAGGCAATTTCGATAACCCACAAAGAAATTGTTAATTGTCAAAACGTTCATCCATCCTTTTTAGAGCGGCCACTCTTCTAAGGGGAAGCCAAAATCATTTTAGGCGAGGGGATAGTTTTAACATGTGTAACAACAAAATTGGTACGCATTCAGCATACCTTCATAAAGGCTCAACGGGCTAACAAGCGATTGCAGAATAAGGGTAGGAAATGGTCATTTAGAGAGCTGTGCAAAGAAAATGTTGCCTAAATCATTTTCTAGGTTCCGTCTTATCCAGGGATCGCTTTGACGGGTAATCAGAAAGGTTCTAGTGCTCTTAGTGAGTTTCCATCCAGTCCCCTAATTGCAACTAGTTTTTTTTTTTAATTTCTCTCTCTACAGGAGCTATGTTAGATGCTATCAAAATTTTCTTTGGGTTCCCCAAAGTTTCCGAGATTAGCTGCAGTAATATTATTTGAATTAATGCCAAAGTAAATGTGTTATGATCATGCGAAATGAAATCAATAGAAATGTCATACAAATAAGCAAAATTGTTCTCTTTATTACAAACAGAAAATAAAAAGTTCCAAAAATAAAAAGATTCCAGCATCCAAAAGCAATATCACTAGTGGACTGCAAGACACGATCATGTTTGCGGTGGAGGGACTGCGTTGTAGCCTGCCTTTTTCTTCTTTTCTCTCTTCTCAGGATCTGTGATCTGATTGGTGTCAATGAGATCCTGGATCTTATTTCTCAGAATACGGCAATAGTCAGTCAAATGGCCGGTGTGCTGGTGGTAAGCGCAGTACTGATCACCTCTATGTCCCGGCTGTCCCTGACTCAAGGCTGGCCTAGATGGCAATGGCTGCAACTTGCCTTCTTTCATTAGTCTTTCCAGTACCCATGATAGAGAGCGGCCTAAGTTGGAGTAGTATCTCTGACCCTGCCCAACTCCAGTAGCTGAGACCTCTGCCGTCCTACCGTTTCTGTTGTTGCTGCCTCCAGCTCCGCCTGATTTGAATCCCGACTGGTTCCCATAGCCTTTCCCAGCAAAGTTATTTTGGCTTGCTTTCTTTGCTAGGTAAGCCGCCTCAGCTTCTATAGCGATATCCTTAAGCGACTCCCAGTCCTTGAGCCCCTTAAAACTGAGCAAGTCCCTTAAGTAAGGGCATGAGTTTCTGATAAATAGCCTGATCTGGTCTGCAGTGTCAGGCTTCCTCTTCATCTCCATGACCCTGTTTCTCCATCTTGTAAGGTACTCATGGAATGACTCATCATTCTTCTGCTGTAGAAGCTCGAGGTCTTTTAGGGTGACCTCCATCCTAGTGCTGCAGTCATACTGCTTCATGAATTCTTCGGTCAAAAGGTCCCAGTCCTCTTTGGACCTCCTATCCAACCCGTGGTACCAGTCAACTGCCGGGCCCACCAGACTAAGGCAGAAATATTCCACCTTATGCTTCTTACTCAGCCCTGTGCCTTTCATGACCAGGGTGTACTGCTTGATGTGGGCGGATGGGTCAGAGGTGCCATCAAATTTCGGCAGCTCGGGCATCTTGAATCTTTTAGGCAGCAGCTCTTCATCCCCCAGATCTCTGTCTTCTGGGTTGATCCCCTTGCCTACTGACAACATGCGGGTGATAGCTTCGATCTGTTGTCTCATACCTCTTAAAGCTTCATCCTCTACTCTGGGTGCTCTGGGCCTTGCAGCTTGGTGGACTATCGGCACCTCTTCTTCTTCCTCCCCCATCAGGAAATCATCGTTGGGGTTGTGAATCCTTTCCCCTCTTGGCTCGATGGGTGCAGCAGCTCTGTGCTCATTGTTGGGTTGGCAAGCAGCAACTCCAACGAAGGGAGCCTCCCCACCAGCAGGTGGTTCGGCTTGCCCCCGAGGAGGGGCTGCCTGAGGCTGTAGAGCAACAGGCGGCTGTGGGGCGGCAGGCGGATGGGCAATCCTTTCAGCCATGGCACCCATCATGTCTAGCACTCTCCGTTCGAAGTCCTCTAGCCTCCTAGCCAGGTCTTGAGTAGTCAGTGTTCCAGTTTCTTCTGCCATTGATGGTTCAAGAGAGGATTCACTGATTGATGAGAATGACTCGGAATCCCAGTCAGACACTTGTTCCGGTAACTCAAAGAGCAGATTTGTCCTTATAAGCCGACCGTCGGAACCTCTAGTCCACTTAGATGAATCTATGATGGCTGAAAAAATTAGATTGTTAGGATGATGCATGAATGACATATACAATGCATGATAGTGAGCTATGCAACATTTACAATCACATGCAAGCAAGTAAAGCCTTCCAACCTTATTACTCCCACACACGAGGTAATGCGGTCTCTTTCCTAGGTGGGCTTGATCCATGGGTTAGCGGGGAACCCAATGGATGCGTATGGTGCTCGGTGAAGAACCGGCATCGTAACATCTCTTATCTAATGCGCAAGCGGATGGGTTATGATCATTATGTATTTAGGCAGCCCGAACAAGTTGACATGGGCCTATCGGGGCATGAAAGCCTTTGATTAGGTGACCAATCAAATTATTTGGGTTTGTCCAATATATAATGATCCACATAGCAAGCAAGGTATTACGGTTCATATCACCTAAGGGAAGTATCTATTGCCATTACATGAGCTTTGGTCAAAGGGTGGTGTTACTTTAGGGCTACCCAAGCATGATCCCTGCCGACGGGTCTAGCTCATCACGAGCATAGCGACCGATCGGGTCATCATTTTGATATTACATTAAGGTACGTGGCTTGGGCTGGTGATTATCCTTAACACTTCCCCAAATTGAGTGAAAATGAGGAGGTGCTTCAGGAACGCACCGGGGCTAAAAGAGGGACCAAACTAGCATAGATCTAAGGCTCTAATGAGATGTAATGCAGTTTTGAAAGAAGATGAAATTTTTAAATTAAAACTCAATTATGATTTTTAATCAAGGTACTTTCGAATCGAAGTCTCGAGTATGTCCCCAGCGGAGTCGCCACTGTGACGCGCGCCGGATCCCCGCGGCCGCCCGCTCGACCGCCCGCACGTGGGCGATCGGGGCATGTGTGGGTCCGTCAACAGCTTGCGATAAATCGCAAGTGCGTCTATGTTGGGCAACAAGGAGGTTTCATGGAGTCGCCACCCAATAGAACATTGGGAAAGTTTCTCTCGCCTCGGAGAGCCTAAGACTTGCGCATTTTATCCATATTGGGCCATGAGGCCTAGGATTAACGTCTAAGTCTCGTGACACAAGAGGTGTCTTGGAAGATAACCTCTAGCCTCTTGAGCCCAAAGACCAGAGCAGGATTCGGGACTTCTCATTTATTTATACCTTGCTTAATATCATAATTAAGTTTTGAATTCATTGTTTCATCAACTTTCCACACAATGCAATTTAAATTAAAGGCGCAATCATTCATATCGAAAGCGGTAAATGTAAGCAAAATCCAAAATAAAGCATTTAAAAACAAATTACAATAACACTAGGAGCGGAATACAACTCCCATTTATAAAGGTCAAATACATGCATAAAACGGGTTATTCATTAATAGTGAGAACATTGGTCCTCGCATGCATATTTATTATGAAAAAGTTTTGATGTGATGATTTATTTAGGTATGAAAAACTTTGGACATTGGTCCCCTTTTATTTAGAAAAAGAATGTCAAGTTAATTAATAAAAATGTTTTTGTGCTTTTCTTTCTAGCGAGCCTAAATAAAGAATTTTACAAGAAAATTATATGGCAAAATTAAATAAAATATTACAAACCGAATGAAAATATGTATATGAACCAAACGAGCCTTTTTGGACCTCCCGATGTGCTCGCAAAAACGCCCAAGCGAAAAAATGAGTTTAGACATAAAACAAAATACAAATAAAATAATGTTAGTGATTAAATCAATTAAATCAATTAAACATACAAAATAATGAATAACAAATGATATGAAAAGAATGATAATGGAATCAAAATGTTAATAAACTAAAATAAATGAAAAACATGGATTATGTATGACAAATAATTAAATGATGTGATGAAAATAAAATAAAACATGTTAATTAATTAGTACATGAAAATATGAACATGATAACAATGATGATGAAGATAAATGAATCAAAGAATATATAAAATGATAAAGAAAAGAATAATTAATTGAAACAATTAAAGAATGATGAAAACAATTAACTAAGCAATATGATTAATTAAATATGTTCACAAATGATATAAACCATTTTCATGGCAAAAAGATCAATTAAAATGAATTTATTAATTACATGTTAAAAATAATGATGAATTAAAGTGAAATAAATTAATTACATGTTAAAAATTAATAAACAATCAATATTTATGTGAATAAAAATCATATCATGTATAAACAATTAAATGGAACAAATATAAAATCAATACAACAAATTGAATAGATTAAAACAATAAATAAATCAATAAAAACAATAAAATATACATGAATAAATAAAATGAAATAAAATAGAATAGGAATTGAAATTGAAATTGAGCCTAGAATATTTACCCTCAGAATATTGGATTTGATGAAGGAAAAGTGATGGTTGATTTCTTTGTTTGATGATTCACAATATTAGAGTGAAATATTATGAAAATGTTGGAATTTTATTCCAAGAAACATGAAAATAAAAATGATCAAAAGTTCTTTAAGAACAAAGAATTGATACCTTTGCCTAAAGAAATGATTTTGATCAAAAAAAGTTTTATTGATTAAAATAAAGAAAAATTGATTGAAGTTTTATCAAATAAAAATTAGATTTTGATGACAAACAATTATTTTATTTGTCTCAAAATCAATTTTTTATCAAAAAGATATTCAAAACAAAATCAATGAAAAGAGTTTTATTGAACCCAAAATAAAAGAAGAAAAACAATTTTGAGAACAAATAATTATTCTATTTGTCTCAAAAATTAAATCCAACAACAAAACTTCCTCTAAAAATATGTTTAGAAGAAATTATGTTGGAGAAAGAATGAACATTTGATTTTTCTTTTTGATTTTTGGTTGGGGAAAAAATCTGGAATTTTAGTGGAAGGAGAAGAAGATGAAAAGAAATTTTAGGTCTAAAAAATGTGTAGAGGAGGAGAGAAGAGAGGGGGCTCATTTGATTTCATCATAAAATATTTATAGGATAGGAAATTTTGCCCTAATTTAATTAAGGAAAAAAAACCTATTTTGATCCAAAATTGTTTTATTTTTAATGATAAAATCAAGTTTTATTATTTAATTACCTAAAAAAATATTTTAGAATTTAATTTGAAGTCAAAAACCCCAAAAAAATGGGATAAAAAACGGATTTTTGGGTGAAAAAATCGGAAAAAAGGCTGAAAAATAGGATTTTTGGGTAACAGACCCTATACTGACGGCCGGAAGCCCGTCGCCAGAGGGACGCCGCCCGTCGCTATAGAGCGACGGGCACTCACGCGGCGACCAGGCGGGATTCGCGCGCAATCCGCGCGCTGGCGCTCGCGCACGAGCGCCCCGTGCGGCGCTCAGCGTGCGCGATGCTGCGCGCGCCTTTAGCGACGCGCAGCATCGGCGACGCTGAGCGTCGCCTTTTGCGCTCGCTGCGCGATGGGCGCCTGGGCGCCTGCGCGCTGGGCGCCCAGGCGCCTGCGAGCTGGGCGCCAGCGCGCCTGCGCGCTGCCGCAGGCGCGCTGCCGCGCCCGACACTCGCGGTCCGAAAAAAATATTTTTATTTTTTTTATTTTTTTTTCTATTTTTTATATTTTAAATTGACTAAAAACACCATAATTTTAAGCCCCCATTTTTCAAAATTAATTTTTTTAAATCTTTTCTATTATTTTTTAATTTTTCACTCTAAAATGCAAATTTGATGAGAAAACCATCACTTTTAACCTTTTAAGCCTGTGAAGGCAATTATCATCATTGGGTAACTTCGATCTAGGCTTACTCAGGACCCGGTGTCTACACTTCTGTATTTCAGTTTTTGTAATTCTGTAGTATTGTATATGTATTTAATTATGTTTTAATCTTGAGTTTTCTTTTGGGAATGTAATACTTAATATGTCTTTATGTTTAGATGTTTAGTTATTCCTTTGATTTATTATTTCACTGATGCTTCCGTTGAATGGTTATATGTATGCTTCTGTGTATGTTTCAGCTTAGTGTCTGTGTGTGCATAAGTTATTGCATGATCAGTCCGTGCCTGCAGGTAAGGTAAGTTTTTAATTAAACCGTATTTTCGTATGTATGTTAAGTATGAATGTATGCTTCCGCATTGTGCATGTGTATATCTGTATATGTGAGTGTCGTGTAGCGCGTCCGTCGGCGTCCTTCCAACGGGGACGGCGATGGGGGTGTTACAGTTAGTGGTATCAGAGCCCAGGTTTGATGGTTCTGGGTGTGTTGTTTGTTTTGTGTTGAGTCTGTGCATGAGAGTCGGTTTTGTGTCGTGGCCTAATGCAGATGCGTCTTGTTTGTGTCATGTCTAGATGGAGTCTGATCCTAGTGAGAATGTGGGCGAGACAACAGAAAGTGTGAATCGAGTTAGTACTGATCAGGATGTTTCCGAGCATCTTCCAGTTGAAGATTCTGGTCGGGTTTCTGAGGATAGGGCTCTTGTACAAGGATTGATTCGGATTTTGGATAGATTGACTGCTCCTCGTGTTTCTCAAGATTTTGTTCAGCATGTTCCTCAGAAGAGAAAAGGATCGGTTAGTGAAGTGTCAGCAGGGATGAGGGTTCGAGAACCTTCAGCGTGTCAACAATTTCAGAAGCAACATGGGAATAAGTGTAAGAAGTGGGTACCGTCAGTATGTCAGCATTGCCAGAAGCGACATCGTGGTCCGTGTAGGAAGCTTTTAGGTGCTTGTTTCAGGTGTGGCAGTATGGAACACCGGATTGCAGATTGTCCTAAGAAGAGGAATGAGAGTCTAGCTGGGCAAGCTAGAAAGGATGTGGAGGATTTACTCAGATCTTCTCGAGTGTCTTCAGAGTTTGTAGCATCTAGCAAGGATTCGAAGGAGACCGCAGGTTCTTCTGGTAAGTTACTTTGCAAGCGTTTGTCTAAGTAAGTTTTGTTTGTTTGGGTTGTGTGGATGTAAGTGTTTCGCTGTGAATTTCGAGGACGAAATTCTTTTAGGAGGGAAGAGTTGTCACACCCCAAAATAGCCCTGGTCGGATTTGCATGCGAAGTAGGGATCGGAAGGGTATTTCAGTAGTATTGTGCATGTGAAATTTGGATATTAAGGATTTAATGGCATTTATGTAATTAAGTAAGTGGAGAATACTAAAGTGTGTACAGTGCTATAGTCTGTAAGATTTTAGTGGATTTTGTGGTTCAATAAGGTTTTGCCATGTGGGTGTGTTAGGTGAGCATTGAAAGAAGAAAAAGAAAAGAAAGAGAAAGAGAGAGAGGGAACAGAGATTGCATTTCCCGTTCGTCCCTCTCTCACGCTCCTCCTTCTTCTTCTCTTCTCCCTTCTTTGCTTTTCCTTTCATTTTCCTTGGCTTGGAGTTGTATTTGGCTTGGATTGTGCTTTGCTTTGAAGAGGTAAGTTGGATTTACGTTCTGTTCTTCTTCTTCTTCATCTTCTCCTGGTTTTGGTTGAGTTAGGGTTTGGACTAAAGATTTTGTGGGTTTTGTTTGTGCAAGCTTTGGGTGATAAGAAGAAGGTTAAAGGCAAGGAAAAGAGAGAGGTTTGATCTTGAAGTTGGAAGCCTGATTTTGGAACGTGATTTTGAGGTTTGGGAGCTCTATTTACTGCATTTGGATTTCTTAATGTTCTTGCCCTAAATCTCACTTAGGATGTTTATGTGTTTGCAATTCTGGAAATTGATGTGGTTTAGAATGTGTACATGCATGATTAAGTGAATAGATGTGTTAGTAATGCATGATAGGAATTGAATTGAAGTTACTGAGCTTTGGGTTTTGAACTTACTGTATTTTTAGGGTTTATGCTCTAGAATGGATTAAATGTGTTTAAGCATGGTTTTAATGATTTGATTGTCGAATTAAGTTGCAATTGTCTTGTTTATGCTGTTTGGGACATCGATTGAAAGGTAAGATGAGTTTGTTGATGTTTTGAATGAGATTGAAAATGAATTTATCGAGTTCTTGGAATTCTGGGTAACCTGGGAATGGAAAATCGCGTCTCTGTAGAATTTCCTGTTCTGTGAGAAGCGAGTCACGTCGCGTGACTTAGAGTCACGACGTGACTCATGCGAAAGGCAGCGTGACTCCCAGTTGCGAAGCGTGACTCTTCTCTCTGTGAGAGGAAAGTCACGTCTCGTGACTTAGGGTCACGACGTGACCCTTGTGATTGGCGAAGCGTGACTCCAGTCGCGAAGCGTGACTCCTCTCTCTGTGAGAGGGAAGTCACGTCTCGTGACTTAGAGTCACGGCGTGACTCTGGTAAGGGCAAGGCGTGACTCTGGTAAGGGCAAGGCGTGACTCCTCTCTCTGTGAGAGGGAAGTCACGTCACGTGACCTAGAGTCACGGCGTGACTCTTGTGAGGCCAGGCGTGACAAAGAGTCACGTCCCGTGATTCTCTAGGAGAGTCACGAGACGTGACACTAGGTCACGCCGTGACCCTCTTGTGAGGTCAGTCACAAGTCGAAACACGGCTCGTGACCGACCCCTCTTCAGCTCCTTTGTCCGATTTTTGCCCAGTGTTAACCAAAATGAATTTCCTATTTCTTCTGTATGGGTCTTTACTGCTGTATAAATTATGTCATACTGTTATATGCTCCAGTATGGCTCTTCTGTTTTGATTTGTTCCCCCGTGACTAGTTTATTATAAAATGACTTTCAAGTGCTTCTATGACTCTTTTCTCTACTGTGTGCTATCCTATCTGTATGGTTAGCCTATCTTAGTTGTGTTCAGCATTATGTTATGCCTGTCCTGGATCAGATTCTTATCTAAATTATCATGCCATGTTAAGAGTATTGTATCAATCCATGATTCAGATTATACGTTTTTAATCATTGGCATTATATGATTACACATGTGTTCTTGATATACTTTAGTAATTGGAGTAGTGATAAAATGTGATGGATTGACCTATTGCATGCTTCAGAACATGACTTGAATGAGGTATGATTGATATTATGCTATGCTAAACTTATTCGAATAATATGGATGACGTCTGAATGCATTGTTATGCTTTAACCTTGGAATTCAATGTGATATGTTAAATGTAATTTGAACTGTACACAATTTATATTTAGTTATCTTCACCTAATGCATGTTTAGGATTATGTTTTGATAATCATTGGTATGATAGTGTTTCTATACCTGATTCCTGGCATGCTTTAGAACAGTGTTAAAATGTTAAGTATATTGACTGTCTTATGTTTTGCAATGGGAATGTATGAGATATGACCAACCTTATGAGCATATTTATATGTCTATTGTACTCTGATTAATGCATGATGTATATATATATATTTATGCGTTGTGCGATTCGTAATGTGAATTATTTTATGCATGACCTGCGAGAGTCAGTCTAGTGGATAGTTAGGCATGCCTAATAGAGTCTTTCAGTAGCTGCAGCGCCCTTTGAACGTATTGGACCCTGATCAGGTCCCCGTATGGTTCCTCGCGAACCCCCCCTCAGTACGGATCCTCGTGATCCTTTTTAATGAATTTGGATCGGGTTAAGATCCCCCATCAGTAAAATGCTTTTGTGATAAATAAAATGGTTTTCGATTCGTACCCGTAAGGTACCTTCAGTCGACTTGTACCCGTAAGGTACTAATCAGTTCAGTACACTCGTTATCCACTATTGTGAGTCAGCAGGTGCTTTACTGGTTTGTATTACTCTGAAATAACTATATGAATGTGATATCTGTTTGATTATGATAAGGATTTCAGGAATCAGTTTATGTGTATATAGATGTGACTATGGGCTTCAGAATGTATATCTGTACTAAGTAAGCATGACTTTATATTTAATATGATTATCCGTACTTGTCATGTGATTTGTTATAAGTTTCTGAATGCTTTGAATATGATTCGGCTAGAGTATTTATGTATGTGACTTAAACATGTTTTGTTAATTATTAGCATGTGAACCGAAGCAGCTGTGATGGTAAGTATGTGAGGATTACTGTACCTTCTGCATGTTGATGGTATGAATGTAAGGTTATGTGATTATGCCTTCAGTTCCCGCTATCAGAATGTTTCTGCATGATGCTTAATATATATATTAGAGTTGCGCAGCGGTATTGTGATGTTCTAAGTGTTATCCTTTGGATATTTGACTAGTGTATGTGTTTGGCATGTCTAAGTATGTTAAATGGTTAGCATTCTTAACATGATAGTTTGGTTGTCAGTTCATGCATGGGTATTTAGTTATGTCAATTGCATGAGTAAAGCTCTTGTGACTCTGCACAGTAAGATGTTGATATTTGCTACCCATGTAGGTCTATGCATGAGATATAGTATGTGGTTCAGCATGATGAGGCTTGTAATGTGTATTATATTATGTCTGTTTTAGTCTATCCTGAACATGAAGTTATGGTTCGATTGTGAGTATTGAAATAAATACCTTTATTGTGCAGCCTGATTATTGATATGCCATGAATATCTGCATTTGTCATCTGAATGTGTTTTGCCTTGGCGACCATTGTGAATGGCCGTCCATACTCTTGTGTGTTCTCCCCACTAAGCGTTTATCGCTTAGCACGGATTTCCTTTCCGTGCAGGTGGCAGGTTCTGGTTTGGTTCGAGTCGCGCTTCTGCAAGGTCGGCCACGTAGGAGTTAGAAGTTCTGTATTTGGTTCAGCTTCTGTATTTCAGTTTTTGTAATTCTGTAGTATTGTATATGTATTTAATTATGTTTTAATCTTGAGTTTTCTTTTGGGAATGTAATACTTAATATGTCTTTATGTTTAGATGTTTAGTTATTCCTTTGATTTATTATTTCACTGATGCTTCCGTTGAATGGTTATATGTATGCTTCTGTGTATGTTTCAGCTTAGTGTCTGTGTGTGCATAAGTTATTGCATGATCAGTCCGTGCCTGCAGGTAAGGTAAGTTTTTAATTAAACCGTATTTTCGTATGTATGTTAAGTATGAATGTATGCTTCCGCATTGTGCATGTGTATATCTATATATGTGAACGTCGTGTAGCGCGTCCGTCGGCGTCCTTCCAACGGGGACGGCGATGGGGGTGTTACAGAGTAAGTACAGGAGCCTCAACCAATAAACTTTTTAGCTGCTCAAAACATGCCTGACACTTGTCGGACCATTCAAATTTCACCCCTTTCCAAAGAAGTCTTGTCAAAGGCGCGGCAATAAATGAAAACCCTTTAACAAACCGTCTTTAATACCTAGCCAAACCCAAAAACCTTCTCATTTCAGGTACATTCCTAGGAACCTTCCAATTCATAATAGCCTCAATCTTCATCGGATCAACTTGAATACCCTCAACAAAAACAATATGGCCCAATAAGGATACCTTCTTAAGCCAAAAGTCGCACTTACTGAGCTTGGCAAACAAATGGTGCTCCCTCAAAACCTGGAGCACTATCCAAAGGTGCTCTTCATGCTCACTCTCATTCTTCGAATAAACCAAGTTATCGTCAATAAATACCACTACAAATTGGTCGAGATATGGTCTAAACACCCTATTCATCAAATCTATAAAAGCCACTAGTGCATTGGTCAATCCAAATGGCATCACAAGAAACTCATAGTGACCATATCGCGTTCGAAAAGCAGTCTTAACCACATCTGCATCCTTAATCCAAAGCTGATAATATCTAGACCGTATATCAATCTTGGAAAAGATCCCAGATGATCAAATAGATCCTCAATCATAGGCAATGAATACTTATTCTTCACAGTGACCTTATTGATTTGTCGATAATCGATACACATCCTTAACGTCCCGTACTTTTTCTTCACGAGCAGAATCGGAGCACCCCATGGAGATACACTAGGTCTAATAAAGCCTTTATCCAATGGCTCTTGTAATTGATTTTTAAGTTCCCTCAATTCCATAAGGGCCATTCGATAAGGTGCTTTAGAAATAGAAGTGGTTCCCGGCAAAATCTCTATAGACAACTCCACTTCTCTCTCTGGAGGCAAACCAGGCAACTCACTAGGAAACACATCTCCAAACTCTTTAACCACTGGAATGTCCTCAATTTTAACTTAACTATGATTAGAATCCAACACTAAAGCCAAAAATGCCTCACAACCTTTCCTCATAAACCTCCTTGCTTGCATGGTAGAGATAACTTTCCCAAGGAACCAGAACCCAAACCTCTGACCACAATTGAAGACTGATCTCTATTTTGAAGCACTATAGTCTTTCTATGACAATCTACTATAGCAAAATGCTTAGATATCCAATCAATTCCCAAAATCAAATCAAACTCTCGAAAAGGCAAATCAATCAAATCTGTTGGAAAATCTATTCATTAAACTAGGAGGGAGCAATTCCTAAACACTTTACTCACATTGACACTATGCCGTAAAGGAATGGTCA
Organism: Excoecaria cochinchinensis; assembly: GCA_947683425.1. Taxonomy (NCBI): domain Eukaryota; kingdom Viridiplantae; phylum Streptophyta; class Magnoliopsida; order Malpighiales; family Euphorbiaceae; genus Excoecaria; species Excoecaria cochinchinensis. The sequence continues at coordinate 3,626,382 of CANTUQ010000010.1, read as the reverse complement.
CACAAATCTCAAAATATAACTTATCAACTTCATGTAAATTATCATAAACTTATCAGAACGCATGTATGAGTGTGTGGAACCAGGGTCTATTAGAGCATACAATTCAGTGTCACAGAGTAAAAACTTACCTGTAATCATATCAGGTGCATCTTGCTCTTCCCGAGCTCTATTGGCATAGGCCCTAGCTGGTACCATTTGAGGACGGTCCACTGACTCCGGTGGAGCTCCTTCTCTAGACATCCACCTCGACTTCTACCTCTGCCTCTACTCTTACTAGCTTGAGGGGCATTCGATCCTGATCGGCTGGCCTCTTGTTGATCCCAAGTGTTCTCGTTCAACTTAGGATAGTTTGCCAAGAAATGATCTGTGCTTCCACAACAAAAACACCCTCCAGTGAGCCAGTGGCACTCGCCCTTGTGGCGCTTACTACAATGAGAACTCTCAGGCACAACCTCACTTTTTCCACTAGCACCACCTCTACCTACACCAGATACATTCAAAGATCCTTGTCTTCTACCCATTGTAGCCGGACTAGCAAAAGACTCATCCTGAGGATTAGCATGCAGGTTCCTCGATATATTACCCGAAGATAAACCTCTATGAGGGGGATTCCTCCGTTCAGCTCTCTCCCTCTACACCGATTCAGATCTTTCTGCACGCAAAGCTACTTGGACAATCAAATAATAGCTAACAACAGGGGCACTCATCAAAGATATTAACATGGCCCTCAGAGACTCATTCAACCCAGCTTTAAAATGTTGACACCAGAAATCTTCTGTCAAAATACCTGGAGGAGCATATTTACCAAGCCGATTAAATTCCTTCTCGTACTCAACTACCGACATCGCTCTTTGCTTAGGACTTAGAAATTGAGCCCACTTAGCCTCCTTGTAAGCCTTGGTCACATACTTATTAGTGAACTCTCTCTCAAAGAACTCCCATGTGACCGGGTCTAGCAACTGAGGATGCCTAAGACCAACTTCCACCAGTCATTAGCCAAACCCTACAGTAATGCAACCACACATTCTACTTGCCTATCCGAAGGGCAGCGAATCTCTTCTAGAACTCTCTCAACCTTCTCAATCCATTTCTCTACCAATTCAGATTCATTTAAGCTCATTCCATAGAAATCTTTCGCCCCAGCCTTCTTCATACTCTTTATCAGGGCTCTCGGAGTAGTAACCCTCTCTAAGACCCGAGCCATGTCTTGGGATTTCTTCAACATTGCCTCAAAAGGCATGGCTGTGGCCTCAAGTTGCACCCTAGCTGGCTAGGCCAGACCAGACACTGATAGATCTTGCTCTTGGGGATTAGCACTTTCAGCTGAACCCACAAGAGATCCACACGCAGACTCCATCTACTACAAGTATAAAGACATTCACATTAGGCCAACACAGTCCTAAACATACATCTATACCCTACAATCTCCCAAAAATGCCTAAACTTATGCTCTAGTACCAAAAATTGTAACACCTCACACCCATACGTAAGGGAGCTCATCCGCAGAGGGAGTGAATGCCCGCATGGATAAGAGTGTCACCAAATAATCCACAATCAAGCATATATATAAAATAAATATAGGTAGCAGAAGAAATTAAAACACAAACTCCAAATTCTTTTCATTAATAAAAACCAAAAGTTCATTACAGAATTGCCATTACAAAGGTGCCTTTATAATAATTACAAGCTTCTAAAAAAAATTACATAACTGAAGGAGTATAATAAGAAAGATACAAAATAATATTCAAAAGATTACAAGAGATATAAAAAAACAAAATCTATTTTATCCAGATCTGCACTCCTACTGCGTTGGCTCGACCTGCGAAAACACTCATAAAAAGCTCCACTACTTCTGCACCTGTATGGATGAAATACCCGTGCTAAGCAATAATGCTTAGTGGGGAAAACACAAATATAAACGACCATTCACAATTGGTCATCAAAACAAACACATACATATGCCACAAGCAAACATACCAACCGAAAACATAACAATTATATATTAAGGGCATTCACACTATATATCAGTTAATAATGTTGTCAATTCTATAACAAATAAGGATCACACAGTCACCTGTAAACTCATAATAGCGGATAGCGAGTGAACACATTAGTACCCGTGGGTACGGTCAAAAGCAATTTCTTGAGGATCTTAAACAAGATCCGAACACATTAAGGATCCCGAGGACCAAAACGGGGACCTGATCAGGGTCCAGAATAGATTGGGGTTGCAGCTAATAGAACTCTTTAGGCATGCCTAATTATCCACTTATTGACACTTGCAGGCTATGCATAGCACATTTCAAAATCGAAACATAAATTAACATAATTTGTTTCTTTTAATAGATGAAAAGCCACTAGGTAAAGATTTTAACAAAAAACAAGTTCAAATGGAACGAAATAGACAGAAATTAAAAGCTTCAAAATTAAGGACAGAGAGCATTTACATGGCGATATGACCAAACCTTACCACCGTGTAAGACATCCTGCACGGTGGTAAGGAAAAGCCATACAACCGTGTAGCATGCTGAACCCAAAACTCTAAGGAAAAAAAATGCATTTACACAGCTGTATGGCACAACCTTATCCCCTTGTAAAATACACACACAGAGAACTTCATCAAGGCAGAATGACTTTACACGACAGTATGCAAAGTCCTTACTGCCGTGTAGAATCACGGATAAGAATGCTGAAGCATAGAATATGATCACACGGTGGTATGCTCATTTCATACCGCCGTGTAGATCATCCCCCAGAATTTCAGTCGAAATCATACAAAAACTCACACCCAAACTACACAATACAACAAAATCAATAAAGCACTTCAACAATACTACTTATAACACTCCTAAACACCTACCTATTTGGATTCATACATCAATTTTCTAACAATCAAACATACTATTACAAATCAAATAAAAAATGCACAATTTAAACATTCCTAAACCTTTGGCTCCTTTGCTCCACAAAGTCAAGGGGCTATACTCCCACTTGTTATTTCTTTCCCCTTGGGCTCTCTAGCAGGTGTCTCTGAACCAATGAACACAAAACAAGCAAAAACTCAAAACTCTAAGCATAAGAACACTCACACCAATGGAAATCACAAAGAGAAGAGAAGAAACAAGAGGAGAAGAAGAAACCCACTTACTTGCTAGCACTTGAATTGTCAAAATTCACCAATAATTGCAGCAAAAGAGAGAAAAGTGAATCAAGAAGAAGAAGACGTGGAGGAGAGGAGGAAATGGGAGACGACAGCTGCTCTCTCTCATTTTCTCTCTCCCAGACTTATAAATCCTACCACTTGCCACATGTCAATCAACTATTGGTGGGCGTTAACAATTCACACCCTACTTCCATCTTCCTCACTACACCTAAACCAAACCCCAATAAACTTACATATTGAACCATAACATTACATACTAATAACCAATATGCAACTGGCTCCAAAATTAACATAGCACATGCAAAATGCACACCAAAATGGCTCAAAATTACTAGGGTGGGAAATGGGGCGTTACAATTGATCACTCAACTATCTTCAAGTAGGTCATTGTAACACCCCCACCGCCGCCCCCGTTGGAAGGGCGCCGGCGGGCATGCTACCCGACGCTCACTCACGACGCGACAAAACATACAGCGGAACCATACATGCGCTAAGCGGAAGCATTCAATAACCAATAATAAAAATCTTAGAAAATATACTTCATTACTATAAAAACAAAATACAAAGCTATATACAATATCCCAACATATTATAACTTAAAATCCTTTACAAAAATAATACATATATAAAAAGAATTACAGGAGGAGACAAAATAAATAACTTGACTCCTATGTGGCCAGCCTGCAGATGCACGACACGAGCAACTCTCAAAAATCCTTCACGCTACCTGCACGGGATAAAAGCCCGTGCTAAGCGATAACGTTTAGTGGGGAGAAACAAGCACAACAGAACACTATATAATAAACATGCACTAACATACCTCATTCTCGAAGAAATCAGAGTACAGAGATATACGTATTCAGGATAAATAATACAATGCACTAAACCATTACACTATTCAGAGTCACACTAAGATTAGAACACTTCACTAAATCAATATCAGACAGTTCACACAATAGCCTGAAATCAATGGTGGAGGATACGGGAACACGGCACGGGAGACCGAAGCCTCAAAAACACTTTAATACCCGAAGGTAGCGCGGGAGACCAGAGTCTCAAAACATTTTATCACTACACGGAAGATGACCATCTCGGAGGTCGACCGCTTCGCCCAAACGGGGCGGACAGAACAGCTGTACGCTAACCCTTCTTAAGCATGCTTAATTATCCAATACCTTGACACTTCAGGCTCGACAACACATTCATTCACACGACCTTACCCAATAAAAAGCAAGATTCTAATATTAAATAAATTCATAACTAAGACACTAATACAATGGCATCACGAGTCATAAGCACAAACATATTTCATGCAATAGTGAGAAACCGTGCAAAGTGAAACAAACGAAACACATTCAGAAAAATAGGGCAAGCAGGAAGGGTGTCTGTCGCGATCGCGACATGTGTCGCGCTCGCGACAGAGCACGGGGCACTTCCTCGCGAGGTCGCGCCAAGGGGCCTACTCACGACGAAGCACTCGCGGCAGAAATTCACGGAGCCGAGCTCTGTCGCGCTCGCGACAATCGTCGCGATCGCGACAGAGACCAATTCCTTCCTCCTCGCGCGCACGCTCGACAGGACGCCCGCGCGGAGGGTTCCGCTACCGAGCTCTCTGTCGCGGTCGCGACAATGTCGCGATCGCGACAGAGGGCTCCTCAAGAACAAGTGGCCAAGTCCGCCTTCTATCGCGATCGCGGCACGTGTCGCGATCGCGATAGAACCCAGATTCACCCACTTCTGCACTTTTCCTACTCTTTTCACACACAACTCTTCATACATGCACACAACATGCTCAAGCACTTATCTCTCGCCTCCAGCACATCACCGCATCATTCTCAAGCCACATAAACACATTTACACAATAATCAAATATAAATTCAACATGAAATCACTCACAACCAAACTCAAATACACTAACGTGGCATGTTCAAATTCCGAAAACACATAACATCTTCACTAAATCACTTACACTTCACTATAAATCACTACTTGATTTAAACATGCATCCATAAAACACTAAAGATTACAAATGACATACAATCTCAAAATAGAGTTGATCCAAGGAGGAAATTAGGGAAAAACACTATCCACAAGCATAGCTCCCAACACTTGCATGCATTCAAAACCCATACCCAATAAACACTCAAGAACACAGCTCCCATACCTGGAAAACGAAGCTTCAAACCGTGCTCCTCACGAAACCACTTTATCCTTGCCCTTGCTCTTCCTTCTCTCTTCCGATGCTTGCACAAAACCCAGCCACAACACACTCAAATCAGACCCAAAACCACAACAAAACCAGAATCCAAAGAACAAGAAGTAAATAAAGGAACCCCAATCCGAACTCAAACACTTACCTCCAACAATTCCAGCTCAAACCTCAAGATTCCCACTCAAAGCTCAACGAAGCACAAGAGAAAAGAGATGAGAGCAGCAAAAATGGAAGAAGGAGAGAGAGAGGGGACGGGAAACTAGGGAAACAAGGGAAAAGGGACTAGCTTCCACGGGAAGCCTCACCAAAAGCTGCCCCTCCCTTCCTCTCTCCTACTTTTCATTAATTGCTCACCAACCCTTACCACTTGTCACAATCTTAGAGGACCAAACAATCCACTATAACTTAATCCACTCTTGGCACCATACACTAAACACTTCCAAGCCTTTCTTACACAAATATCTTCAATGCACCAAATACTCACTCACACCATATTATTTCTTAAAACTCCTTTAGGCACCATGCACCACAAACCACACAATAAAAGCCTTAAGTCCACTTACACCCTACAACCATACACTATAAGCACACACTATTATTTCCTTTAACACATAATTCCTTATTTTCCTATTTTCCTCATACAAAAATTACGAAAATACTCTCACTTACCGACTTACCACGCAAATTTCGACCAGGCCCTATTTGGGTTGTTACAATCACTCCCCCTTAAGAAATCTCGTCCTCGAAATTTCCCCGCTAATCACTTATATCCAACAACCCAAAACTCAAACCGAAAATTAACTAAAAGCTAATAACATAACTTACCAGAAAGTCCAGCTCGATCTGCTATATCCCCAATTTGCATCGCATAAACTCTCAGATGTGCGGGCACTTCTTCGGTTGGCGACTTCTGCACTGTCTCTGATGGAGTTTGCGAAGGACGTCCACTGCCTCTTCCACTCTGATTCCCTCTCGCTCTCTGACCACTGGCTCTACTCTCAGGTCTATCCTGAAGCTCTCTTCGATCCGGACAATTTGCCACCATGTGCTCTTGACTTCCACATCTGAAGCACGCTTCAAAGATCCTTCTGCACTCGCCCCAGTGGCGTTTATAACAATGCTCACACTCCGGGATCGTACTTCCCTTGCTAGAAGGTAGCGCTACACTCCCGACTTTCGAACGTACCGGAACCGAACTTTTCCCACCTTGACCACTCGGAACTCCTCTCGACTTCTTGCCACTACCCAACCCACCTTCCGGTGCTTTCCTCTTGCTCTCGATCCTCTGCTTGATCACCTCAGATTCCTCTAACTTCTTTGCCGCTGCCACAAGCTGATAATACCCCACGGGTTGCAAGACTGCCAATGCCGACAAAGGACCTCTGAACACTTCACGTAGTCCCTCTAGGAAATGCCTACTTCTAAACTCATCCATCAACAAAGCCTCAGGCACATACTTACTCAACCGGCTGAATTCCTTATCATACTCACTCACGGTCATACCTCGCTACTTCAGACTGATGAACTCTCTCCACTTAGCTTCCTGATATGCCTTCGTCACATACTTCTGCTCAAATTCTTGCTTAAAGAAATCCCAAGTCAACTCGGCTGGTCGCTGAGGATTTCGCATCACCAATTCCCACCAATCGTACGCTGACCCTTGAAGCAACGATACTGCACAAAGCACCCTCTGTTCTGCAGGACATCTAATCTCTTGCAAAATCCGACCTACCCTCTTAAGCCAAAACTCGGCCACATCAGATTGGTCTAAAGCAGTCCCATGAAAATCCTCGGCTCCTCTCTTTCTTAATAACTCAGTCGGAGCCTTAGGAGCAGTCAGCCTCTCTACCAACTGAAGCAAACCTTGCAATAAGACCGGATTCTCTTGACCAAAACCCACACCAGGAATTTCTTCTTGCTGACGCTGCGGAGCAGGTTGCCCACCTCTCGCTACACTTGCACTACCAACCGTCTCACCCACATGCTCACTTGGATCAGACTCCATCTAGACACTACACAAGACAAGACACGTCTGCATTAGGCCACGACACAAAACCAACTCGCATGCAAAGACTCGACACATAACAAATAGAGGCATCCAGAACCGCCTAAACCGGTGCTCTGATACCACAACCTGTAACACCCCCACCGCCGCCCCCGTTGGAAGGGCGCCGGCGGACGTGCTACCCGACGCTCACTCACGACGCGACAAAACATACAGCGGAAGCATACATGCGCTAAGTGGAAGCATTCAACAACCAATAATAAAAATCTTAGAAAATATACTTCATTACTATAAAAACAAAATACAAAGCTATATACAATATCCCAACAGATTACAACTTAAAATCCTTTACAAAAATAATACATATACAAAAAGAATTACAGGAGGAGACAAAATAAATAACTCGACTCCTATGTGGCCAGCCTGCAGATGCACGACACGAGCAACTCCCAAAAATCCTTCACGCTACCTGCACGGGATAAAAGCCCGTGCTAAGCGATAACGCTTAGTGGGGAGAAACAAGCACAACAGAACACTATATAATAAACATGCACTAACATACCTCATTCTCGAAGAAATCATAGTACAGAGATATACATATTCAGGATAAATAATACAATGCACTAAACCATTACACTATTCAGAGTCACACTAAGATCAGAACACTTCACTAAATCAATATCAGACAGTTCACACAATAGCCTGAAATCAATGGTGGAGGATACGGGAACACGGCACGGGAGACCGAAGCCTCAAAAACACTTTAATACCCGAAGGTAGTGCGGGAGACCAGAGTCTCAAAACATTTTATCACTACACGGAAGATGACCATCTCGGAGGTCGACCGCTTCGCCCAAATGGGGCGGACAGAACAGCTGTACGCTAACCCTTCTTAAGCATGCTTAATTATCCTATACCTTGACACTGCAGGCTCGACAACACATTCATTCACACGACCTTACCCAATCAAAAGCAAGATTCAATGCAAGATTCTAATATTAAATAAATTCATGACTAAGACACTAATACAATGGCATCACGAGTCATAAGCATAAACATATTTCATGCAATAGTGAGAAACCGTGCAAAGTGAAACAAACGAAACACATTCAGAAAAATAGGGCAAGCAGGAAGGGTGTCTGTCGCGCTCGCGATAGAGCACGGGGCACTTCCTCGCGAGGTCGCGCCAAGGGGCCTACTCGCGACGAAGCACTCGCGGCAGAAATTCACGGAGCCGAGCTCTGTCGCGCTCGCGACAATCGTCGCGATCGCGACAGAGACCAATTCCTTCCTCCTCGCGTGCACGCTCGACAGCACGCCCGCATGGAGGGTTTCGCTACCGAGCTCTCTGTCGCAGTCGCGACAATGTCATGATCGCGACAGAGGGATCCTCAAGAACAAGTGGCCAAGTCTGCCTTATGTCGCGATCGCGGCACGTGTCGCAATCGCGACAGAACCCAGATTCACCCACTTCTGCACTTTTCCTACTCTTTTCACACACAACTCTTCATACATGCACACAACATGCTCAAACACTTACCTCTCGCCTCCAGCACATCACCGCATCATTCTCAAGCCACATAAACACATTTACACAATAATCAAATATAAATTCAACATGAAATCACTCACAACTAAACTCAAATACACTAACGTGGCATGTTCAAATTCCGAAAACACATAACATCTTCTCTAAATCACTTACACTTCACTATAAATCACTACTTGATTTAAACAAGCATCCATAAAACACTAAAGATTACAAATGACATACAATCTCAAAATAGAGTTGATCCAAGGAGGAAATTAGGGAAAAACACTATCCACAAGCATAGCTCCCAACACTTGCATGCATTCAAAACCCATACCCAATAAACACTCAAGAACACAGCTCCCATACCTGGAAAACGAAGCTTCAAACCGTGCTCCTCACGAAACCACTTTATCCTTGCCCTTGCTCTTCCTTCTCTCTTCCGATGCTTGCACAAAACCCAGCCACAACACACTCAAATCAGACCCAAAACCACAACAAAACCAGAATCCAAAAAACAAGAAGTAAATAAAGGAACCCCAATCCGAACTCAAACACTTACCTCCAACAATTCCAGCTCAAACCTCAAGATTCCCACTCAAAGCTCAACGAAGCACAAGAGAAAAGAGATGAGAGCAGCAAAAATGGAAGAAGGAGAGAGAGAGGGGACGGGAAACTAGGGAAACAAGGGAAAAGGGACTAGCTTCCACGGGAAGCCTCACCAAAAGCTGCCCCTCCCTTCCTCTCTCCTACTTTTCATTAATTGCTCACCAACCCTTGCCACTTGTCACAATCTTAGAGGACCAAACAATCCACTATAACTTAATCCACTCTTGGCACCATACACTAAACACACCCAAGCCTTTCTTACACAAATATCTTCAATGCACCAAACACTCACTCACACCATATTATTTCTTAAAACTCCTTTAGGCACCATGCACCACAAACCACACAATAAAAGCCTTAAGTCCACTTACACCCTACAACCATACACTATAAGCACACACTATTATTTCCTTTAACACATAATTCCTTATTTTCCTCATACAAAAATTACGAAAATACTCTCACTTACCGACTTACCACGCAAATTCCGACCAGGCCCTATTTGGGTTGTTACAGTAATGATATACCCAACCTCCTACTATGTTCACCCCTTGATGAATGTAAGCAGTTATAGAGTCAAAATATAACACTTATTACTTAAGATAACTTTGGTGATCTCAAGTCTGAGGATACTTGCACCACTACTATGAAGAATTCCTCGCTGACATAGATTTAATATCCATATGAGGATTCTCATGGTAGGTCTCTAATGTACTTGTTCTTCTAACAAGCATCCATATGTGAGCTTTGATCATCTCCATAATCACAATTATGAGAACCACTGCTATAACCTTTCAAGAAGCATAACATGTGTTGTTCTATCCGCATTAATAATGTCCTGTCTTGCTAATACTATGACAAGGGATATTTAGGTATTAACACAATTGCATGCAATAGGCATCTTACATCATGAACTCTTTCATAATTGCCTTTGCACTATGTTTATAATACCAAGGACTTTATCTATTAATTTAAGGTATGGAATTAAACTAAAGGTAATCACAACATAGTATTAATAAATGAATGATGCCTTCTCATAAATGATCATGAGTTCATATAAATGAAAAAATCCCTAATCTATATGAGCTCTAGGGTATACTTCTAACACCAGTAAGCTATCTCTAAAATGATCTTTTGACTTGTATTATGATCAAGTGCGAGAGCCATTTTCTCAGAGAGGATTTTAGCTTCTTTGAGGACCTTCCTAAAAGTGGAGACGATAAGCCTCCTATCGGTACTGTCGATCTGGCCAATATCGAAGAGCTTGCAAATATCGAGGATTAGAATAGTTCCTTTTGCTCATCTTTTTTAGTTGTACCTTTACTTCAAATCTTAATTAATGCAATGACTATTCTCTCATTCCAATGCTAAGTCTTTATTTTTGCTATTTTTTTTACTTATCACATTGACATAATTATCCGAACAAAATAGCATTTTCATCATCAATAAATGTTAATTTTAATCAATATTTTAATGCTTTTAAGACTTATAAAATATGTTATTTTTATACACCAAGGTTAAAAAGTAAATAATCTGATAGGACTCATAACCATTTTTGCAAATTAACTTAGAAATAATGAATAAGGGAATACATCTGTAATGGGCATTTTCATTAATCAATTCGACTGAAATATCCATGGTTCTCAACTTGTATGTACTTTTATTAAGGAGCTTAAAAACTTTATAAGATCTTTCCCATTTGGGCATGAGCTTACCTACTCCAACATTTCCAAAACCAATGTCAATCTTCCTCAAGACTAAGTCTCAAACACTTAAGGTTCTTGACTTTACCCTATTGTTATGGTATTGGCGACTTTCTGATTGTAAGTTGCAATCTTGACATAGGCATCTTCCCTCACTTCTTTGATCAGGTCCAAGTCCTACTTCTTTTCTTATTCATTATGCAAACTGGATACGAATATCAGCCGATTGGATAGGACTCCAATCTCTATTGGTATCACTGCTTTTGCTCCATACACCAAAGAGAATAGAGCTTGAAGAATTCTAGCTCGAGGTGAGGTTCTATAAGACCCTAAAATACTTTGTAACTCCTTCATCATGTTATCCTTTGCTTCTTCTAATATTTTCTTTAGCCCTTCAAGATTGTTCTATTAGAGACTTCAGTCATTCTATTGCTCTATGGGTTACTCATGTTGTGAATCTTAGATTGATATTCAGGTCAAAGCAAAAGGTTTTAAAAATTGAGTTGTCCAATTATTTGTTGTTATTTGCAATGAAGACTCTCGATATGTCGTACCTACAGATGATTTCTTTCCATGTAAAATTTTTAATCTTCTCCGCAATGATTGTTGCCAAAGGTTAAACTGTAATCCACTTAGAGAAGTGATCAAAGGCTACAATAAGGAATTTCATTTGTAGTTTCCCTTATGGGAAAGGACTAAGAATATCCAATCCCCACTGATCAAATAGCCATGAGACGACAATTAGTTGTTATTCTATTGTTGGTTGTCTGATGATTCTTCCATGAATTTGGCATTACTAGCACTTTTTGATTCTTTCTTGAGCATCCTTGAAAATTCTAGGATAAAAGTAGCCGGCTTACAGTACTTTCATTATAATTGCTCTGCTAGCCTAATTTGCTCCACAAATGCCTTCATGGATCTCTCTGATGATGTAATCTCCATTTTTCCTAGTCATGCATTTGAGCCATGGATGGCTATATGCCTTCTTATATAGCTCATCACCAATTATTGAGTAACTGAGTGACTTCCTCATTATCTTCCTCGCTTCAACTTTATATTCAAGCAATTCACCAGACTAAGGTTATCAAATGATTGGGCTCATCCATGTACTCTCTTCCTATTATATCTCCATCATTATTGGCTCTTCAAGGGAAGTAGAGAACTGCTCTTCAGCTATTATGCTCTTTTCTATTTCTTATTGATCTGAGGCTATCAATTTTGCTAGCCGATCAGCAGCTTTGGTGTCTTCTTTCAGTACTTTTTTTAGCTCCTAAGCTATTCCAGTAACTTTTAGCTCCTTTAATGATATTTGTACCTTTGCCAGGTACTTTTTTGTGTTGTCTTCCTTGGCTTCAAAGTTTCCACATACCTAGCTGGTCACGAGCTGTGAGTCACTTTTGATTTTAAGGATTTCTAGTCTGATGGACTTGACCAGCCTTAGACCTTGCAACTTAGCTTTACAGCGCATCTGAATATTATGGCTTAGGGTTTGCTTATCACAATTCCAACTCCTCCTTTATCATTGGAAGCTCCATCCATAATCATCTCCCATGGGAATCCTCTGAGGTTGTTTATCCTTATTTCCACCAGTAACCTCTGCCATAAATTTGCTAAAACCTATGCCTTTATAACATTCCTGGGCTCATGCCTCACATCGAAATATTGTAATTTTATGGCCTATTCTACCATCTTTATTTCCAAATATGGCATTTGAAAGATCTTCTTAAGCTATTTATATGGTCAGACAATAATAGTATGAGCTTCAAAGTACTATCTCATTTTCTTAGTGCATATGATGCGTGCAATGACCAACGGTTCTATCGGGATTTTTTTTCAGTTTTAGTCCTTTTAGCACTTGGCTAACATAATAGATCAGTAATTACTGGATTCCTTCTCGAACCAAAACCATGAATTGATCGGCTTAGTAATGGGGGATTAGTAAGGGACTGCTTTAGCTCTTCAAAAGATCTCTGGCAATCTTCTTTATAAATGAAGACATCACTCTTTCTCAACTTTTTGAAGAAAGGCATGCAATGTTTTGTTGAGGAGGATATGAATCTCCCAAAGGTTGTGATCCTTCTGTTCGGCATCTAAATGTCTTTGACACTACTTTGAGGCTGCATGTCCATTATTGCTTTGATCTTCTTTGGGTTGGCTTCAATTCCCCTTTAGGATACCATGAGGCCGAAAAACTTCCTAGATTGCACCCCAAAGACACATTTCTCTAGATTCAACTACATTTGAAACTGATTCAAAATGCCAAAGACTTTAATCAAATCAACTGCATGCTCCTCTTAGCTCCTAAGCTTGACTATCATGTCATCGATGTAAACTTTAAGGATCTTACTGATCTGATCTTTAAAGATTTTGTTCATCAACCATTGGTATATTGCTTCAATGTTCTTCAATCCGAACAACATTATCTTATAATAAAAGGTGTCGTTATCTATTATGAAGCTCATCTTCTCTTGGGCTAGTAGCCACATTAAGATCTTGTGATAGCCTGTATAAGCATCAAGCAGAGGGTAGATCATATGACAAGCCATGGAATCCATAAGCAGATGCATATTGGGTAGTGGATAGCTATACATAGGGCAAGCTTTGTTGAGATCAGTGAAATCAACCCACATTATGAGCTTCCCATTCTTCTTTTTTTATTAAGACCACATTCGCAAGCCATTTAGGATAGTTAACTTCCCTAATAGTTTCAGCCCTTAAAAGTCGGTCAATGTCCTCTGAGATGAACTTCTTCTAATCGGGCACATGTCTTTTCAACTTTTGCTTAATAGAAGGGTAGCTTGGATCAACATTTAGTTTGTGTGCTATGACCTTCGAGTTTATTCACGGGATGTCTTCCAACCAGATTTTGATTTATTTTCCTTTCGACAGCTCTTTTATTATCAGATCCCCTTCAGGGTTCATCTTAGGCTTTTCAGCCTTTTCTTTGCTTTCCAACCCAGGCTCTACAGCATATGCCTGCATTCCTTTCTTGATCATTATAGTATAGGCTTCCTTGGAGACCTTTTCATATCGCTACTCTTGCCTTTATGCATTTTCATCAACATGTATCCTATACTAGTCATTGCTTCACTTTGAAAGAGTAGTTTTAATGGCCTAAATACTGTGTTAGATGTAAATAGTATTTTTCGGTATTGGTTAGCATACACGGGTATTAAATACACCCGTGGACAAAAAATATTTGATTTAACCATCAAAAAATATTAGTTACAATAAGTTTGAGTGTAAAATGTGAAGTGAATTTGAGGTCAAATAGGTCCTCAATTGCTAAATGAGAAATAATCATTTTCAGTTTAAATAGTAATAGAGTTTGACCAAAGTTTGATCAGACCATTAAAAATAGCTATTGACCTCTAAAAAATCATCTAAAGGCATGGATAGACTCTAAATAATGTATAGAATTTATTGACAGTAAAAAGAAATTTTTACTGTAATACTAAAAATTGAGCTATTGGACTAATTTTAGTGAGCCGAATAAAAAATAGACATCGTTTGGGCTGAAATTTTAAATATGGCCTATTTTATATATGTTTGAATTTTTGGAATTCACTTTGGAATAAATTGAGCTTGGAAAGAGAAAAAAATTAATTAAAGAGTGCAAATTGGGCCATAAAAGTGATTTGGGTTTTAGATTGGTTGACCCAACTTGGTTGGACCTTAAACCAACCCAAAAACCCACTTTAAAAGCCCCAAAAATCTGTATATTTGCCTAGATTTTTCAAGTTCAGTCTCGTTCTCCTTCTCTTCCTCAAGAACTGAAGCTTTTTTCTTCTCTTTTCCAACGAAATATATTCATCTTCTTCTAATTTCTTCCATAAATCCAAGCATTTCAAGTGTTATTAGTCCCTAATGAAGGTTATGGCAGCTCTAATTTCATAATTTGATGAAGAATACGAAAGAAATTAAGAATTCTAGGTTTTGGGCATTTTCAAGGTAAGTTGTAATTAATGATTTTTAATTGGTTCCAATGGTTCTAATTGTTAGATTAAGTTGTTATTAGTTGGATTATATGGTTTAATTGGATTATTGAGGCACATTTTTCTTGGGTTTCTCTCTTGAAGAATTTGGCCATGGAGGTTGTTTAAGGGAAATGAAGGTTCTTCTTGACCTTAAGTGAAAGGAAATGAGGTTTGATGGAGGAGAAAGAGTCTAAAGGTGTGTGGTTGCAAATTCTTTAAATTTTTATTGACTTTATTTGAATTTAGGGTAATTAAATTTGGGACTTTTGATTGAATTGTGCATGAATAAGAGAAATTGATGGTAGAAACCTACTTAGGGATGTTTAAATTGAGGATTTGAATAATTAAATTTAAAAATAAAAATTCTGCCCAGAAGTTCAGATTGACCTCCGTGGATTGTTTTGATCATAAGTCACATTTTCAAACTCCAAATACATGATTCAAGTTGGGTTAGAATAGGAACTTCTGTGCCTACAAATGTTATGAAAATAACCATAATTCAATTCTGCCTGTAAGATCCTCAAAAATGCCCAAAACAGTAGCCTTTTTCTTTAGGCGGGTTAATGGAGCAGTAGGTGCTTCTTAGGCCATAACTCCTTGGATATAGATCCAAATGACTTGAAATGTTTTCAATAGAAATTTAAAATCTTGATAATCAATTGTTAAGAAGACCACATTGTCTAAAAATGGTGTTTGTATATTGGTTTCAGTAATGAAAGTTAAGGGTGAAAGTCTATTTTCCCTAAACCCTGTTTTGAATAAAGTGTGCATTTATTCATGAATCAAACTTGAACTTTACTAGAACTTTTTAAAACTTACACAATACATGTCTAGAGCTTTGCGATAAATATATGGGTGGTTACCATTCGGAAATATAAGTGAATAAGTTATGAACTTGAGTAATTAATGGAGTATTTAATAGTATAATTAATCCGACATTACCAAACAAAGCTAGAAATGAATTGGCATGTCATATTAATTGTTCATGAGCAATGTAACTTGATTGAAATTTGTTTATTGATGCGTTAAGCGTGGGTACACTACAAGAAATTTGACTTTTTGTGACAAATTTTGTAATGATGCATAAAATTTCGTCATTAATTATAACTTACGATGACGAATTTTTTAAAATGTCACCATACTATTTATTACTATAACGAAATTATCTTGTGTCATTTTATATTTTAATTATCGTCACTAAAAGATTAATTTTGTGATGAAAAATATATTTCGTCATGGTTTTTTTAGGAGAGAAAAATTCCCACCTTTTTTTTGGAGGAAAAAAAATTTAATGACAAAATAATAACTTATTGCAACGTATAAAATTGTCACAAAATATTTATTTTTTGTGACGAATTATTTATGTCATAATTAAATAAATTAGTGACAATAAAATCATTTTATCACAAATAAGATATCGATATAAAAAAAATTATAATTATTTTTTTCGAAAATTTTTTGTTTAAAAAATAATTTTATTTATGACAAGTAAATGTGTTATAAAAAATGAATATATCGAGACGAGGTATAGTTTCGTCATCTTTGATATGAAGGAAAAAATTTTAACTTTTTTCTTTTGGTGGAAAAAAATATAACGAAAAAGATAACTATTTGCGACACATAAATTCGTCGTGAAATACTTATTTTTTTGTGACATGAATTATATTTGTCACAATTTAATGAATTAGTGATGATAAAATTATTTAGTCCCAATAATTTTTTTATGACAAATAAATGTCACAAAAAAGGAATATATTATGACGAAATATAATTTCGTCAACAATACAATTAATTTGTAATAATAATAATAATTTTCCATAACAGTTGATTGTAATGCTATATGACAACTAAATTATGTTAGAAATTTTTTATAAAAATAAGTCCATTCTTTATGTCAGAATAAAGTCATTTTGCCCATAGGAGATTGCCAAATATGATACCCTTTTCTTTCTTTTTTTTTTCTTTCTTTCTCTCTTTCCTTATTGTCGGTTCTATCAGCTTCATTAGTCCTCATCCACCTGCACTTCGTCTTTTCTGTCTTCTCTTCCTGT
Source organism: Excoecaria cochinchinensis (assembly GCA_947683425.1). Taxonomy (NCBI): domain Eukaryota; kingdom Viridiplantae; phylum Streptophyta; class Magnoliopsida; order Malpighiales; family Euphorbiaceae; genus Excoecaria; species Excoecaria cochinchinensis. Next base: position 3,609,131 of record CANTUQ010000010.1, on the reverse strand, counting down.
AATACTCTGAAAATTTTAATATTGCAAATAATATTTCGGTAAATTGAAAAGTTATTGAATGTTAACTTTTTTACCTGAAATAGTAAAATATTAATTTTGATTAAGAAGTTAAGTCATAAATAAATAACCGAAGATAAAAGTTCCTTAATTAAAAATAAAGCATAAAATTTAAATAGATGTAAGAATAATAAATTGCAAAAATTTATAAAATAAAGGACATAAAATAAAATAAGTAAATAAGCAAATAGATAAATAATATGTAAACCTAGATTGGTGTAGAAAAATAAAGAAAAAGAAAGAAAGGGGATAAACAGAAGAATCAAGAAAACTCCACAATAAAAAAAAGGGAAAGCGGGGAAAAATTAGAAGGGAAGGAAAAAAAGGAAAAAGAATAAAAGGAAGAACGAAACAGGGGAGATCCGAGAGAGGAAAAAGAAGGAGAGAGAGAGGGCACGACGAAGGGCAACATCAGCGACGACCGATGGTAGCGAATCGCCAGTCCCCACACGTCGGCCAGTCAAGCCGACTTTGCCCTCCTTCCACAACGTCAGTCCTGATTTTTGAGAGAAAGAAGTGGAAACTCTTATGCCATTTTCTCCAAAGTTTCCTTCAAATAAAATTCAATCCAAGAAATAAATATTCCAAGGGAGAAAGTGAGGAATGGAAAAGAACATCATTGGTAGATTGGTAGAAATAAGATGAAAAGCAACTAGATGGAGAGAGGAGTAGCAAGTTCAACCATCTATGGAGGTAAGTGATTTCAAATCTCTCTTTTCCAATTGGTTCCTGAAGTGAATTGAAGAGATCAGTTGATTATTGAGTAAATTTGTGAATTAATTTGGCTTGAGATTCCTATAGAGGACTTACGGGTTATTAATGGGGGATGCGAATTTGATATTTTTCTTGTAATACATGAATTTAAATGATAATTAACTTTGAAATAAATGTGGTATGATGCTAAAAAAATGAAGTTACTTGTTGAATTAGCGAAATTGAAATCAGAAGCGAGACTAGAGAAGTATGCGGGTTGTAAGTGACTGATTAAGCAAACCAGAAAAATAATAATAATTTATGTTTTGGTATTCTAATATAAAAACTAATGGAGTGAATTTAGGAAAATAAAATATTAATTGAGATGTGAAGAAAAGTTAAGAGAAAACTTATATATGTTTTGTGTTCCTTAACTTTTCTAGGAATTGCTTGACTTTGTCATTTGTATAAGTTAAAATAAGAAGCAAACTGTGAGTTTATTAGCATATGATAAGGTCTAAAGTGACTATTTATAAGTGCATGATGATATTCTTGATAAATAGGAGCTGTTTGTGTAATAAATTCAAGAAAACATATGTATGAACATATATTGCACTAATTTGATCAATTAGGGGGCTATTTATGTAACTAATTAAAATAGAATTATTAACAGCTATTAAATAGCCTAATTCTCATTAAAATTGAAAGTATTTAGTTAGTGTAATGAGTGTAAATATGAATCTAATTTAAAGTAAGTATTCTATTAATTTCTCTTTCTTAATTTGGATGTGTTATGTTTGATTGGGGCAAAATTGTAAGTATGATTCTAGAACATTTGGATTTGAGCAGTAATTGGAAGTTGAAGTTTCTAAATTTAAATGAATGCATTTAAATATGAGGAACTGTGTGTAGCATTAATTTACACGGGATAAATTATTCAATATGATAAACTTGATTTTTAATAAAGAAGTAGGTCATTTGATTATGAAAAGTCTTTATTTGGCACCAAGATATAATTTTGGGTTGCATTTAAATTTTTGAGTATAGACATTGGAAATGTTTGTTTGTTAATAGTATTTAAGAATATAGAAATATGCCAAATTAGATGTAGTTAGAAAAATGGTTATTGGAATGTGAAATTGGAAATTGATAATCAATTTCTTATGCATTTTAACATTTATCTATATTAGTGAGCTATTTAATATGAATGTTTAAGAAAGTAAATTATGCTATGAAACTTGAAGTTATGAGTATAGGCTAATGTGATATGAGTTTAAGCTAATTTGATAACTAGTCTCTATATTCGTATTAATTCTATAAGGATGACATGCTACTCTTATCTCTTGTTTCTTGAGATGCCGTTGGAATCGAATTGAATCATTACAAAATGTTTGGATATGATACTTGTTAGTGTTGCCTTGATTTGACTTGGAAAGCTTGAGGAGCAATTAACATATATGTAGCACTTAAATTCTTGATTATAGAGCATGTGTACTGCTGCCTTCTGAGGATTTCTGAACTATTTGTTGTATGCAAGTCTATAGTGAAGAGATTTGAATAGTGTGGCTGAATTTTGTTGATGTTTTTGGTTTGGCTATTTTGGAATTTTGAGACGAATTTGATGAGCTGCTGACATGTGATAAAAGCTAGGAAATTTAATTAATTAATTATGTAAACACAATAAGTTTGGTTGGAAGGAAAGTATGAGTATGAGTTACAGATTTATAAGACCTGGTTTTTAGCTTTGAACCAAGTTAATGTATTAGAAAGTTTCAGTAATATTTAATCTTTGAAATTTGGTTGCAACTTATTAAAAATGGTTTGAGTATAATGCTCTATATTACAATTTTTGTCAAGTGAAGATATTATTTGCAGTTTAAATTCTTGAATTAGACTGAAATGTAGATAAAATGGAGCTAATTGTAAATTTGGAACTGTGTTATATGCATTATTCAGCCAAGAGTATTGATGTGAAGTAAGCTGGGTTAGTTTATTAAGAATGGAAAAGCCATTGTAAGGGTTCAGCTATGAATGTTTAGGCCATAAACTTGAACTCTTTTACGCTGTGTCAAAATTTAGTTAATTAATGGCATTTAAATTGTTAATACGGTATGTTAAATGGTAATTGACTGGTTGATTGGGCTTGAAGAATTTATATTTTTAATTTGAATACATAAAGTTTAAATGGTAAGTTTGAGGAAATGTTTGATTTAATTGACTAATTAATATGATAAACATGAATATAAATTTATAAAGAAAAAAATAAATAAATTGTTTAATTGAACAAAAATTGGAGATTGGTGATGATTTTATAACTTTGGGTTGAGTTTTAGGAATCTTTGAAAATGATTTTAATTCGATAGTTTTTATTAAGATTGATTTAAATGGCTTTATTCTAGAATGATATTATACGATGCATGCTTAAAAAGGAAAATAAGGTAATTTAATAGAATGTCAATTTGTTATAGTTAGGTTGATTTGTGTGCTTATAACCCTATAGGAACTTTTGTACGCTTTAAATTTCATAATCTATTTAGATTGGCCGGGAGTTGATGCATTTAATATTTTTGATTCTACTTGATTCGAAGTTGAGCAATATGATGGCATGTTATATGGGTTTGTTAAATATGCTTGAGCACATATTTGAAACAAAAATGTATAATGTGCTTAATGGCCTACGTGAAAAATTATGTCATGTTTAGAAATAAATACCTGTTGAATGTGAGTAATATACATGTACTTTATACGCATTTGTTAACTTTTCTGCTGTAATTTATATGTACTTGTGCATTTAGTTTTGAGTTTAATATTTAAAGATAGTTGCAATTTTTTACATTGATTATTATGTTTTGTTGTTTTATTGTTCCAATCTTTTGGAACATGTGATATTCTTGCGTCTTACTATTATATTCTTCTTGTTCTAATGTTTTGAATATAATTTGTAACATCCTAAATCTATACACACACTAAGGTTGCAACGTTACTGCATGATTACTTGATTGTTTATATATATATATATAGCTGAAAAATTAACAAATGCATATTAATATTTTAAATTATTTATAACTGATAGTTTTGATGTATTAATATTGTACCTTTGTATTTTGTATAATTGAATTGAGTATTGAAAGTGGATGATATAAGTATATTATAATATATGGTGTGTGTGAGATTGGACCTAAATTGGAGGATGGGCAAACTTGTGTTGGAGTTTGAATTGAAGCGAGTGAATGAATATATGACTATTTGAAGTGTAAAGATTTTATTGTTTACAGGGAGATAGGCAATATTATAGAGAAAATTCTGTCGAAATTTCGGTAGAATTAAGTGACATATTTGTATTTTGATTGAATGATTAGTAAAACTAAATAGGTACAGGGCAGATGGGTATAATGAAAGGATAAAAAAAAATAATTACTCGGATTTCGCAACAATCTTAAGATTAGTTTAAAACAATAAAGTAATTGTGCAGTAACGTTGGAAACGTAGTATGTGTATAGATTAAGAGTGTTACATGATTGAGTTTTTTTTTATCTAATATATGTTTTTTTTTTGTAGGAACATGATGCAAATTTTGAAGTTTCAAGAGATTTTATTTCTGAATTAGGATGCAAATTTAATTTTTTGCATTAGGTAGTATGTTTTTATTTAACCTTTTATTTGAATAAATACATTATATTAGATTTTCTTTAGAAATTTAACTGATTGTATAACATTAAATTTAAAATGTGTCATTTTTAATACAACGCATATTGAAAAGTATATTTGTCATAATTTGTTGACTTGTTAGTTCATAAATTACGATATAATGTTTACAATTACGATATTAATATTGTAATAAAAAATATAATTTAATGACAATAAAAAATTGTCACTAAAACTATTTTTTGTGACAATTATTTTTATCCGTATTTATGTCACTAATTTGTAAAATAATATGACGATTTATATTCATCATTAATATACATTAATTTAATGACGAAATCATTTTTCGTCACTTAAAGTATTAGATTTAATGACGACATTAAATATTTTATGACGATAATTATATTTATTTGTTACGATAATTACGTAACCAATATTTAATGGTTTTAACTAGAAGTAGAGTTTCATCATTAAAAATATTTCATTTCGTGACGAATTTTAAATTTGTCATAAAAAATGCCAATCGTTTGTGACGATAAACAATATAATGTGACGAAATATAATTTTATTTGTGACATAATTTTTGTCATGAAAAGTAAGAAATAAAGATGACGATAATTATTTTCGTCACAAAAAATATACTTACGGTGACAAATAATTAAAGTGTCACATAAACTTTTATGTTACGCGCCTACCGTTACGTTATCTGTGACGATAAAAATTCGTCACCTTATCTTTTCAGCGACGAAAAATGAATTTTTCATGACAATTTTTTGCGTCATAAAAGGTGTAATTTCTTGTAGTGGTATCCTATTACTGATGTTATGTTAGTATTAAATGATATGATATTTATGGATATACATGTGTATGTGATAATGTTAATTTATTTGTGATGCTAGTATTGTTGTATATGAAGTAATTGAGAATTGTTAGAATTCAATTGATATTTATCTAGTTAGTGATTACATTATGTAATGGAACTTAACAAACGTGGTATGTTTAAATGAGATTTAATTGAATTTAATTAGTTATTTTTAATGCAAAATGTTCTATTATGCATATAATAGATATTTTGATATATTAAATGTTAAAGTGAAATTATTGTATAAACAATATTAGAGTTTAACATTTAATGGTGAAATGTTAAATTGTTGAGTAATGAATGGATTGAATGTAATTATACCATGTGAGCACGTTGGTATATTAAATGATATAATGTGATGATTTGAATTCATATTATGTGTTTGAATAAAATTGAAGAAATTAAATATTTAATTGGCCTTAGTAATAGTCTGGTAGTCAAATCTAGCTTAGGATATAATTGGCTAGCAATAGAGACACCTATATCACGGTGCAAGTCAGGACGACTTGCTTGGGTAAATCATTGACGATCTCCCACAATGATTGAAATGAAATGATTGGATATGAGAATGCTTGAGTGATCCTTCAGGATTACTCTAATATGTTTTGGACCTATGGGGTCCACATCTCATGTGTTCGGATCGAAGGTTTCTGCTAGATTTATACTAGGGGCATAATTGAACAAAAGTCACAAAAATGAATAAATGACAAAAGTGTTTCAATTGACATAAGTGATTGTAATGATTGAATATATAGCTAATCTTTGGATTATTTATGTGAATTGGATTTAAATGTATTTTAGTATTAAATATGCTTATTAGAGGAATAATGTGCATATTGCATGTCATTTAATGAAATAAGGTTATTATATTGTTAGTTAATAGTAAATTTATAATTAAATGAAATTTTAGGAACTTTATGGTAATATGTCTCTAATATAATTAATTAATTGACTATATTATAATTTGCCTCGAGAAAGAATTATAGATTGATTATGTTGTAATTTGAATTTTAATTTAGTTTATAAGTGATATAAATCGATATATTGAACTTAATGATTAAATTGTAAATGTTTGGGTCAAGATGTTATTTGAAAGTGATTTATGGAATAAATTGTATTTGCATGCCAATTAATGAATTTATGTGCTTATGATGCTTATTAGTGGCATTTTTGTAAATATGTGCATTTGAATAGCAAAATGGTAATAAGTGTAACTTAGGCACTAAATTGTAATTGGCCTCCAATAAGGATTTTTGATGGATTATATTGTAACTTGATTTATGTAATTGTTTATATAGGATTCTATGATTGAACGTCATTAAAGGAGATATTGTTTATAAAAATATGATGATATGTTTATTATGCATAAAAATGATTATTTGAAAATCTTTAGAATCATAACTACCACTAAGCTTATTTAAGCTCAGCATGTAGTGTTTAATGACTGAATGTTGGTTGATAAGGGACAATTTGGAGTAAGTACACCTTGCTTTTGGGAGCAAGCAAAGTGAAGATTATTCTTCTGTAAAGACTTGTGTAGTAGGATTTTAGAATCCTGTACATGTATATTTTTTTATATTTTAGCCTTGTAATGGCATGTATATGAACACTCTATATTATTTGAATAGTTAGATATTAATGATGGATAATATTATTTTAGTTGAGTTTATATTGATAGGACTAGAATGTATTAAGATTATGAATGGATATGGATGGATTATAAGTTAAGATTGTTGTGCCCCTGAGTTGGGCTGTGTAATTGTTTGAATTGCAGGTTTTGGAAAGTTAACTTTTTAGTCGTTATGCTGCCGGATTTTTGACCAAATGAATAGTAAATAAGACATTTTTAAGTCAATTGGCAATTTTTTTTAACATGGCTAATAAAAGAATGTTTTTAATTGGTTATTTAAGTTAGATAAAGTGAAATTTAACTATGTAAGCTTGGATTTAGGTATGCAATAGGCTAAGCAAGTTTAAAAAAAAAATTACCCGCATTATTTTGAGCTACGATATAAGTATGTACTATTGCATTATTGGAGTTTAGCTCGTATGGAATGCGTACGTATAGTATAAATGTAGAGTGAATGTTACAATAGCGGTCTTTCAAAAATATACAAAGCTCATGTCAATCACCATGAAGGTGGTTTTGCACATGTGCGTCAATGCTTCATCTCCCAGCATAACATATAAATCAATTAACCCTACCACTTATCCCCTAGCATTATTGAGCCTGATCAGTGGGTTGGTGTTTGTCTTTATCTCTCTGATCGGGATATTCATCTTTTTATGGGCCTCTAAGATGATGCATTCACGGCACTTCCATTATCGACCAAAATTCTTTTTAAAAGAAAATTATTGATCGTGGTTTGAACTACTAGGACATCTTAGTGTGGAAATTTCAAGTCACTTACATCTTCAAGGGAGATGGAGATAGGTGGCAACTTTTCGAATTTTGCTGAGAAGCATATGCCCTTGCCTCTGCTCTTTCGCTTGAAAAAATCCTCTCCATATGATGATCCCCAATGATCATATTGATTATTCCCACCCTATACTTCTATCGATCAACATCTTTTGGCTTTTTTCTCTCCCCATCTTCTAAATCCGATCAATTTCTGGCCTTAGGGGTTTTGCATGAGCTCCTCTGCAGCTACACTATGAATATTTTTAAAGACCCCTTTTGTAAAAGTCTTTCAATTTCACCCTTTAATGAATTGCATTCATTAGTTTTGTGGCCAACATTTTTGTGAAACTCGCAGTACTTGCTCTTATCTCTCGTTGCATATGTCCAATTGGACATCTTCTTTGGCCAGTTCATTTTATTGTGCTTTTCTTTGATCCACATCAGAACTTTAGTAGGGGAGGAATTGAGCATGGTATAGGCTCTAGCTAGATTGTTAACATGGCATTTGAACATACCTTGCTCAATATCCTTTCGTTTACTTGAGCTTTTTGATGTGCTTGGTCTCTCAGGACTCTTTGTTTTTCCTCTTCCTTAACTGATCAACTACATTCTCTTAGTGACATGTGACATTCTTTTAGTGGCCTTGAGCATATCATTTTGCTGGCTCTATAAATTAGATTCGAGAAATCCATCGATAGTGAGGTGGTGATGGACTCGAACAACTGAAAATTCCTCACAATCCTAGCGAAAGCAGTTGTTGCTATCTTTTGGTAGAGATTCCTTATCTCAGATGCCAAGGTTTGGAATCTATCTACATAATCCCACAAGCTTTCATCGAGTTCCTGCATTAGATTACATAAATTGTTAGCCATTTTTGGCGTTCAGATTTGCACTATAAGCCTTATATACATACATACATACATACATACATATATATATATATATATATATATATATATATATATATATATATATATTTAAAAGAAGTGATCAATTCCAGGGGAAGATTATGAAACCAATCCAAACTATTGCCTATTTATGTTGTGGGGAGCACTCGGCAGAAAATCTACTCATCATAGGAATACATCTGGATCTGTGTCAAGTATTCTGATATGTGGCATTTTGGATCGGTTTTGCCTTTATATGTGGGCATCTTTATCTCTTTGAATCTGCTCAGCAATTTAGCTTCACTGATTTCTTAGCAAAATAGGGAGACAGTATTGCCATTGAACAAGGGTTTCTTAGGATGCCTCAGTCCAAACTACTTTATATGCTATAAAAACCACTTCTCATTCTTATCTGCCACGGGGGTATTCCATTTCTTCCTTCACTTTCTTCGAATACCTTCTCTTTACATCAAGTCATGTCCTGTAGAGAGCATGGGCAACTCTTTCACAGTGTAGGTTGGATCATATTTGTTGAAGGCCTTGATATTATTCAGGGTTGAAAACATTTGCTTTTTCCTTTTTCTCCCTTCGGTCTGCTTCACGCACTTCTAATATAGTGCCTGACTTATTTCTTTCCTCTTGGTCTCGTACCACAAGGCCTTTTCTCCTTTACCTTTTTCCACCTTATCTTCTTTCATTTTGTACCTCTAAATCTCTTATTGAGGTTTGAGTTTGCTTGCCCTTTCATTATGATTGTATTATATTATGCCCAAAATCTCATACGATTATCTTCAGGTCTTTCATCATAATAGAAGTAGAATCTAGCTGTGCAACAAATTCTTCGTCAAACACGAATAAAAGATTAGCAAGCACATTGGATCTGTGTGGTTCTTCTCTTCTTACAATGGATCCTGACCTTTTGTAACACCTTATACTTATATTCTGATATGAGTATTAGGTGTCACATAGTAGCTTAACTCTAATTCTTATTTTATAGTTATCCAAATACTCATGATAAAGGTTGTACGATGGTGATCAATGTTCAGCAAGTGTACTGAATCGACAAATAATATAGTGAGTATAATTAAAGACCCACGAATATCGAACCTAAGGGAAAAAAATTGTTAAACTAAATATCTATCGTTGAGTGGAATTAATCTGAAAAGTCCCCAAGTTTGATAGAGGGAGTCTAAGCTAAGCAAAAAATTAAAAATACAAACTAACAATTACATGTAAAAAACGATCATCAAGAAATGATTCAAGGATTAATTGGAGGCTTAGGAAATTCTATTATCATAAATTGCAATTTGATACGAGTAAAAGAATTTAAAAATGAAATTCTAGATAACCCATCTAAACCTAAGCTTACCATTTCAGACTCAACAATTCTAATCAATGAGCTTACCATTCCGAACTTAGCTCAATGATTAGCATAAATGCGGGTTACTAAATCCTAAATCCAAGAAACCTACCATTCCGGACTTAGCTATCTAAAAGCCATTCATCCTTCACTATTTCGAACCTAATAACATCAATAGCCATAAACCAGCCTACCATTTTGAACTCAGTAGCAAATATAGATGCAAATATTAAAAGAACAAAGCATATGTATGAAACAATCATCAAATACATTCATTCAGATCACCATTCCGGACTAAATCTAAATAAAGCAATTGAAACATATTCATATAGAGATAAACAATAAGAATAAAAGAAAACATAAAAATATTCATTATATCTAAAATATAATATTATTACTCAAGAACTCCTAAGCACTCCAACATCAAGAATATAATCATCAAATATAGAAAATTAGAGTTTAGAATATGCCCTTGATGAGAGAGAAAATAGATCTTGAAGCTCCTCCTTCTTCAACCTTAAAATCTCTTTGAATCCCAAAATTAAAATTCTAAACTAGATTAATCTAAATTATTTAGAAACAAAAATGAAATTAAAATTAAATCTAGTCTAAAATAGTGTTTAAAATGAGAAATATAAAACCTAAAAATTATAAAAATTGTTTGTTCCAATTTTCTCTATCTACTGCCCTCATAGAAGACAAAATGACGCCTATTTATATTTTATAGAAAAGCACAGTTGTATTCTTGGTAAAATTGCACAGGATTAGGGCTATTTGTGCGTGTATTTTGGCAAATAAAGGGAAAGCACAATTATGTTTTGTAGAAAACACAGCTGTGTTCTGGGCGCTTTTTGCTAGGCACTGAGTTTCTTCGCATGCGCTTTAAGCTGGAAAACACAACTGTGCCATGACAAAACACAAATGTGCTCTAGGTGGTTCTCGCTAGAGTATAACGCTAGATAACACAGCTATGCTCCATGAAAACATAGCTCTGCTTTAGGTAAAATCTGCCCTCCTTCATCAAATCAACTAAGAATCAGCCACACACCTCCAATTTAGCTCCGGATTGAAATAAAATGCCTGAAAATATCCCAAAAACTTATTAAAAAATCATAAAAATTATAAAAACTAATAAAATAATATAAATTAAAATAATAAATATTAAAATTAATAAAGAAAACACAAAATATACGAAGAAAAAACCCAAAATATAAATATAACTATAACTTATCAATTACCCTAAACTCAAACCTTTATTCGTCCTCGAGTAAAGTAAATGAACCACTTCCTCAACCATTTCAATCTCAATAAAAGAAAATTAGGAGTCATTCTCAATTAATGACCTAGAAGATAAACATGCAACTACTAATGCTCACCAAACAATAAATAAATACAAGAGCATACTAAGCAATTTCTCTGTGTGTATGCAAAAGGCCAAAATATAATTTTTATCATTTGAAAACAAAATTTCTATATGCAAAATTGGGAACAAAAATCAACTTGAATGCATAAATGCACTCATGGCTTTTCGCTCAAAGCTCAAAATACACCATAGGCCTCTTCCTACGTACCAAACCTTACTAAAAGGTCATCTCTGCTAAACTGGACAAGTCAAAACCAAGAATCAAGAGGTCTTACATTTTGGTTGTAACATTAGGTTTAGGTAAATTGGCTAATAAAGAAGGATCAAGTCAATAGAGAACAATGGCCACTACCTAAACAAAACTACAATCACCCAACTAAACAAAAGAACATTTCCAACCCAATTACATAACATCAAAATAAATTTTGGTCTTAAAACCACTTTAGCTCATCAAACTATGCTCAAAATAATAAATGCCCACATAACATTCAATAAACTCATCACAAGGCAGTAGGTCAAGTTCTACCAAATCATGTACCCCAACTTACATTAGACCTAGTTAGCTAGTAAAAACTTACAATGCTTCTTCTTTTTCTTCTTCTTCATTTTTTTTATTTTTTTATTTTTTTATTATTTCATATTATTTTTTTGAAAGAAAATAAGCAAAAACCAACTAGCCACAAAAATCAATGAAGTACTTAAACAATTCCATAGGCTTCAATAAGAACTTGATTGAACTCTATTTTCTAGAAGACCAATAAACAACTTAAACCTAATTTCCCTTAACAACCCTGTAGATACTGGGTCCTGAGACAGCTCAGACCAAAGTTACCCAATAACAAGAACAATGCTTATTCACGGACAAGAGGACAAATGGAAGTGATGGTTTACTCGAAAATGCTTTTCGTTTAAAAAAAAGGAAAAAAAATGGATTGGGGGTTTGCTGGGGGCCTGTGGGGTGAGGCCTATCTCACCCATGTGAGATGAAGCCTCACATTGTGAGGCCCATCTCACGTTGGTGAGATGCAGCCTCACCACGTGAGGCCTATTTCACAGGTGAGATAAAATTCTCACCTGCCTCACGTGCCCCATGCTCTAGCACGTCCCTTCTCCCATTTTTTATTGGGATTTAGTTTAAAAATATGGGTTTATGTTGGATTTGGTGAAAAATGAACTAATCCTGTCTGAGGCATAAAAAGAAGAGTTGAAATACAAAAAAAAAATTACTGGAGAGAGCCGAACTGAAAAGAGAGAAAAAGACAGAGAGAAAAACATAGAGAGAAAAAGCTTGGAGAGAAAGAAAGGAACGGAAAAGAAAGAAAAAAAGAAAAAAAATATTCTGAGATTTGTTTTGAGAAAAAGAAATGAGTTCTTAACATTTGAAAAGTCCATTGTTTTGGTTTTTCATCAACGTAATTTTCATTAAGAAGTTTTTGAGTCTCTGTTTTAATCACCATCTCAAGAAGAGCAAAGAGGGAAACAAGAAACCTTTCATTTTCAGATCAAAGATCAATATCTAAGGGTAAATACTAAATAGCCATCTCTCTATTTCTTTTCTTTCTTTCTTCTTCTTTTTCTTTCTTTCTTATTTCTTTTCTTTGTTTTGCAGTACCTATTACTTCTCCTCATTGTATATATTATTTTTCAGTTGTTGTTTGATTTTATTAACTTGTTCATCGCATTTGTTGTTGTTATGATTCATTAAGCATGTTTATTGCTTTATTACGCATGTTTTGATCGCATTTGTTGTTGTTATGATTCATTAAGCATGTTTTTTGCTTTATTACGTATGTTTTGATCGCATGATGTTGTGTTTATTGGTCAGTTATTAGTCCTCTGTTCGTCTCTATTTTGTAATTTATCTGATCATATTTTTGTTTTGTCCAAGTCATGAACTGCCGTTCGAGTCGTGATCTGATTTTGTTGAGTTTGTGACCTCCTGATCGGATTGTATCATTGGTTTTCGATCAGGTTGTCCCTTTGTTCTTTTTTCTTTTCCCGGTCTTTCATGACGTACGCATTTCCCCGATCGGACTGCACGACCCGTGCAGTGAATGCACGAGTCGTACACGCATTGCACGACTCGTGCAATGCATTCATGAGTCGTGAATGCATTGCATGACTCGTGCAATACATGCACGAGTTATGCATGCCCGATCTCTTCCTCCTTCAGCTTTTCATTTCCCCTGTTTTGTCCGACCATTCGAGCGTGATGTATGAAATATAACATGATTTGCTTTGCTTTATCTGGTATATTTTAGTCTCGGTTCACTTTGTTAATCTCTGGTTTTTTTCACTCAGCTAAGCTCCTCTGGTTGTGTTCTGGTTGTTGTTTAATCTTTCCTTTTAGTTTATTTAATTCTTTCATTTTACTTTTTTTTATTCAAATGTTTGTTCGTGTTTTATTTATTTAATTTAATCTGATTTATCATTGTTAATGTATGCCAATATGATTTGGGTTTGTGGATTTTAACTTTTTCTTTTAAAATCAGTGTTTTTCCTATGGAATGGTGGGTTTTTTCTTGACAGAGCAAAAACACAGCTGTGTTTCGCAGGAAACACAGCTGTGTTCCTGCACTGTCCGGTGATTTTTTGAGGAAACACAGTTGTGTTTCGTAAGAAAACACAGCTGTGTTTTCTTCACTGTCCCATTCTTTTGTTTTCCTTCATTTTCTGTATGCTGCTTCTGCTTCTTTTATTTTTTTATCTCTTTTTACTGTAATTGTTTTATCTTTAATCATTTCTATTTAATTAAGTGTTTATATTTTATTAGTTAAACTGATTATTATTTGATTGATCTTTTAATCATTTTAATTATTTTATTCAATTAATTTATGTGTTAATTAATTATTTAATTTACTTCACTAACATTTTATTCATTTTGTTTTATTTGTCTCGAAAATTATTTATCTTCACGAGTTACATTCATGCTCGGGTCGAAGGATCGGAGATAAAGGACCTTTGATTTTAGGGTTTGCATTTTAAATTTCGTATTTTCTTTTATTCTATAATTTTTATGTGTTGTATGTAAAATGTATTCTTTTTACTATCCGTATTATAGAAAATCACTTTTTTTTAATAACTAATAAATTGGAATTTTTCTTAATAAAATGGACCAATGTCATATTTTAACCAATAAAATCTCACTTTTAAATGGAGAACTAATTTTTATAAAATGGGATCACTCATCCCAGTTTTTTCAATCAATATCCAAAAAATAGTTCTCTAATTTTTTAAGCTAACGAAAAGGAACCAATGTTCCTAAAATATAATAAATGACCCGATTTATGTATGATGCATTTTAATCATTTTGTATGTGTTATATGTTCATTTTGGGGTCCTTGTAATTAATTTTGGGGCGAATTTTATTTATTTATGCTTTCTTATTTTATTTTATTTTGGTGGATTGTTATATCCCATTTCTTTATTTTGTAATTTATTTTTGGGGGATTGTTCTGTCCCAATTTTCATTCATAATTTATTTATTTACTTACTGCTTTATTTATCGCTTTCAATATACTTGCAAATGCGCTTTAAATTCAAAGCACAGTCACTTAAGATGAGAGATGAAATTTTGATTTCTTGAAAACTCATTTATAGACTCAAGTCATTAATAAGAGTGAATTTTTGAATACGTTCTCTGGTTTAGACCAATAGAGGTTAGAGACCTTTACCAATTTCTTATAAATTAGGCGGCGACTCCAAAATACCTCAAAGGTGCCTAAAGGCGTTGTGAGTCTAGATGATCCTTTCCAATGTTCTATTGGGAAGGAGGCGTCCAAAATGACTCATGATGCCCAAGATCAAAAAGACGCGAACAAATCCCTCGAGCCTTAAAAGTGGGCTCAATGAGGGCCTTTACTAGGTTCGGCGTGAGTCATAGTGGTGACTTCGTTGGGGATGATCGAAACTTCGCTTTGAAAGTGACTTAAGTTAAAATTATAATTAAGTTATTAAAAATCAAAAATTCCATTTCTAATCGAAATTGTATTGCATCCATTAGAGCCTTAGAATTATGATAGTTGGTCCCCATTTTGCCCTGGTGCGTTCCTAAAACACGACCCTAATTTCACTCATTGTAGGGAAGTGTTCGGGATAATCACCAGCCCAAGCCTCGTACCATCAAATGTTATATCAAATGGAGACCCGATTAGTCGCTATGCTCATGATGAGCTAGACCCGTTGGCAGGGACCACACTTGGGTAGACCAAAAGTAACACAACCTTTGACCGAAACCCATATAATGGCAAGAGATACTCCCACTAGGTGAAATGTACCATAATACCATGCTTGCTCTTTGGGCCATTATATATTTAACAAAATCAATTAAATTAAATGGCCTTCATCAAAGGCTTTCATGCCCCAATAGGCCCATCTTAATTTAGTTGAATTATTCAAATACATAATGGCCAAACACCCATATGTATGTACATTAGGCAAGAGTTGTCATGCTGCCGATTTTTCACCGTACACTATATGTGTCCAATGGGTTTCCTGTTAACCCTTGGATAAAGCCCACCTAGGAGAGAGACTGTACGGCCCCGTGTATGGGAGAAATAAGGTTGGAAGGATTTATCTGCTTGCATGTGTTTGTCTATATGCTACACCAGCACGACTATGCATTGCACTTCAAGTCATGCATCATCCTAACAAAGGTGTGTTTTACAGCAATCATAGATTCGTCCAGGTGGCTTGGAGGTCCCGATGGTCGGTTAAAAAAAATTTCACTCTTGGGTGTGACGCGCGCTGAACCCCGTAGGACACCCCAAAGGCCCGCTTTAGGGATTTCAAGAGAGGTTCATAAAAAACTTATAAGGTATTTACAAGTGCGTCTATTTTGGGCAACAAGGAGGTTTCTTGGAGTCGCCACCCAATAGAACATTGGGAAGGGTCGTCTAGCCTCAGCGAGCCTAAGACAGCGCATACATATCCATTTTGGGTAAGCCAAGAGGGTTTTGGAGGTGCCAACCCAATAGGACATTAGGATGACCCTCTAACCTCGTGGAACCTAGGATTACACAACGAGTAAATATCCATCTTGGGCAAACCAGAGAGATCTTGGAGGCCTCAGCCTAATAAAACATTAGGATGATCCTCGACCCCCTGGAGCCTAAGATTATGTAAATTAGGCATTTTGGATTGGAGGTTCTAGACCTCTAACGTCATTGAGCCCAAGACCAGAGTGAGTTCGAGACTTCTCATTTATTTGTACCTTGATTAATATTATAATTAAGTTTTGAATTCATTGTTTCATCAACTTTCCATACAATGCAGCAAATTAAAGCGCAATCCATTGATGTAGATAAAGCAGCAAATTGACACGAAATAAAATATGCGAAATAAATTACAATAACACTAGGGGCGGAATACAACCCCCATTATAAAAATAATATGTAAATCATACAGAAATCAGGATATTTATTGGAGTGAGGACATTGGTCATGCCATGCATATTTATTACAAGCTGATTTTTGAGAAGTGTCGGTTGTATTGGCTAAAAACGGGGACTTTGGTCCCCGGCTTTCGAAAAAATCCCAAATTAATTACTATAAAACATTTGGCCCTTTTTACTTTAACGGCATTAAAATAATCTTCATAATAAAATGAATAAAGACAAGGGTAAAGAAAGAACCCGGATGGAAATCCTCAAACTAACGCGACCACCATCATTAACAACTCCAATTCCAAAATGGTCAGAAAATAACTCATAGAAATAAACATGTCAGTGTCAAAATCGTGAATAAAGTAAAGAAAAGTAAAATAACAAGAAACTTTAAAATAAATGAGTTAAAAGATAAAAGAAATAAAAAAAAAGGTAAAATAAATCAATTAAAAAATGAGAATTTGCCTAGGGACGGCCTCCTACACAATACCGACGGGCGTCCTTAGTGTGACCGGCGGACGGAATGGTGCATCACCTACGTCCCGTCTCTCGGAATAGGGACGGGCGTCAGTAACCACTCTACCCGTCGGCCACCCCTGATTGCAGAAAAAAGTTAAAAGGCCTTTAAAATTTCAATTGAAATTCTTTGTAAAAAATAATTAAAAATGAAAAAAAATTAACATAAGTCAATTAAATTACATAAATATTAATCCAGAATGTTTACCATCGGATTTTACCTTTTTGGGTGGATGTAGAATGACCTTGGTCCTCGCACGCTTCACAAGGATCAAATAAAACTGGATCAAGGAAAGAAAATTTATGTTTTTCTTTCCTGGAAATTTGACAGCGATATAAGTATTGGAATTAGCTGGATTGATGGAAACGAATGAATTTCGTTACCTCAAAATTGGCTTAATTCACAAGTAGAATTTGAGAAAAAAGTAAATTAATTGAAAGAATTTTTATCAAATAAAAATTCTAAAAATAATAGAGATTTTTTAGATTTCAGCAAATTGCTCACAAAAAGATTTTTTCCTTTAAAAATTTTGCCAATATCTCAAAATTTGCTAATTTTTCTCCCCAAAAATTTGTTAATTTTTCTAACCCTTAATAATGAAATTTAGTCCACTATTTATAGAGTTTTTAGGAGATAATTAGGATAAACATCAATTTAAAGTTTGAATTTTAAAAGGATTTTAAAATTAAATTTTTAACCAATTATCTGCCCCAAATCTCATCCAAATTTGAAAGATATCAAGCTTATCAGATTAAATTTTACCAAATCCGGTGTTATCTGATCAGATCCACTACCGACGGCCATCCCTAGAACTACCGACGGGCCGTCCCTAAGAAGGGTACGCATGGAAATCTGGACAACAGACGGGCCGAGGCATGGGACTAGGGACGGGCATCTCTATGCAGACATGTGTCCGCCACTTATACTACAGACGGGCCGTCCCTACAAAACATAGAGACGGGGAACACCAAATAGAGCCGGGCGTCCCAACTCCGACGGTCATCCCGTATGAGTAGCAAAATCTCAATTTTAAAGCTAAATTTCCCAAACTCTTTCAAAAGCTCATGCTATAGAGAAAAATATTTTAATCCTTATGAAACCGAGAGACGAAAACCTCCAAATTCCATCCATTTATTCAAAAACCGATGTCGATCTCTTCATCGGGTAACTCTGACATGGACTGCCTCAAGACCCGGTGTCTATAGTTGCCCCCAATTTTGGGGAAACTAGTACACTAGCGCCTAGACGAGCCAAAATTCAGAGAAGAAAGGAGAGAGATGCGTACCTGAGGCAACCCTTACCTTTTTGCTGTGTGGAATGTTGCGACTTGTTGCCGTTGAGCTGTAGCATTATCAGACTGTGGCTCGTTTGCAATCTTTTCTATCGCATTGTCCCGCTCGCCTTCAGTCGGCTTGCACGGCGTGAGGTGAAGTGTTGTCTAACTGCATCCTCTATTGCGATCTGTTCTATCGCTATCCCCCACTAACCTCATCTCGGTCTGCACGGCGGCTAGTCTGTCCCGCTAGCCTTATCTCGGCTGCGCGGTGTGAGGTGAAGTGTTGTCTAACTGCATCCTTTGTTGTGATCTGTTCTATCGCTATCCCCTGCTAACCTCATCTCGGTCTACACGGCGGCTGGTCTGTCCCGCTAGCCTCATCTCGGCCTGCGCGGTGTGAGGTGAAGTGTTGTCCAACTGCATCATCTGTTGTGATCTGTTCTATCGCTGTCCCCCGCTAACCTCATCACAATCTGCACGGCGGCTGGTCTTTCCCGCTAGCCTCATCTCGGCCTGCGCGGTGTGAGGTGAAGTGTTGTCTAACTGCATCCTCTATTGCAATCTGTTCTATTGCTGTCCCCCGCTAACCTCATCTCGGTCGGCACGGCGGCTGGTCTTTCCCGCTAGCCTCCTCTCGGCCTGCGCTGTGTGAGGTGAAGTGTTGTCTAACTGCATCCTCTATTGCGATCTCTTCTATCGCTTGTATTCTGCTGGCCTCGTATCAGGTAGTTCAATGTCTGATCTGCTAACCAACATCCGGCTAGTGCAATATCTGATCTGCTAACCCCCATCCGGCCAGTGCAATGTCTGATCTGCTAACCTACATCCGGTTAATGTAATGTCTGATCTGCTAACCCCCATCCAGCTAGTATATTATCTGATCCGTCGACCATCCTTAGGTCGGTATGGTGAACCATTCGTAACTTTTTTTTGCTGGCACTTATCCTGGACCTCTTCTTTTTTACTACAACAAGGGAAAAGCAAATGTATAGGGCATATAAAAGACGCATACCTATGGCAGTACATACCTGTTGGGGACAATGTCAGAGTGTGCCCCCGAAGGACGGTTGGTTGTTCCCCATTTTCTTGATTGCACTGACTGTGACATGCCAGATATCGATTCCTCTATCATCTCCAATGCGGCCTCCTTGTTGAAAAGACCTGCATACTTCTCAAGAGGGTGAGAGAATTTGATGTTGAGCCTCCGGTGCGAAAAAAAGATTTGAGCTTTCTCAAAGAAAAAATTAGATTGGAAATTTTGTTGTTTGCCTGCAGGCGGGTGATTTTTCTATTTTGTTTTCATTTTTGTTTCTGTTTTTTCCTTGTTTTGTTTTTGATCTTTACATTTTAAATGTATTTACAGTATATTGGATTTTCAAGGCCTTGAAAATGTCTTCTTCTTTTTGTTTTTTTTTTTGTTTTATTTGAGAATTTGCATTTTTTGATGTGAGAGTTTGTATTCTTTGTACATTTATTTTGTTTGAGAATTTGTACATTTGAATTTGGCTTTGATACACTTACTATGTGATGTGTGTGAGCGTACATCATATGAGAGAGAAACTTACCTAGTGGCTTCCGGCATGGCATGCATGAGTCTGACAATGTTAGGCTGAACTCATCTCTTGGATCATCTCTAAACATGAGGTCTATTCGGACCCTTCATCTGTTTGCTTCCGGCATGGTGTGCATGGAAAGGCTTATTCTTTTCCCTCTTGGGAGCAGGTCCTTTAGATTCTTCTCTCATTAGGACTTCATCTTGACTATTGTGTGATGTGTACAAGCATACATCTTACGATAGAGAAACTTACCTTGTTGCTCCTGACATGGTGTGTATGAGTCGGCTTGCTCTCTTAAATGTCTTTCTAGGAGCAGGTCCTTGAGATTCCATTCTAGTGAGGACTTCACCTTGACTTGATTTTTCAGCATGGATGAATGCCAATGTAGAGCTGAAATTGTACCTCAGCCCATTTCTACATTTGATTGCCTCCCGACTAAAGTATGTTTGGATAGTTCGGCTTCTCAAAGGATCTTATTTTCTATAGATTTTTGTGATTTCGGATTGCCCTCAGCATGGTGTGCCTGGATATGTCACACCCCGAACTGGGCCTAGTCGGAATATGCTTGCTCGGTCGGAATGAGTGAGGGTAATTCGGTAATTTGTACATGAATAATATGGATAATAAGGATTTAATTGCAAAGAAATTAATTAAATAAGTTAAGTGAAGGAATTATTATAGTGTGCTTGTGGTGTATGGAATTAGGGTATAAGTGGGTTTTAGGAAATGATTTGGTGTGACTCAAGTGTGGTACCTTGAAGATTTTTATTCAAGAAATGTTTGTATGTGGAGTGAGTATGGTGCCAAGGTTGGAATTAGTCAAAGATGTATCTTGGATTTAATAGGATTATGACAAGTGGACCTTTAGGATGGTGACAAGTGGTATGGTTGGTGTGTGCACTAAATGAGAAAGAGAAAAAGGAAATGAAGATGGGAAAGGGGCAGAATCACGTTTGGCCCTCCTCTCCTTCCCGTTCTCTCTCCTCTTCTTACCTTTCCCCACTTTCTGCTCTCTTCTTTCTTGCTCCTCTTTCGATTGGGCTTGTGCATGTGTAGAGGGTGTTATGATGGAGTATAAGGGGCAAGATTAAAGGTATGTATATGGGTTTTTGATTTTGGATGTTATCTCTTTCTTCTTCCCTGTTTTCTTTTGGTTTGGATGAACTGAGGTTTGGGTTAAGTGAATCCATGATTTGTGTTTGTGCAAGGGATTGATGCTATGAAGAAGTCTAATAAGAGGAAAGGAAAGATGGAGGACTTAGCATATGGAGTGTTGGTTGTGCTTCTTTGAGGTTTGGGAACTTTTTATTTATGTATGATTTTGATTATATTCATGAGTTTTTTAAGTAATTTGAATGTGTTGATGATGATCTTTGATGATGGTAGTGAGTGTTGGCTCAAATGACTCATTGTTGCATGTGAATAGGTTTTTGGGTGAAAAACTGGATTAGAATACACTGGACCTTTCTTCGGTTATTACACTGTTTCGGGAGTTATAGAACTCCAAATGATATGAAATCAGTACCTTTAGAAAGCTAAGATATATGTCTACAAATGTGTTAGAAATAGGTTTGAGCTAATTGTAACTCTAAGTGTCCGAAAAATGGTCAAGCAGTAGACCATCTTCTTTGGACGGGTTCAGAGAAGCACTGTGGGTTGTTTAGATCATATCTGAATCTATAGATGTCCAATTGACCCGTAATTTGTTGTATTTGAAAGTTAAGATGTAGGCGAACATTTGTTAAGAAGAACACTTTTCCTAAAAATGAGGTTTAGAGGTCGGTTTTCACGATGCTAGTTAGTAGTAAAAAGCAGTCTGTTAAGGTTGCTGAGGCGAGCCTCTGTCGCGAGCGCGACAAGGGTCGCGACCTCGCGACAGAAAAGTATGTTTTGAGCCTTTTCTTCTCTATTTTTGAGTCTAGGATTGACCCGGATCAATCCCGTGCCTTTCCCATCAGTTATTATGCATGTTTAGGGTAATGAAATGGCTATATAAGTAATTATCGTCGGGAAAAATTTAGGAGTATGCTTAAGATTTATGATTTAACTAGTAATTAATAATAGATATAACTCCATGAAGGTTGTTTATTGATGAGTGCTATTATGTGATGGTCTCATGAGTAACCTTAACATGATGTACCATGTGTATGAATGCAGTTAATGTGGGTGCGATTGAAATGATTGACGAATAATGTTGTTATTATAGATTGTGTATATGGATATTGATAATGGCATGTTTTACTGAAATACTTGATACGAATGTTGGATTTATGTTGTCAATGATGTGTGACTGGCTGGAGATGAGGTAAGAGACCGTTGGATGTGTTTCGTGTGTTGTGGGTGAGTTTGAGGAAGGAAAGATCTTGCAAAATTCTGCAGATTTTCGGAATCATGACTCTGTCGCGATCGCGACACTGTCGCGAGCGTGACAGAGACCGGTGATTTTGATGTTGTGCTGTCGCGAGCACGCGACGCTGTCGCGAGCCGCGATAGCAATAGCTTGTCTGCTCTCTGTCGCGAGCGCGACAACCGTCGCGATCGCGACAGAGCACATTGTTGGCCTGTGCTATCGCGAGCTCGCGACTTGTCGCGACCCCGCGATAGCAATACTAGCCCTCTGTCGCGACCGCGACAATATCGCGAGCGCGACAGAGCCGGGCCCTTCTCTCCTTCTCGCGATCGCGAAGTCCGTCGCGCGCGCGCAGCGAAGAGACTATAGTCTCTGTCGCGAGCGCGACAGGGATTTCGAGCGCGACAGATGTGTTGTGTGGAATGAGTTTTCTTTGGTGATTTCAATGTTTGAATTCCGAATTTGTGGCACTTTTAGGTTTATAATTGGACTATTTTGTGAAGTATGTTAATATAATTTGATGTATTATGTATATTTATACTTATGATCTTTTCTAAGATTATCATGTTATGTTCAAAGTGTAAATTGTATGATACATGTTTGACTTTATGAACTTATTCATATGTCTCAACTATTGCTGATTATGTACAATGATATAAAGTATGTGATTTGAAATATGATTTGTATTATGCATGACCTACGAGAGTCAGTCTAGTGGATAGTTAGGCATGCCTAATAGAGTCTTTGTAGCTGCAGCGCCCTTTGAACGATTTGGACCCTGATCAGGTCCCACGACTGGTTCCTCGCGAACCCTTTGATATGAAATGTTTTTGGAATGTGGAAAAAGATGATGTTGCTTTTGGACTTGTATCTGTATGATACATTATATTATATGTTCCCTCTGAGGTTTACCCGGTCAGAGATCGGGCTATATGTTCCCTCATGAGGTCTCCTCCTCAATACTCGTTATCCACTATTATGAGTCAGCAGGTATTTTGATGGTTTGTTTTATTCTGTTTTGAAATAGCCATCAGAATGTGATATCTGAATGAGCAAGAATCAGTTTATATGTATATGAATATGACTACGGCCTTCAGAAGGTAAATCTGTATTTAGTAAACATGACTTTTCAGTTAACATGATTATCCGTACTTGGCATGTGATTTGTTATTAGTTTCTGAATGCTTTGAAATGATTTGATCGATGTATTTATGTATATGAGTTAAGCATGGTTTTATTGTATACAAGCATGTGAATCAGATCGGTTGTGAGGGTAAGTATATAAGATGTAATCGTACTTTCTGCATGGTTTTGATATGAATGTAAAATGATGTGATTATGCCTTCAGTCTCCGTTATGGGAGTGTTTACAGCATGATATGTTATGTATTAGAGTTGTGCAACAGAAGTGTGGTGTTTTAGATGTTTTCTTGGGTATGTGGCTCAGCATGATAACACTGGGGTCGTGTTTTGTGTTATGACTGTTTTGGCCCATTCTTGATATGTGTATATGAGTATGTGTGTGAGTTTCCGAATGAATGCCTTTATTATGCAAGTCTGTTTAGATATGTGTTTTGAATATCCGCAATTGCCATTTGAATGTATTTTGCCTCGACGACCATTGTGAATGGCCGTCCATATTATTATGTTTGTTTTCCCCACTAAGCGTTATCGCTTAGCACGGGCTCTTTTCCCCGTGCAGGTGGCAGGTTTACTTTTGTTCGAGTCGCGCATCTGCAGAGTCGGCCACATAGAAGCTAGAAGTTTTGTATCTTGTTCAACTTTTGTAATTTAGAATTTTTGTATATCTGTGTTATATGTATAAGTAATAATATGTTAAGAGAACGATGTAATATTTCAGACTCCTATTGTATAATTGTAAAATTGTAGATGTGTATGTTTTCGTTTAAAATATGCGCGGTTATGAATATGTATGTTTAGATTTTTACTCCTCAAAAGTTTTTAATTCTTTCATAATTATATACGCTTCGTATCGTTTCTGTTCGGTAACACACCTACTCGTACGGCTTCCTACTCCCTTGCGGATGGGTTCGCCTATGTATGAGTTGGGGTGTTACATTTAGTGGTATCAGAGCATAAGATTCTGGTTGCCTTATTTGTTTGAGTATTGGGTCTTTGTATGTTACTTGTTATGTGTCGAGTCTTTGTTTGAGAGTCAGTTTTGTGTCGTGGCCTAATGCAGATGCGTCTTGTCCTGTGTGTGTTATGTTAGATGGAGCCTGACTCGAATGAGAAGGTGAATGAGACAACAGAAAGTGTGAACCCAATTAGTACTGATCAAAGTGTTTCGTTTCTGTGCACCTTTTGGTTAGAATTCCGGTCCTGTTTCTAATGATAGAATATTAGTGCAAGGATTGATTCGAATATTGGATAGGCTGACTGGTCCTAGGATTTCTCAAAGGTTTTGTTCAGAGTATACCTCAGTAAATAAAGGTGTCGGGTAAGTGGATGAGTATTTGGATTCTTGTAAGGTTTTGGTAGTACTCTATATGCCTGTCAGCTATTTCCAAAAAAGTGTTTGAATAAAAGCATATTAAATCATGGGGATGGGACAAAATGCATCATTATAGCATCAATTGCATCACTCTGCATACATGAATCATCTCAATCTCATTACATCATCATCATCCCTTTGACAATAAATGATAAGCATATGCATATATGTTTTGATTGAGAGAAAGCTGACAGGGTATATATCTACTATTTGATATTAAAATTAAGGGTAAAAAAAAAAAAAAAAAAAAGATTTTAAAGTTGGATAGGAGTGTTAATGGTAAAGGGAAACGTAAGTATGGTGGACATCTTTTAAGTAGTGAAGGATTTATGTATCAATTGGCGGAGTTAGTTGGTTTATGTGTAAAGTGTTCAGGTTTTGATTTCAGTCGGTCATTTGAGTAATGATTGTTCTGATGAATGTGTTTGATTCGAATATAAGAAAGTGATTTAAGAGTATAGCAATGGCGATAAGTGTAAGTAAGTGAATAGTTTTAGAATGCAATGTATGAGTCTAACGGTGAGTTGAAGTGTCATTTTAGAGTTTCTTCTGGTGTATGTGAATTTCGAGGACGAAATTCTTTTAGGAGGGAAGATTTGTCACACCCCGAACTGGGCCTAGTCGGAATATGCTTGCTCGGTCGGAATGAGTGAGGGTAATTCGGTAATTTGTACATGAATAATATGGATAATAAGGATTTAATTGCAAAGAAATTAATTAAATAAGTTAAGTGAAGGAATTATTATAGTGTGCTTGTGGTGTATGGAATTAGGGTATAAGTGGGTTTTAGGAAATGATTTGGTGTGACTCAAGTGTGGTACCTTGAAGATTTTTATTCAAGAAATGTTTGTATGTGGAGTGAGTATGGTGCCAAGGTTGGAATTAGTCAAAGATGTATCTTGGATTTAATAGGATTATGACAAGTGGACCTTTAGGATGGTGACAAGTGGTATGGTTGGTGTGTGCACTAAATGAGAAAGAGAAAAAGGAAATGAAGATGGGAAAGGGGCAGAATCACGTTTGGCCCTCCTCTCCTTCCCGTTCTCTCTCCTCTTCTTACCTTTCCCCACTTTCTGCTCTCTTCTTTCTTGCTCCTCTTTCGATTGGGCTTGTGCATGTGTAGAGGGTGTTATGATGGAGTATAAGGGGCAAGATTAAAGGTATGTATATGGGTTTTTGATTTTGGATGTTATCTCTTTCTTCTTCCCTGTTTTCTTTTGGTTTGGATGAACTGAGGTTTGGGTTAAGTGAATCCATGATTTGTGTTTGTGCAAGGGATTGATGCTATGAAGAAGTCTAATAAGAGGAAAGGAAAGATGGAGGACTTAGCATATGGAGTGTTGGTTGTGCTTCTTTGAGGTTTGGGAACTTTTTATTTATGTATGATTTTGATTATATTCATGAGTTTTTTAAGTAATTTGAATGTGTTGATGATGATCTTTGATGATGGTAGTGAGTGTTGGCTCAAATGACTCATTGTTGCATGTGAATAGGTTTTTGGGTGAAAAACTGGATTAGAATACACTGGACCTTTCTTCGGTTATTACACTGTTTCGGGAGTTATAGAACTCCAAATGATATGAAATCAGTACCTTTAGAAAGCTAAGATATATGTCTACAAATGTGTTAGAAATAGGTTTGAGCTAATTGTAACTCTAAGTGTCCGAAAAATGGTCAAGAAGTAGACCATCTTCTTTGGACGGGTTCAGAGAAGCATTGTGGGTTGTTTAGATCCTATCTGAATCTATAGATGTCCACTTTACCCGTAATTTGTTGCATTTGAAAGTTAAGATGTAGGCGAACATTTGTTAAGAAGAACACTTTTCCTAAAAATGAGGTTTAGAGGTCGGTTTTCACGATGCTCGTTAGTAGTAAAAAGCAGTCTGTTAAGGTTGCTGAGGCGAGCCTCTGTCGCGAGCGCGACAAGGGTCGCGACCTCGCGACAGAAAAGTATGTTTTGAGCCTTTTCTTCTCTATTTTTGAGTCTAGGATTGACCCGGATCAATCCCGTGCCTTTCCCATCAGTTATTATGCATGTTTAGGGTAATGAAATGGCTATATAAGTAATTATCGTCGGGAAAAATTTAGGAGTATGCTTAAGATTGATGATTTAACTAGTAATTAATAATAGATATAACTCCATGAAGGTTGTTTATTGATGAGTGCTATTATGTGATGGTCTCATGAGTAACCTTAACATGATGTACCATGTGTATGAATGCAGTTAATGTGGGTGCGATTGAAATGATTGACGAATAATGTTGTTATTATAGATTGTGTATATGGATATTGATAATGGCATGTTTTACTGAAATACTTGATACGAATGTTGGATTTATGTTGTCAATGATGTGTGACTGGCTGGAGATGAGGTAAGAGACCGTTGGATGTGTTTCGTGTGTTGTGGGTGAGTTTGAGGAAGGAAAGACAGAGACCGGTGATTTTGATGCTGTACTATCGCGAGCACGCGACGCTGTCGCGAGCCGCGATAGCAATAGCTTGTCTGCTCTCCGTCGCGAGCGCGACAACCGTCGCGATCGCGACAGAGCACATTGTTGGCCTGTGCTATCGCGAGCTCGCGACTTGTCACGACCCCGCGATAGCAATACTTGCCCTCTATCGCGACCGCGACAATATCGCGAGCGCGACAGAGCCGGGCCCTTCTCTCCTTCTCGCGATCGCGAAGTCCGTCGCGCGCGCGCAGCGAAGAGACTATAGTCTCTGTCGCGAGCGCGACAGGGATTTCGAGCGCGACAGATGTGTTGTGTGGAATGAGTTTTCTTTGGTGATTTCAATGTTTGAATTCCGAATTTGTGGCACTTTTAGGTTTATAATTGGACTATTTTGTGAAGTATGTTAATATAATTTGATGTATTATGTATATTTATACTTATGATCTTTTCTAAGATTATCATGTTATGTTCAAAGTGTAAATTGTATGATACATGTTTGACTTTATGAACTTATTCATATGTCTCAACTATTGCTGATTATGTACAATGATATAAAGTATGTGATTTGAAATATGATTTGTATTATGCATGACCTGCGAGAGTCAGTCTAGTGGATAGTTAGGCATGCCTAATAGAGTCTTTGTAGCTGCAGCGCCCTTTGAACGATTTGGACCCTGATCAGGTCCCACGACTGGTTCCTCGCGAACCCTTTGATATGAAATGTTTTTGGAATGTGGAAAAAGATGATGTTGCTTTTCGACTTGTATCTGTATAATACATTATATTATATGTTCCCTCTGAGGTTTACCCGGTCAGAGATCGGGCTATATGTTCCCTCATGAGGTCTCCTCCTCAATACTCGTTATCCACTATTATGAGTCAGCAGGTATTTTGATGGTTTGTTTTATTCTGTTTTGAAATAGCCATCAGAATGTGATATCTGA
Source organism: Excoecaria cochinchinensis (assembly GCA_947683425.1). NCBI lineage: Eukaryota > Viridiplantae > Streptophyta > Magnoliopsida > Malpighiales > Euphorbiaceae > Excoecaria > Excoecaria cochinchinensis. The sequence goes on along the minus strand of CANTUQ010000010.1, from coordinate 3,580,870 downwards.
ATGAGCAAGAATCAGTTTATATGTATATGAATATGACTACGGCCTTCAGAAGGTAAACCTGTATTTAGTAAACATGACTTTTCAGTTAACATGATTATCCGTACTTGGCATGTGATTTGTTATTAGTTTCTGAATGCTTTGAAATGATTTGATCGATGTATTTATGTATATGAGTTAAGCATGGTTTTATTGTATACAAGCATGTGAATCAGATCGGTTGTGAGGGTAAGTATATAAGATGTAATCGTACTTTCTGCATGGTTTTGATATGAATGTAAAATGATGTGATTATGCCTTCAGTCTCCGTTATGGGAGTGTTTACAACATGATATGTTATGTATTAGAGTTGTGCAACAGAAGTGTGGTGTTTTAGATGTTTTCTTGGGTATGTGGCTCAGCATGATAACACTGGGGTCGTGTTTTGTGTTATGACTGTTTTGGCCCATTCTTGATATGTGTATATGAGTATGTGTGTGAGTTTCCGAATGAATGCCTTTATTATGCAAGTCTGTTTAGATATGTGTTTTGAATATCCGCAATTGCCATTTGAATGTATTTTGCCTCGACGACCATTGTGAATGGCCGTCCGTATTATTATGTTTGTTTTCCCCACTAAGTGTTATCGCTTAGCACGGGCTCTTTTCCCCGTGCAGGTGGCAGGTTTACTTTTGTTCGAGTCGCGCATCTGCAAAGTCGGCCACATAGAAGCTAGAAGTTTTGTATCTTGTTCAACTTTTGTAATTTAGAATTTTTGTATATCTGTGTTATATGTATAAGTAATAATATGTTAAGAGAACGATGTAATATTTCAGACTCCTATTGTATAATTGTAAAATTGTAGATGTGTATGTTTTCGTTTAAAATATGCACGGTTATGAATATGTATGTTCAGATTTTTACTCCTCAAAAGTTTTTAATTCTTTCATAATTATATACGCTTCGTATCGTTTCTGTTCGGTAACACACCTACTCGTACGGCTTCCTACTCCCTTGCGGATGGGTTCGCCTATGTATGAGTTGGGGTGTTACAGGATAGGCTTATTTTTCTAGGGGTTCCACCTCTGTACATATTCACCTGATTTTATGCCAGATACAGTGGCCGATAATGTTGAGCTGAACCTATCTCTTGGATCACCCTTGCTCATGAGGTCTATTCGGAGTAATGCCTCTAAGTCATGTACACAATCACATATACAAAAGATTGTGTGCATATGGAATTATGTGTGTGAAATATACATATAAAACTATATACAGAAAACACATGCAAATGATTAATGTACGAGAATTGTGTGTGCATATATAAACGTGTAAAAGACTGAATGCACGTGACATGCATGTGATATGCAAAAATGAATAGACCACATCCCAGGTGGTTAAGGGATTTGTTGAGGGTGCTGCTCGGCTGCTCACATTGTTTGATGCTTCCAAGGATATAGAAAAGCTTTGTCTTGGCTTTACGGACTCTGACCCAGAATCTTTTCAGAAAGAACTAACTCGTGTGCATCTTTGCCTCCCGGTCAATGAGCCTTTTGCCCCCTTGACACTGAATCAAGCTCTGCCTAAAGGAAAGTTATTCGGAGTAATGCCGCCTTATCGCTCCAGGCTTCAAAAGTCATTGTTTTAAAGGTAGTGCATCCCTTGTGGATTTTCACACTAGCTTTTCTTAGTGGAAAATGCGTCCCTTTAGGGATTTTCACATAACCCTGTGCCTAATTTTTTGCCTGGACTGGACCCAACCCAATCCAGCGGCTTTTATTTATTTCATTTTTTTGAAGGAAAGACTGCCTATTTCCAGGTTTTCACCCTGCCCTTTGGCCTAACTTTTGCTTAGAGAGCAAGTCACGGTTTTCATCTCTAACGGCCCCTACTTTTTTTTTTTAGACTCTCTTGCCTTTCAGGTACGGCTGCAAGAAAAGTTGAAGCTACTATCAAAGACCCTTCCTAGGGTAATCAACAGTTATTCTCTTAGGTATTTCTCTCTAGGCATCAGTTGCATTCCATGGCCTCCCTTAATGAACGTGTTACTAGATTGGGTGAGGTAGCAGATGAGGATCTGGTTCTTGAAGGCCTCATGAGGCTGCCTTTTACATTACCACCTATTGTGCTTGATAATTCAGAGGGATTAACGATGTAGTGAGACATTCCCTATTCTTTCGAGGCGGGGTCTTGTCTTCAGCCTTTACTTCTCAGTATCATGATCTTTGGACTGAATTACCAGAGAAAACTACTATACCCTTTTTTGTGAATCATTCTGTAACTTCTACCAGTGCATATAGAGGATGGACACCTAGCCCCGCAGTTGATAACAGGACCTAGCAACTAAGGCACCCGGCCGGCGAGAGCAGTAGTAAGGTCTAGTTCAGATTTGTATGGATTTTAAGCAACATGTTCCTTTTTAGAATAGAACTAGGAAATAATATCAATGAATGAATTTAGTTTTATTTCATTTCACAATATTGTGCCCGTTTCAGTACGATTTCAATATACATGATCACCATTTAACACTAATTCAAAAATGCCAAACTACATTCATTCACATAGCCAAATCTTGATAGCATTAACTCCTGTTACCAATCAGCCCTCTCGGGTTTTCTTGATTGGATATTTTCTCTCATGCCTTTAATTTTTGCCCAGGATGCCTTTTTTCGATTTTCACCCAGACGAGGCACCCAATTTTAGCAAGGCCGCCTTTTTTCGGTTTTCGACACGCGGGGCTTTCATTCTCTTCTTTTGATTTTGTAGTCTTTAGCCATGAAACCTTTTGAGTCTATCAATATTGATCGGTTCTTTGAATTCGTTACCATCACTATCTGACAGAATCGCAACACCCTTTGATAGCAACCTCTTGAGGATGAATGGTCCTTCCCACGTTGGTCTGAACTTTCCTTTGATATCAGGTGCACCTGGTCTCATCTGCTTGAACACCAAGTCCCCTTCCTTCAGGGGATGATATCAGGTGCACCTGGTCTCATCTGCTTGAACACCAAGTCCCCTTCCTTCAGGGGATGCTTCTGGACTTTCTTTCCAAAGGATCTAGCGAGCCTCTTTGGATAAATTTGGTTATGGTAATAGGCTCTCAATCCGTTCTCATCCAACATGTTTAAGTGCTGTAACCGTTGTTGTGCCCATTCAGCTTTTGGGATCTGAGCTTCCATGACCACTCTTAGTGACTTGAGTTCAACTTCAACTAGCAATACCACCTCCGTTCCATACACCAAAGAGTACGGTGTGGCTCCTGTAGATGTTCTGGTGGTCGTTCTGAAACCCTAGAGTGCAAAAGGCAGCTTTTTCGCCCAATCTTTATAATTCTAAACCATCTTGGCTAGAATCCTCTTGATACTTTTGTTGGCGGCTTCTACTCCCCCATTGGCTTGAGGGCGGTATGGGGATGACATATGATTCTCAATACCATACCTCTGGAACAATTTCTTCGTCTCGGCCATAAACTGGACCCTGTTGTCAGATACCACGTGGTGTGGAAGGCCATATCTACATATCAAGTTCTTCTCAATGAATTTTGCCATATTTCGAGCATCCACCTTCTTGAAGGATTCAGCTTCTACCCACTTAGTAAAATAGTCGATGGTGATAATGATGTATCTGTGTCCATTGGAAGCCGTAGGACGGATTTCCCGAATAATATCGATCCCCCGAGCTGCGAATGGCCAAGGCGATGTCAAATTATGCAATTCTTATACGGGCAAATGCCTCAAATCTGCGTATTGTTGGCATAACTGACATTGCTTCACATACTTTGAGCAATTGTTATCCATGGTGAGCGAGAAGAATCCTTGTCTCATAATCTTTTTGGCCAATGTCAGTCTGTTCATATGGGCTCCGCATATGCCGGCGTGCGTTTCTTCCATTACCCTCTTGGCATCTTTCTCTACCAAACATCTCAACTGGATACCATCAGCCTGCCATTTGTATAATATCCCATTTATGCAAATGAATTGGGTAGACAATTTGCGAATCATTCTCTGATCTTTCTCAGTAGCTTCCTCTGGAAAAGTCATATTTTCTAGATAGTTCATAATGTCATAATACCACGGCTTCCCATCTGCTACTTCTGTTTCCATGACTGATTTAGATTCGAAGCTAGGTTTCTCAGAGCTAGAAATCAAAACCGGCCTCATAACTACCCCTTCTGGATTGTCCCACATTGACACTAAAGTGGCGAGCGCATCGGCCAACTGATTTTCATCTCTTAGAACAAAATGGAACGTACACACTTCAAACTGACTGCTCAGGTCTCTCAAGTGCTTGATGTATGGCATTAGCCTTTCTTCTTTAATGGCCCATTCACCTCAGATATGATTGATCACCAGGGAGGAATCACCAAACACTTCCACGTTTTTTTCTCCTAAAGCTATTAACGCCTCCAACCCAAAGGCACACGCTTCATACTCAGCTTCATTATTGGTAGCCTTGAACCTCAATTTCTTTGCCAAAGGGAGCTTCTCATTATTCGGGGTTGTTAAAATGACCCCTACTCCTTCCCCTTTGTTGTTCACGGCTCCGTTAAAGTGCAACAGCCAACCTCGAACTCCGATAGTTGTCACATCCTCATCTGGAAAGTTCAACTCGTACGAGTCTCCTTGAATTGGGTGTTCTGCTAGGAATTCAGCCACTGCACGCCCTTTGATAGTTTTTCGAGTAACATACTCTACGTCGAATTCTTGTAGCAACAACAACCACCTACCCATTTTCCCAAGTAAACATGGAGCTTCCTGTAAGTACCTTAAAGGATTCTGCTTCGCTATTGCCTGTACCCTGTAGGCATGAAAGTAATGCTGCAATTTCTTAGTAGCCCAGATTACCGCAAGGCAAATCTTTTCTACTTCTGTATACTTAACCTCATAAGCCAAGAACTTCTTGCTAAGGTAGTAAACAGCAAATTCCACTCCAAATTCGTCCTCCTAGGACATCATGGTGCCTACAGAACTGTCTTCTGTAGCTAAATACAAAATCAATGGCCTAACTGGCTACGGCGGTCTCAACACCGGTGGATTCAGCGGATACTCTCTGACAGTATCGAAAGCCTTCTGATAACTTTCGTTCCATACTACTGGTTGGTCTTTTTTGAGTAGTTTGAAGATCGATTCGCATATCAAAGTAAGCTTAGCAATAAACCTACTAACGTATTGCAACCTACCCAAAAAGCTTCTCACATCCTTTTCCTTCTGCGGTATTGGCATCTCTCTGATGGCCCTAACCTTATCTAGGTCAATTTTAATTCCCCTCTGACTAACTACGTGTCCTAGGAGCTTCCCTGAGGTAACACCAAAGATACAATTCTTAGGATTTAACCGCAGATTGTACTTGTTTATCCTCTGGAAGAACTTTTCCAGGGCTTCAAAATGACCTTCTCTAGTGGCTGACTTGATCATCATGTCATCCACGTATACCTCCACTTCTTTATGGATTAAGTTATTCAAGATTTTTGTTGCCATCCTCTGATAAGTGGCTCCTGCATTTTTTAGGCCAAAAGGCATTACTCAATAAGCATAGGTCCCCCATTCCGTGATGAAAGCCGTCTTAATTCGGTCAATTATTTTATTGAGAATTTGATTATAGCCTGCATAACCATCTCCAAAGCTATATATCTCGCAAGCAGCGGCGCTGTCTATCAGCACATCTATATGGGGCAATGGAAAGTCATCTTTTGGACAAGCCTTATTCAAGTCCCGATAATCTATGCATACCCTTACCTTCCCATTCTTTTTGGCTACGGCGACAATATTGGCCAACCAAGTTGGATATTGCACCTCAACTAGAAATTTGGCTTTGATTTGCTGGTGAATCTCCTCCTTCACTTTATCTGCCCATTCTGCCCTAAGCCTTCCCAATTTCTGTTTAACGGGTTTATGGTCTGGATATGTAGGAATAGCGTGCTCTGTGACTTCCCGATCGATTCCTGGCATATCTTCGTAGGTCCAGGCAAAGACTTTTTCCTATTTTTTTAAGATTCTCACAAATTTTTCTCGCTCTTCAGGAATTATGTCAGATGCCATCAAGAATTTCAAGGTTCCAAGAATAAATAGAGTAGCATCAATCGAGCTAATGTCAAATATAAATGGATTATGATCATGCATAATGAAATCGTTAAAACAAACATCGCACAAGTGAAGGAAATTGTTCGATTTATTAATAACACTAAAAAACGTAACTAACATTATTAAAAAAGTTCAGAACTAAGAAGGAAAGTCTAAACTATCATCTTCCTCTCTCCGCCGATGCAGGTGTTGTTGCCAACGGTCCATAATCAACTTCAGGGCCCATCATTCCTTCCTTCTTAGGCGCTTAGTCCATCTTATTCTTTCCCTCCCGCTTTTCTGGGTCAGAGATCTGCTTGGAGTCAATTAAATCTTGATTGGCATGTCTCAAGGCCTTGCAATAATCTTTGGTATGCCCGGTGTGCTGGTGGAAGGCGCAATACTCATCCCCTTTATGATCGGGATGTCCCTGGCTTCTAGCGGGCCTAGCTGGCAATGGCTGCAATATCCCCTCCTTCATCAGCCTCTTGAGGACCCAGGACAAAGATCTTCCCAAATTAGAAAAATGCCTTCGCTTTACTTCTATAGTTGGCGCTTCTACAATCTCTTCCTTTTCTGGGGCTGGCATCAGCTCTTGAATGCGATCTTTCAAGGTACGATAATAGTCCGTTCTATGCCCCGAATACTGGTGATACGCGCAGTACCAATCTGCTCTATATCTAGGGCATTCTTGACTTGGTGCAGGCCTGGCCGGCAAGGGTTGTAACTTCCCTTTCTTGACGAGACGGGTGAAATGCCAAGATAATGGCCTACCCGAGATAGTGAGGTGGGGCTGAGTTGTTCTAGTGGCTGGGACTTCTGCAGCCTTAGCATTTGCCTTACTATTGTCAAGGCCTCCTAAGCTTTCATCTTTTGGAGTACGCATGATTGTAGGGTCTTCATCCTCCTCGGACATAATACCATGTTCTAAAGTAGGTCTCCTATTTCGTCCTTGCTTAACCGGGGAATCAAGTGATCTCTTACCTCTAATCTCAGAAGGAAGAGGAGGTACTGGAGCTATCGCTGTATGAGCCTTCTCGATCATGGTCGGCTTTCCTTGGTTGAGAGTTGTTGCCATAAGCTGAGCTTGCAGAACAAGTGCCATGGCATCCATCCTTTCTTTAACCATGGCCAGCATCTTTGTTTCAAGCTCCTTGAACCTTCTATCCAACTCCTAGGCAATTAGGGCACGAGTCTCTTCATTCTGTTATGAAGGGCCAGCCATTTCTAATGCCTTTAGATGCTCTGGTAAGAATGCTAAAACTTTGTCAACCCACGTGAACTCTGATCACTCCTTAGATAATAATTGGGATCCCCTAACCAGCCAAGCAAATGGTTTGTAATGGCTGAAAATCAAGGAGTTAGAATGATGTATGAATAATATGTAATGCATGATCATGTTGTGCAATAAATGGTATAAAGTGTTTGAAAGAGATTACAATGATACATGTGAAACATTTGAAAAACTATACACAGGATAATATGTACATATAATAATTATATACAAAGAATAAGATGTATACATAGGGAGAAAATAAAAAAAATAAAAAAAATTTATTTGTGCATGAATGACATGAATATGCAATGCATCATCCACAACCACATGGAAGCAGATAGATCCTTCCAAGCTTATTGCCCCCACACACGAGGTCATACGGTCTCTGTCCTAGGTGGGCTTGATCCATGGGTTAACAGGGAACCCGATGGATGCGCATGGTGCTCAGTGAAAAACCGGCAGCATAACCTCTCTTAGCTAATGTGCATATGCATGGGTTTTGACCATCATGTATTTAGGCAGTCCGAATAAGTTGACATGGGCCTATCGGGGCAAGAAAGCCTTTAATTAGGTGACCAAATCAAATTATCTGTGTTTGTCCAATACATAATGATCCACATAGCAAGCGTAGTATTAAGGTTCATACCACATAGGGGAAGTAACTATTTCCATTACATGAGCTTTGGTCAAGGTGATGTTACTTTAGGGCTACCCAAGCATGGTCCCTGCCAACAGGTCTAGCTCATCACGAGCATAACGATCGATCGGGTCTCCATTTCATATACCATGATGGTACGAGGCTTGGGCTGGTGATTATCCTTAACACTTCCCTACATTGAGTGAACGTAGGGTCGTGCTTCAGGAACGCACCGGGGCTGATAGAGGGACATAACTAGCATAGATCTAAGGCTCTAATGCGATGCAATGCAATTTCGAAAAAGGATGAAATTTTTAAATTAAACCTCAATTATAAATTTTAACCAAGGTACTTTCGAAGTGAAGTCTCGAGTATGTTCCCAGCGGAGTCACCACTGTAACGTACGCCGAACCCCATAGGACGCCCCGAAGGCCCGCTTTAGGGCTTTCGAGAGAGGTTCATAAAAAACCTGTAAGGTATTTACAAGTGCGTCTATTTTGGGCAATAAGGAGGTTTCTTAGAGTCGCCACCCAATAGAACATTGGGAAGGGTCGTCTAGCCTCAGCGAGCCTAAGACGGTGCATACATATCAATTTTGGGTAAGCCAAGAGGGTTTTGGAGGTGCCAGCCCAATAGGACATTAGGATGACCCTCTAACCTCGTGGAACCTAGGATTACACAGCGCGTAAATATCCATCTTGGGCAAACCAGAGAGATCTTGGAGGTCTCAGCCTAATAGAACATTAGGATGATCCTCTACCTCTGGAGCCTAGGATTATGTAAATTAGGCCTTTTGGAGGGGAACAAGAGATATTTTGGAGGTTCTAGACCTCTAACCTCATTGAGCCGAAGACTAGAGTGAGTTCGAGACTTCTCATTTATTTGTACCTTGATTAATATTATAATTAAGTTTTGAATTCATTATTTCATCAACTTTTCATACAATGCAGCAAATTAAAGCGCAATCCATTGATGTAAATAAAGCAGCAAATTGATAAGAAATAAAATACGCGAAATAAATTACAATAATACTAGGGGCAGAATACAACCCCCATTATAAAAACAATATGTAAATCATACAGAAATCGGGATATTTATTGGAGTGAGGACATCAGTCCTGCCATGCATATTTATTACAAGCTGATTTTTGAGAAGTGTCGGTTTTATTGGCTAAAAACGGGACTTTGGTCCCCGGCTTTCGAAAAAATCCAAAATTAATTACTATAAAACATTTTGCCCTTTTTACTTTGACGACATTAAAATAATCTTCATAATAAAATGAATAAAGACAAGGGTAAAGAAAGAACCCGGATGGAAATCCTCAGACTGGCGCGACCACCATCATTAACAACTCCAATTCCAAAATGGTCAGAAAATAACTCATAGAAATAAACATGTCAGTGTCAAAATCGTGAATAAAGTAAAGAAAAGTAAAATAAACAAATTTTAAAAAAAATGAGTTAAAAGATAAAAGAAATAAAAAAGGGGTAAAAGAAATAAATTAAAAAATGAGAATTTTCCTAGGGACAGCTGTAGACACCGGGTCCCGAGGCGGTCCAAGATCAGGATTACCCGATGATGAAATAGAAGACCGATTTCGACAAGAAAGGTGAGAATCGATCGTTCCCTTGTCAAAAGTGTGTTTTTCGGAAAATGATTAAAATATTTTTCTTTTTGGAAATCAAAATTAAAATGGAGTAAAATAAAAAAAAATATATATATATATTAATTTAGTGTCAAAATTTGAAATAAAAAAAAATGAAAATGAAAATCGCGAAGGCCACCTGCGGCAGCGCGGGGCTGCCTGCACGGCAGGCTGCCCCAGCGCGCAGGGGCGCCTGCGCGGCAGGCTGCCCCAGCGCGCAGGGGCGCCTGCGCGGCAGGCTGCCCCAGCGCGCAGGGGCGCCTGCGCGGCAGGCCGCCCCAGCGCACGAGGCAGGCGCCTCGCGCGAGGCCCCTGCACGCAGAGGCGGGCGCCTCGCGCGCAGCCCCTGCGTGCGAGGCAGGGGGCGCCGCGCGCCCCCCTGCGCTCGAGGCGGGGGGCGACGCGCGCCCCCCCTGCGCTCGAGGCGGGGGGCGACGCGCGCCCCCCCTGCGCTCGAGGCGGGGGGCGACGCGCGCCCCCCCTGCGCTCGAGGCGGGGGGCGACGCGCGCCCCCCTGCATGCGAGGCAGGCTGCCTCGCGCGCAGCCCCTGCACGCGAGGCAGCTGCCTGCCGCGCGCGGTGCGGGGGCACCACGCGCGCAGCAGGCTGCCCTGCGCGCCCTTGCCCTCTCCGCGCGACCTGGTCTTCGCCTGTCCGTTTTTCTCGCTGTTTTCAGTCTGAATTTTTTTTCAGTCTGACATTTTTCATTGTTTCACCATTTTGTGATATTTTGGATTAACTAAAAATAAAAGATTTTTTGTCTTTTTCCATTTTTGGCCAAGACAAGCTTAAATGAGGACTTTTCCCTCATTTTCAAGGACGGCAATTATTTTGAGGTTTTTTTCTTTAAAACCTTTTCTCTCCAGCAGCTAGTCCCTTAGCTTCTTTTTCTTTTTCTCTCAAGCTTTAATCTTGGATTGCTCTGAAAAAAGCACATAATCCATTTTCTCGAGGGATTTGGGCTTGGAAAAATTAATTTCTTTTTGCTCAAATCATCCACCAAAATATTTTTACCAAAGTATTTTCTTGATTTTATTTCAAAATATTTGATTCTACATTTTCTTCAAATATTTATCATTACAAATCCGATAAGGAAAATCGATCGGGACACCGTTTCCCCAATCTAAAAATTCTGAGGGTAAATATTCTTGAACTCATCCTCATTTATTTTTTGTAAGGTATTTATTGTTGTTAATATTTTTTTGTTGCTATTATCATATTTATCCATGGTTAATAGTTTCTATTTTTGCTACTGTTGACATCCCTAGCCTTGCTTTTGGTCCAACTTCTCTATGTGGATTTGATTTGATTTTATAGTTTAATTTTTACTTGTTTTGCCATTGGTCACCAATCCCCATTTATATTATCATTACCCTTGTTATTTGATATTATCCTCATGTAGCAATATTATTATTATTATTATTATTATTACCATTGTTAATATCATTTCTAATTGATTATTCTGTTTTCATATTACATATCATTCATTACTACTATTATTTGCCTTATTTCCATCCTACTATCATTATTATTATTATTATTATTATTATTATTATTATTATTATTATTATTATTATTATTATTATTATTATTATTATTATCTTCACTATTATATGTTTTTATCATGATTATTATGCCTATTGTTCATCTTATTTACTGTTACATTGTTATTTATTGTTGATAATTTAATCTATTTTATTGTATTACTATCATTGTTATTATTACTATACTTCGCATTTGCTTGGTTGATTTATCTTGAATATTTACTAATATTTTTTATGTTAATTTTTGTATGAGTTTTAATTTGAGTCGGGCTATGTGAGCGCCCCGTGACTCCCCGGATGGGTCGCAACGCGTAGGCGGGTACTCCGGTTCGGTGAGACCTTTCTTAACCCTTTCTTTATGTCGTGTTATTTGTAAATATATATTTTTATTCGTGCACGCGTGCGATAAAAAATCACAAAAATATTTCTATAATTAAATTGGAATTTTCGCTAATAAAATCGGGACCAATGTCCCTTATTTTAGCCCGACAATAAAAATGTCACAATTAAAACGAAGAGTCAACTTTCCTACAAAAATGGGATCACTCATCCCGGTTTTTTAATTCAAGCAATCAAAAATGACTCTTTGAACCCTCTTCGAATTAATACGAAGGAACCAATGTTCCTAAATTTCGAACAAGTGTGAAGGAACCAATGTCCCTTAAATAATGCCCCGATTTATGTATGTTCTTTTATTTTAATCTTGGGTGAGTGTTTTAAATTCAAGTTCATTTCTTTTTTGGGCCCTTGTAATGATTTTGGGGCAAATTTATTTATTGGGGATTGTATTCGGTCCCGCTTATAGCTTCATTTCCTTCCAATGGGGGTTGTATTCCGCCCCTATTTCTCTTGTAATTGCGTGCTCGCGTGTTTACCGCTTTCATTTATCGCTTTCTCTATCTATTGCTTTATCGCTTTTATTTACTTCCTTTACGTGCTTGAAATGCGCTTTTATGCATCGCTCGTGTGAGATGAGAGATATATTTTAAGAAGTTAAAAACCCAATTATAATTAACCAAAGCATAAATAAGAGGGAAGTTCCGGACACCATATCTTTGGTTTAGACCAATAGAGGTGAGAAACCTTTTCCCAATTTCACGCAAATTGGGTGGCGACTCCAAATACCTCAAAGGTGCCTTTAGGCATTAATAGGCTAGGTTATTCTCCCCAATGTTCTATTGCGAGGAGCATACCGATGATGTCTCATGGCGCCCATGATCAAAAGACGCGAACCTTCATACCTCGAATCCCAATGGCGGATTAAAAGGAGGGCCCTTGCTAGGTTACCGGGTTCGGCGCGCGTCACAACAGCCTCCTACAAAATACCGACGGGCGTCCTTAGTGTGACTGGCGGACGGAGTGGTGCGTCACCTACGTCCCGTCTCTCGAAATAGGGATGAGCATCGGTAACCGCTCTGCCCATCGGCCACCCCTGATTATAGAAAAAAGTTAAAAGGCCTTCAAAATTTCAATTGAAATTCATTGTAAAAAATAATTAAAAATGAAAAACAATTAATAGAAGTCAATTAAATTACACAAATATTAATCCAGAGTGTTTACCCTCGGATTTTACCTTTTTGGGTGGATGTCGAATGACTTTGGTCCCCGCACGCTTCACAAGGATCAAATAAAAATGGATCAACGAAAGAAAATTTATGTTTTTCTTTCCTGGAAATTTGATAGCGATTCAAGTATTAGAATTAGCTGGATTGAAGGAAACGAATGAATTTCGTTACCTCAAAATTGGCTTAATTCACAAGTAGAATTTGAGAAAAAAGTCAATTAGTTGAAAGAATTTTTATCAAATAAAAATTCTGAAAATAATAGAGATTTTTTAGATTTCAGTAAATAGCTCACAAAAAGATTTTTTTCCTTTAAAAATTTTGCTAATCTCTCAAAATTTGCTAATTTTTCTCCCCAAAAATTTGTTAATTTTTCTAACCCTTAATAATGAAATTTAATCCACTATTTATAGAGTTTTTAGGAGATAATTAGGATAAACATCAATTTAAAGTTTGAATTTTAAAATGATTTTAAAATTCAATTTTTAACCAAATATCTGCCCCAAATCTCATCCAAATTTGAAAGATATCAAGTTTATCAGATTAAATTTTACCAAATCCGGTGTTATCTGATCAGATCCACTACCGATGGCCGTCCCTAGAACTATCGACGGGCCGTCCCTAAGAAGGGTACGCGTGGAAATCTGGACAACAGACGGGCCGAGGGGCGAGACTAGGGATGGGCATCTCTATGCAGACACGTGTCTTCCACTTATACTACAGACGGGCCGTCCCTACAAAACATAGAGACGGGGAACACCAAATAGAGTCGAGCGTCCCAACTCTGACGGTCATCCCGTCTGAGGGTTCAATTTTCAAGCTAAATTTCCCAAACTCTTTCAAAACCTCACGCTATAGAGAAAAACATTTTAATCCTTATGAAACCGAGAGACAAAAACCTCCGAATTCCATCCATTTATCCGAAAATCGACGTCGATCTCTTCATCGGGTAACTCTAACCTGGACTGCCTCAAGACCCGGTGTCTACATTGGGGTTGTCAAAGCTAGTGTCAGATCAGAGTTTAGATTCCTTTTCAGAGGGTACCGAGATTTTATCTTCTGAATCATCAGTTAAGGCAAGTATGGCTAATCCATTGAGTGGTTCTGATGCAACTAGGGCAATGATTGCTGAAGAAGTGGGGAAAAGAATGGAAGAGTTTGAGGTCAGGATGATGGCGATGATGGGCAACCTCATTACTACCCTAGCCCCGATTGCCGGGCAACAGACTGCTGCTCCAGTTAGAGAGTAAGAAGAACAAAGGGTTGCTAGAGAGGATCCCCCAGTAGCAGTTGATCCACCTGCGGTTGAGCCAAGAGCGCCAACACCTGTCGAGTAGAGGGAAGGCTCTAAATCCATGATTGACTTATGGGAGGAGCAAGAGGAATAAACGGTAGTAAATGGAAAATCGCCCAAGCTGGAAGATTCAATGTGATGAAAAATGGAGGAAAATTTTGAAGCTATGACGAGGATGTTGAAGGTGGGAAGAGGGATGATCCATAAGGATCGGGAGCTGGACAGTGATGATTTGATCCCTCAGAACTTCAAGATGCCTGATATTCCCAAATTTGACGGCACTTCCAATCCTACCGCACACATAAAGCAGTACTCGCTGGTAATGAAGGGTACCACTTTAATAAAGAGAAAGAAAATTGAGTATTTTTTCTGAGCTTAACCAGCCCGGCGGTGGATTGGTATCATGGGCTAGACCGAAGGACGAAAGAGGATTGGGAGTTGCTGATAGAAGAGTTTCTCATACAGTATGATTGTAGTACGAGAATGGAAGTAACTCTAAAGGACCTGGAGTTGTTGCAGAAAAAGGCAGGCGAGTCTTTCCACGAGTATCTGACCCGATGGAGAAATCGGGTGATGGAGATGAAAAGAAAGCTAGATACTTAAGATCAGATATGACTATTCATCAAAAATGCGAGCCCGTATCTGAGAGATGGACTAAAAAAGAAGGGATTAAGAGACTGGGAGTCTTTGAAGGACATCGCTATAGAGGTAGAAGGTGAATATATGGCCAGGAGGGCAAGCAGTGAAGCTTATGCCAAGAGGAGCTATACTAATCAGGGGGCAACCAAGCCAGCAAGCTCCAGTAGTGGCAATCGAAGTTGGAAGACAGCTGAGGTATCGGCAACGGGGGGTGAGTCAGAGGTAATTCTTGAATTTAGGTCTGCCTTTGTTATGGGTATTGAAAAGATTCATAAAGGAGGGGAAGCTACAGCCCCTACCACCCAGTCCAGCTAGGAACCAAGGATAGCCAGGGCATAAAGAGAATGAGTATTGTGCCTATCACCAACATACTGGGCATTTGACAGATAATTGTATAACGCTGAGGCACAAGATTCAAGATCTGATCGATACTAAGCAGATCACTGACCCAGAATGGAGAGAGAGTAAGAAGAAGTCCAACTATAATGTTGTGCCACTACCTATTTTCATGATTGGGTCAAGTCTACCTAAGTGGTATGTCTTGCAGGATTTGTATGGGAATAAATATGTTGCTGTCACTCGCCCTGAGGTGGATGAAGAAGGGATGTCCGTAAGGGTGATAGATTGTTGGTCCGCCAGTGAGAGTGGCGAAGAAGACGAAAATGAAGAGAAGGAAGAAAAGTCTGTGGATCTATGGGAGTCAGATGGAGAAGGGAAAGAAGGAGGGGCTGTGACAAGGAGTGGTAGAGTGGTCCCAGAAGTGGAGAAGTCGCAGGAACTAGTGCAAACACCAGCAGAAAGGGAGCCGAAAGAGAATTAAATAGTAAAGCAGTTGAAGAAGACCACGGCTCAGATATCCATATGGGACCTTTTAAGATAGTCTTCTTCACACAGATAAAGGTTGGTTGAGGCTTTGAGTGAGTCTACCGTGGCCACCACAATTTCTCCATCCGAGTTGCTAGATCTTGTCAAAGGGGGATCAAGAGAGAGATTGGTGTATTCTGATGCTGACGTGCCAGTTTAGGGCCGCAATCACAACTTGCTGCTGTACATCAAGGCACAAATTAATGGTAAGCACACCGCTTGTGTCATGGTTGATGATGGCTCATCCATAAATGTTTGCCCTTTGGTGGCAATTCAGGCTTTTGGGCTAGATAAAAGCAAGCTTAGTAAATCTAATTTAACCATCACAGCCTATGATAATTCTAGAAGACAAGCCTCGGGAACATTTAGAGCTCTAGTTAGGACTGGACCAATTGAGACGAAAGCAGAATTTGTGGTTTTGCCTATCCCAGCCAATTTCTCAACTTTACTTGGAAGGCCGTGGTTCCATAAGTTAGGAGGAGTGCCATCTACCCTACACCAAATGATCAAGATACCACATGAAGGGGAGGTGGTGACTATTAAGGCGGCAAGAGAAAACCAAGTGTCTGCCTTGGGGATTTCTAACCAGCCATTTAGTGGCTTTCACATGTATGTCATAAGAAAAGAGCAAGGTTCAGCGGATAGCCCTCAGGTGGTAAATATGATGAAGAAGATGCACTTCCTTCCAGGAGCTGGTTTGGGTAAAAACTCACGAGGACTGCAGTCTGCTATCACTACTTAAGGCCACAAAGATTGAAAGGGTTTGGAATATAAAGGCGAACGTGCGAAAAGAAGAAGTCATAAAAGATCCCCCATATTTCAGAAACTTTTATTCCCTCGTCCTCAATATGTGCTTACACCGGAGAAGAAGAGCCTCAGTGGGTGAATGGAAAGATCGTTCTAGGGTTTGAAATCTTTAATGATGTCTTCGACTGGGATGTTGGAGTGATCAAGTCTGTAGAGGACTTTTGGGATGAGGAGATTATGATGCAGTGCAGTGTTTGGGACAGAGATGGGCCCGAGGAGATTGTTATTGAGAAGTTATTAGCCACCCGGTTGAAAGGGAAAGAGAAGATGGCAGAGCTAGATTTAAAGATTGAAGATCTTAAATTTCACCGGAAGTAGTTGAAAAGTCTTCACCAAGCCAAGAGGCCAAAGCACAGTCTGCTGCAGCATCAGCATCGACTGAAGATGAAGGAAATAGTCATATAAATAGTCTTTTTATGCCATAACTTTTTATGAAGACAATGTTAATGTTTCTGATTATATTAATGAGATGAACAACTTTGCTTATTTTTGTGATGTTTCTGATGATTTCATTTCTCATGATCATAAACATGATGCATTCATTTTTGGCATCCATTCAACTAGCACAACTACATTTAATTCCGGAACTTTGGAAAACCCAAAGGAAACTTTGATAGCATCAGACATAACTCCTGAGGAGAGAATAAAATTTAAGAGAATTTTAAGAAAACATGAAAACGTCTTTGCCTGGACTTATGAGGACATGCCAAGAATTGATCGGGAGGTCACCAAGCATGCTATTCCAACTTACCCAGAGTCTAAACCTGTCAAGCAGAAACTCAGAAGACTTAGGCCAGAATGGGCACAAAAGGTGAAAGAAGAGATCCACAAGCAAATTGAGGCTAAATTTCTAGTAGAAGTTAAATACCCGACCTGGTTAGCTAATGTAGTTCCTGTGGCTAAGAAAGATGGAAAGGTTCGCTTATGTGTGGACTATCGGGACCTAAACAAAGCCTGTCCGAAGGATGATTTTCCTTTGCCGCACATTGATGTGCTGGTAGATAGTGCAGCTGCCTGTATGATGTACAGCTTTATAGATGGTTATGCTGGGTACAATCAAATCCTTAACAAGATCGTGGATCGAATCAAGATAGCTTTCATCACAGAATGGGGGACATTTGCCTACCGGGTTATGCCTTTCGGGTTGAAAAATGCAGGAGTAACTAATCAGAGAATGGCAACAAGAATCCTAGATGACTTGATTCACACAGAAGTAGAGGTATATGTAGATGACATGATGATTAAGTCAGCCACTAGAGAAGGCCACTTTGAAGCTCTGAAAAAGTTCTTTCAAAGGATCAGTAAGTACAACCTGTGTCTTAACCCTAAGAGGTGCATTTTTGGAGTTACCTCAGGTAAGCTATTGGGCTATGTGGTAAGTCAAAGAGGAATAGAAGTAGATCCTGATAAGGTCAGGGCCATTATAGAGATGCCAGTGCCCTAGAAAGAGAAAGAGGTTAGGAGTTTCCTGGGAAAACTTCAGTACATCAGTCGGTTTATTGACAAGCTAGCCTCAGTATGTGAGCCCATCTTCAAGCTTCTCAAGAAGAACCAACCGGTGGTGTGGAATGATGACTGTCAGTTAGCCTTTGATACTATTAAGAACTATCTTCTAAATCCACCTGTCTTAACACCACCATGTCATGCCAAGCCACTAATCCTATATTTAGCAATAGAAGATAGCTCAGTGGGTGCCATGCTGGCCCAGGAGAATGAGTTTGGGGTGGAGTTTGCTTTTTATTACCTTAGCAAGAAATTCTTGCCATATGAAACCAAATATGTTGAAGTGGAAAAAATTTGCTTAGCCGTAATTTGGTCTTCTAAGAAGCTGCGACACTACTTTCACTGTTTCAGCGTGCAAGCGGTTGCTAAGCATAACCCACTTAGGTACCTTCAACAGGCACCCTCTCTGCTAGGAAAGATGGGAAGATGGTTATTACTGTTGTAGGAGTTTGATATTGAATACGTTACCAGGAAAACCATTAAGGGAAGAGTTGTAGCTGAATTCTTGGCTGAACACCCTATTGAGCGACCAGTTCAAATACAATTTCCCAGATGAAGTTGTCACGGCTATAACAGTACAAGGGTGGCAAATGTTTTTTAATGGGGCAGTTAACAGAAAGGGGGTAGGAGCAGGGATTATTCTTACAACCCCGGACAGTGAAAAGCTACCATTAGCCAAGAAGTTGAGGTATAAGGCGACCAATAATGAAGCAGAATATGAAGCTTGCATCTTTGGATTTGAAGCATTGCATGCTCTGGGGGCAAAGACCATAGAAGTCTTCGTAGATTCATCCTTAGTAATTCATCAGATCAGAGGGGAATGGTCAGTCAAGGAAGAGAGGCTGTTGCCTTATGTGAAGCACTTGAAAATGTTGAGTAGCCAGTTTGAGACCTGCACTTTTCACTTTGTCCCCAGGGATGAAAATCCGTTGGCTGATGCTCTTGGGACATTAGCGTCTATGTGGGATAATCCAACAGGGGTTGCTATGAAACTTGTGCTGATCTCTAGTGAGAAGAAGACTTGTTTTAAAACTGAGCAAATAATGGATGTTGAGGTCGCTGATGGGAAACCTTGGTATTATGATATTCAAAACTACTTAGAACGGTCAGTTTTTCCGGAGGAAGCTACCGAGAAAGACCAGAGAATGATTAGAAAGTTATCCTCTCAGTTCATCAGTGTAGATGGAACTTTGTATAAGAGGCAAGCGGATGGTATCCAATTAAGATGTTTGGCGGAGAAAGAAGCCGAAAGGGTCATGCTAGTGTTTGTGGAACTCACATGAATGGTCTAGCCTTAGCAAAGAAGATCATGCGCCGGGGATTTTATTGGCTCACAATGGATACGGACTGTTCAAGGTATGTGAAGCAATGCCAGTTATGCCAGTAACACGCGAATTTGAGGCATGTGCTAGTTTCAGAGCTACATAATTTGACATCTCCACGGCCACTTGTAGCTTGGGGGATAGATATCATAGGAGGGATACGTCCTACAGCTTCTAATGGGCACAGATTTATTGTAGTCACCATCGATTACTTCACTAAATGGGTTGAAGCTGAGTCTTTCAAAAAGGTTGATGCTAGGGACATGGCTAAGTTCATCGAGCAGAATTTGATATGCAGATATGGCCTCCCACACCACATTATGTTTGATAATGGGGTACAATTCTTAGCAGAGACTAAACAGATGCTCCAGAAATATGGAATCCAGCATCATAAGTCTTCTCCTTACCGACCTCAACCTAATGGCGCGGTTGAAGCGATGAACAAGAATGTTAAAAGAATATTAGCAAAGATGGTTCAGAGCTATAAAGACTGGGCAGAAAAGCTACCTTTTGCACTCTAGGGTTACAGAACCACAGCCAGAACCTCTACGGGAGCGATGCCTTTCTCTCTGGTATATGGAACTGAAGCAGTTTTGCCAGTTGAAATTGAGTTAAAATCTTTAAGGGTAGTCATGAAAGCTGAGATTCTAGAGACAAAATGGGCATAGCAGTGACTATTGCAGTTAAATCTGTTGGATGAAGACAGGTTGCGGGCATATTATCACAATCAGGTCTATCAGAAAAGGCTAGCTCGGTCCTTTGGCAAGAAGGTAGGAAAGCACCCAATGAAGGAAGGGGATTTGGTCTTTAAGATGATGAGGCCAGGAGTGCCAGACATACGTGGAAAATTTAGGCCAACCTGGGAAGGTCCATTTGTGCTGCAGAAGTTACTAACAAATGGAGCAGCAATTTTAGCAGACAGTGATGGGAATGAGTTCAAAGAACCGGTCAATATCGACAGATTAAAAAGATTCCATAGCTAAAGGCTAAAATGAAAAGAAGAGATTAAATGCCCCGCGGGTCAAAAACCGAAAAAATACGGCCTTGCTAAAATTGGGTTCCATGTCAGTGTGAAAACCATAAAAAGGCATCCTGGGCAAAAATCAACGGCCGAGAGAAAATGATTAATCGAGAAAACCCGAGAGGGCCGATTGATAACAGGAGTTTGATGCTTACAAGATCTATTCCGAGATTAGGTATAGTCTTGTGCTTTTGAATTCTTGTCAAATGAAGATCATGTATGATGAAATCATATAGAACTATACATAATTTTGCAATGAATAAAAGAATTCCTAATTCCGTTTGCATTTTCATTGGTTTCTTAATTCTGTCCTCAAAGAAATATATCATTGATCTATATAATGACTATTGTTTGAGCATATTCTCTTAGGAAAAAAAAGCCTTTAGAAATGAAAACCATAATTGGCGCTCTAAGCAAAAGTTAGGCCAAAGGGCAGGTGAAAACCTAGAAATAGGCAGTCTGTCGTATAAAAAATAAAATAAAATGAAAGCCGTTGGATTGGGTTGGGTCCATTCCAGGCAAAAGTTAGGCAAAGGGTTGTGTGAAAATCCCTCAAGGGACACATTTCCCAAAGAGAAAAGCTAGTGTGAAAATCCACAAGGGACGCACTTCCTTTAAAATAATGACTTTCGATGCCCGGAGCCATAAGGCGGCATTACTTCGGAGGTAGGGACATGAGTTAGAACCCCGGGTATATGATCGTCGATGGAGGGAAGATACACGCCTAATGAATCTTTCAGAACAGGTTTCGGGTCAAAGTCCCTGAAGCCAAGATGACACTCTTATGGATCCTTGGGGGCATGATGGAGCAGCCAAGCTGTATCCCTAATGGACCCTTGACCATCTAGGACATAGTCCATTCATTTTTACAAGCATCCGCATACCATGTCATACACATGATTTCTTGTATATACTCCTATGGGTGTAATTTTACACGAAAATATCTAAATGAGAACCATCAGCTCCGAAGAGCACCTCCCGCACTTTGTAAGCCTAAAATGGGCTCGATGCAGTTCAGAAAAACAACCTCGCACTTTGTGAGCCTAGACAGGGCTCGGTCCAGTTTAGAAGAACAACCCTGCACTTTGTAAGCCTAGAACGGGCTCGATGCAGTTCAGAAGAACAACCCAGCACTTTGTAAGCCTAGAACGGGCTCGGTGCAGCTCAGAAGAGCACCTCTCGCATTTTGTAAGCCTAGAACAGGCTCGGTGCAGTTCAGAAGAGCATCTCTCGCACTTTGTAAGCCTAGAACGGGCTCGATACAGCTCGAAAGAGCAACTCTCACATTTTGTAAGTCTGGAACAGACTCGGCGCATCATCCAGTCCAAGAAGATAGCTGCCTCAGGTACGCACTTCTTCTTTCTTTCTTTGAGTTTTGGCTCACTTAGGCACCCAGGCGCTACGTTCCCCAAAACTAGGGGCAACTATAGACACCGGGTCCTGAGGCAACTCAGATCGAAGTTACCCAATGACAAAAATGATGCCTATTCACGAGCAAGAGGACAAATGAAAGTGATGGTTTACTCGAAAATGCTTTTCGTTTTTTTAAAAAGAAAAAGGAAAAAAAATTGATTGGGGGTTTACTGGGGGCCTGTTGGGTGAGGCCCATCTCACCCATGTGAGATAGAGCTTCACGTTGTGAGGCCCATCTCACATTGCCGATATGCAACCTCACTACGTGAGGCCCATTTCACAGGTGAGATAAAATTTTCACCTGCCTCACGTGCCCCATACTCCAGCACGTCCCTTTACGTGCCCCATGCTCCAGCACGTCCCTTCTCCCGTTTTTCATGGGAATTTGGTTTGAAAACATGGGTTTATGTTGGATTTGGTGAAAAATGAACTAATCCTGTCTGAGACATAAAAAGAGGAGTTGAAAAACTAAAAAAAAATATTATTGGAGAGAGCTGAACTGAAAAGAGAGAAAAACACAGAGAGAAAAAGCTTGGAGAGGAAGAAAAGAACGGAAGAGAAAGAAAAAAAGAAAAAAACATTCTGAGATTTGTTTTAAGAAAAAGAAACGAGTTCTTAACGTTTGAAAAGTCCATTGTTTTGATTTTTCATTAACGTAATTTTCATTAAAAAGTTTTTGAGTCTCTGTTTGAATCACCATCTCAAGAAGAGCAAAGAGGGAAACAAGAAACCTTTCATTTGCAGATCAAAGATCAATATCTAAGGGTCAATACTGAATAGCCATCTCTCTATTTTTTTTTCTTTCTTTCTTCTTCTTTTTCTTTCCTTCGTATTTCTTTTCTTTGTTTTGCAGTACCTGTTACTTCTCCTCATTGTATATATTATTTTTTAGTTGTTGTTTGATTTTATTAACTTGTTCATTGCGTTTGTTGTTGTTATGATTCATTAAGCATTTTCATTGCTTTATTACTCATGTTTTGATCGCAAGATGTTGTGTTTGTTGGTCTGTTGTTAGTCCTCTGTTCGTATCTGTTTTGTTATTTATCTGATCATATTTTTGTTTTGTCCGAGTCGTGACCTGCCGTTCAAGTCGTGATCTGGTTTTGTTAAGTTTGTGACCTCCTGATTGGATTGTATCAATGGTTTCCTGATCGGATTGTCCCTCTATTCTTTTTTCTTTTCCCAGTTTTTCACGACGTACACATTTCCCTGATCGAACTGCACGACCCGTGCAGTGAGTTCACGAGTCGTGCATGTATTGCACGAGTCGTGCAATGCATTAACGACTCGTGAATGCATTTCACGAGTCATGCACGCATTGCACGACTCGTGCAATGCATTCACGAGTCGTTAATGCATTGCACGACTCGTGCAATACATGCACGAGTCGTGCATGCCCGATCTCTTCCTCCTTTAGCTTTTCGTTTCCCCTATTTCGTCCGACCGGCCGAGCGTGATGTATGAAATATAACATGATTTGCTTTGTTTTATCTGGTATATTTTAGTCTCAGTTCGCTTTGTTAATATCTGTTTTTTTCACTCAACTAAGCTCCTCTGGTTGTGTTTTGGTCATTGTTTAATCTTTCCTTTTAGTTTATTTAATTCTTTCATTTTATTGTTTTTTTATTCAAATGTTTGTTCGTGTTTTATTTATTTAATTTAATCATATTTATCATTGTTAATGTATACCAATATGATTTGGGTTTGTGGATTTTAACTTTTTGTTTAAAAATCAATGTTTTTCCTGTAGAATGGTGGGTTTTTTCTTGATAGAGCAAAAACACAGCTGTGTTTTGTAGGAAACACAGCTGTGTTCCTGCACTGCCCGGCGGTTTGCTGAGGAAACACAGCTGTGTTTTCTTCACTGTCCCGTTCTTTTGTTTTCCTTCATTTTCTGCATGTTGTTTTTGCTTCTTTTATTTTTTTATCTCTTTTTACTGCAATTGTTTTATGTTTAATTATTTCTATTTAATTAAGTGTTTATATTTGATTAGTTTAACTGATTATTATTTGATTGATTTTTTAATCATTTTAATTATTTTATTCAATTAATTTATGTGTTCATTAATTATTTAATTTACTTCACTAACATTTTATTTATTTTGTTTTATTTGTCTCAAAAATTATTTATTTTCATGAGTTACATTCAGGCTCGGGTTGGAGGATTAGAGATAAAGGACTTTTGATTTTAGGGTCTGCATTTTAAATTTTGCATTTTCTTTTATTCTATTATTTTTAAGTGTTGTATGTAAAATGTACTCTTTTTATTATCCGTATTATAGAAAATTACATTTTTAAAAAAAATTAATAACTTGGAATTTTTCTTAATAAAATGGACCAATGTCCTATTTTAACCAATAAAATCTCACATTCAAACGGAGAACTGATTTTGAAAAAATGGGATCACTCATCCCAGTTTTTTCAATCAATATCCAAAAAATAGTTTTCTAATTTTTTAGGTTAACAAAAAGAAACCAATGTTCCTAAAATATAATAAATGACCCGATTTATGTATGATGCATTTTAATCATTTTGTATGTGTTATTTGTTCATTTCGGGGCCCTTGTAATTAATTTTGGGGCGAATTTTATTTATTTATGCTTTCTTATTTTATTTTATTTTGGGGGATTGTTCTGTCTCATTTCTTTGTTTTGTAATTTATTTTTGGGGGTTTGTTCTGTCCCAATTTTCGTTCATAATTTATTTATTTACTTACTGCTTTATTTATCGCTTTCAATATGCTTGCAAATGCGCTTTAAATTCAATGCAGAATCGCGTGAGATGAGAGATGGAATTTTGATTTCTTAAAAAGTCATTTATAGACTTAAGTCATTAATAAGAGTAAAGCTCAAAACACCTTCTCTGGTTTAGACCAATAGAGGTTAGAGACCTTTTCCAATTTCTTGTAAATTAGGTGGCGACTCCAAAATACCTCAAAGGTGCCTAAAGGCGTTGTGAGGCTAGATGATCCTTTCCAATGTTCTATTGGAAAGGAGGCATCCAAAATGACACATGATGCCCAAGATCAAAAAGATACGAACGAATCCCTCGAGCTTTAAAAGCGGGCTCAATGAGGGCCTTTGCTAGGTTCGACATGCGTCACAAACCCCAAACTCATTTCTTTATATGGGCTTAACTTTCCATTACACACACCAATCAACCCTCAAACAGAAATTTATACCAAGATTGATAAAAACTAAACTCCCTTTTACCCAACATATAAACCTAACCTCACTAGAGTGGCCACTCTTCTAAGGGGAGGCAAAATTCATTTTAGGCTAAAGGTATCTTTAATGTGTGTAATAATAAAACAAACAAGTATACTAAAATAATAGGCTCAACGGGTTAGCAAAAGACTATGAAATTAATGTAGGAAAACTCATTTTGAAAGCTATGCAAAGAAGGGCTGCCTAAATCATTTTTTTTATGTTATGTCTCATCCGAGGGTCGCTTTGATGGGTAATCATAAAGGTTCTAGTATGTCAACTCAACCGGTTTATGAGGATTCCTAAGCACTAGCTTCCATAAGTCATATGTTGTCCCTTACAATAATGACACAACATAAGTTACTTGCTGATTTTGGGGATAATAAATCTTTTGCTGGATCCTTCCCGTCCTTTCCAACCAAAATTCAGCCAGATTCGACTGATCCATTGAAGTTCCACTAAACTCTTCTACTCCTCTCTTTCTAATAAGGTCCGTAGGAGCCTTAGGAGCAGTCAATCTGTCCAATAATTGCATCAACCCTTGCACTAACACCGGATTATCCTGAGCAGGACCTAAACTTTCATCTTGAGGTCACTCAGGTACAGGTGGGTTAACACACACCGGATTCACTCTTCCTGTTATCTCTCCTACATCTTCACTCGGATCAGATTCCATCTATACTCTATATAAGACAACATCTGCATTAGGCCACAACACTAGACAAACTCATACACATCTACTCTACACTCTAACATCCTATCATCCTGAATCGCCTACACCTATGCTCTGATACCACAAACTTGTAGTGCCCTAATACCCCCTAGAAGGATATCAGAGTCACTATGCACGCATACATATAATGCTCACATTAAACACTATAACAAACTACTTATAAGCGAAATATAATAAATCAAAACTATTCTTTTATACATGTGCAAATTCAGATATTTATATAACAAAAACATTCACTCGCAATATTACATTTATCATATACAAAATTCTCTTTACATATCACTACACTGTCCATTATAAAAATAATCTTATATAAAAAGACACATCAAGCTCCAACTCCTAGTGGCCAGCAGATGCATAACTCTCTCTATACCGAACTTGCATACCTACATGGGAAAGCATTTGTGTTGAGCGAAGGCTCAGTAGGGATATACAAAAGTAAAAAGACTTCTTACGAAGTCGTAAACATGATATAATAATAGGCATATTGTGACGCACGCTGAACCCCGGGGCACCCCAAACCGCCCGCATTCAGGGCGATTGGGAGGAGGTTCATAAAAACATGTAAGGGATTATAAGAGCGTCCATTTTGGGCAACAAGGAGGTTTCTTGGAGTAGCCACACAATAGAACATTAGGAAAGGTCATCTAGTCTTAGTGAGCCTAAGACAGCGCTACTATGTCCATTATAGGCAAGCCAGAGGTGTCTTGGAGGCTTCCACCCTAATGATAGGATGGTCCTCTAGCCTCGCGCTTGGGCAAACTAGAGGTGTCTTGGAGGCATCAACCCTAATACAACATTAGGATGGCTCTCTCGCCTCGTGGCACCTAGGACTGTGCAATTTTAAGCCTTTTACGGGACATAAGAGGTGTCTTGGAGGCCCCATCCCAATAGAACATTGAGATGGCCCTCTCACCTCATTGAGCCCAAAGACCAGAGAAGGTTCTGGACTTCCCATTTATTCATACCTTGGTTAGGTTTATAGTTGAGATTTAGATTTATCGTTTCACCCCTTAGGTTTATAGTTGAGTTTTAGATTTATTATTTCACCCCATTTCTCATTCAATTTAATGCAATTAAATTAAAATGCAAATTGTCCATTCAGGTAAAGCGATAAATAAATAAAGCATAATTAAAGTAAAGTGCATGGAAATAAATTATAATAAAACTAGGGGCGGAATGCAACCCCCATTGTAAATAAAATACAAATCATACAAAAAACGGGATATACATTAAAGATGAGGACATTGGTCCTCGCATGCATATTTATTATAAAACAATTTTGATGTGACAATTTTTATTTTGGATGGAAAAATTGGGACATTGGTCCCATTTTATCAGAAAAGACTCAATTTATTAATAAAAATATTTTTAGTGATTTTCTTTCTAAACGTGCATACAAATAAACAATTTTACATAAATATACAAATACGACAAATAAATTGAAATAAAGGGAAATGCGAAATTTAAATATGCGAACCAAAGTTAGATTCCTAATCCTTCGATCTCGCATCTTCGTCCATGGACAATGCTCAAAGAAAAAAAAGAGGCAAGTGTTGTAGCCAAAAAGAAAATGAAAAATTAAAGTTAGTAATTAAATCCAATCGAATAAAATACAATAAAATAAAATGGATCAATCAAATTAAATTAAATAAATAAAACTAACAAAAATATTAATTAAGCCAATCAAGTGAGTAAAATGAAAAAATAAAAAGAAGAAAAACACATAAGTGTGAGTAATAAAAGGAATTAAAGATACAAAATTGATTTAATTAGATTAACTATTTACATGTTATCAAGATTAGCATAATATTATTAAATGGCAAAGAAAATCAAAGAAAATTAATTACATGTTAAAAATAATGAGAAATCAAAGAAAAAATAAATTATTTACATGTTAGCAATAATAAGAAACCAATATTTACATGTTAGAAATGATAAGAAATCAATATTTACATGAACAAAAATAATATATTAACATATTAAATAAGACAAATATAAAAGCAATAGAACAAATAAATAAATAAATGAAAATAATAAAAATAATAATAATATACATGTTAATTAATTAAATATGAAAAAAATAATAAAAATAGAAATAAAAAGATTAGGCCCAAAATGTTTACCCTCAGAGTTTCGGGTTCGATGAAGGTAAAAATGATGATTGATTTCCTTATTCTTGATTTGCAAGATTAGAATTGAATAATAAAAATGTTGGAATTTTATTCTAAGGAAAAATATACTTGAAAAAAACTTGTTTTTAGAAAATCAAATGAAAAAAATAGATTTTCATAACAAACAATTGTTTTGTCACACCCCAAATCAGGCCTAGTCGGAATCGGCAAGCTAAGTCGGATAAGTGAAAGATATTTCGGTAATTTGTGCATGAGGGAATTTGATGATAAGGACTTAATTGCAAAGTAATTAATTAAATAAGTTAAGTGGGGAAAATTATTTGGTGTGCATGTGGTGTATGAATGTAGGGTGTTTTGTTGTGGTTTTATCTAGTGGTTTGTGTGTATAGTGCTAAGGATGGTAAATATCTACCTAAGAATTATCTAATGAGGTAAGTGTATGGTGCCTTGGTGTTTAAAAGTCAAAGGGGGAATTGTGGTCCAATGAGAGCTTGCCATGTGGATTGTGGTTGATGGGCATTGAATGGGAAAAGAAAAAAAGAGAAAGAGAGGGAGAGAGAACACAGAAAATCTGCATTCACGTTCTCTCTTCCCTCTCACATTTTCTTGCTTCTTTTTTCTTCATTTTCTGCACTTCTTCCTTTTCTTTCTTTTGGCTGGAGTTTGTACATGCTTAGAGGTGATTTTGATTGAGTTTTGGAGCAAGATTAAAGAGGTATGTGTTTGGGTTTTAGGGTTCCTGCGTTTTGGGTTTCTTCCTCCTCTTCTTCTCGGTTTTGTTTAAGTTATATTGGGTTTGGATGAGTAATTTTTATGGGTTTTTTATTGTGCGAGCTTGGGTTGGCAAGAAGAAGCTTTAGGGTAAGGAAAGAATTGAAGATTAAAGCTTGAAAATGTTTTTGAATGTGAAAATGAAATTGATATTCGATTTGCACCCGTAAGGTGATGTCAGTATTCGATTCGCACCCGTAAGGTGATGTCAGTACTCGATTCGCACCCCCAAGGTGATGTCTGTATACTCATTATCCACTATTTTGGGTCAGCAGGTATTTTGGTTTTCTTTGTCTGATATGAATAAGAGAATATGATATCCGAATGTGTAAGATTTCAGTCATGTGAATCAGTTATGAATTCGAATGTGATTATGAATCTCTGAATGGGTTAAATGTGACTCAAACATGCCTATTGTGTGTGATCATTCATATATATCGTATTGTGACTGCGTTTGAATATAATCGATTGTGATTCTAAGCATGTGAACTAGTTTGCATGAAAATGCGACATTGAGTATTGAATGATTATATATGAATGTGGATATAATCCTCTAAACGCACGGCTTTTATATGCAAGTATAACATTATATGTGTTACGAATGTCCGCATATGCCATTTTCATGTGTTATGCCTTGGCGACCATTGTTAATGGCCGCCCATATTTATTGTGTGTTTCCCCACTAAGCGTTATCGCTTAGCACGGGTTCTTTTCCCGTGCAGGTGGCAGGTGGTTCGTGTCGCATCTGTAAGGTCTGCCACATAGAAGTTAGGAGTTTTGTATTTTGCTCAACCTCTGTATTTTGGCTTTTGTTTTTCTCTAGTCTTATGTATATGTAATTATATGTAAGGATCTTATTGTAATTAAGTTTTCAGTTATTTCTCCATTTTATCTTTCGTCTACACTTTCGCTGAATGATTATATGTATGTATGTGAGTTAATGTATGTTCAGCTATTATTTCCTTAAAGTTTTAATTTCCGCTGTATCTCCATATGTTTTTATGTATGAATGTATGCTTCCGCTTAGTGTATGTGTGCATGTATGCGAGTGAGCGTCGGTGGTGCACCCGCGTCCTTCCAATGGGAACGTAGGGGGTGTTACATTTAGTGGTATCAGAGTTAGGTTTGCCGGTTCTGGTTGTCTTGTTTGTTAAGTGTCGAGTCTTTACATGCTAGTCGGTTATGTGTCGTGCCTTTGTATGCGAGCCGATTTTATGTCGTGGCCGAATGAAGATGTGTCTTGTCTGGTGTTGTGTCTAGATGGAGTCTGATTCTAGTGAGAATGTGGGTGAGACAACAGCAAGTGTGAACTCAGTTGTGCTGATCAGAGTGTTTTCGAACATCTTTTGGTTGGAGATTCCGGTCCTATTTCTAAGGATAGGACATTAGTGCAAGGATTGATTCGAATTTTGGATAGGCTGACTGCACCTCGGGTTTCTCAAGGCCCTGTTCAGAAGGTACCACAGAATAGAAAGGTGTTGAGTAAAGAGGTGTTAGTGGGAAAGAGAATTCGAGGACTTCCGATGTGTCAACAATGTCAGAAGCAACATTGGGACAAGTGTAAGAAATGTAAGAAGAATTGGATACCACCGGTATGTTCGCACTGTCAGAAACGACAACGGGGTTGTGTAGAACTATGACTAGAGCTTATTTCAGATGTGGCAGCTTGGGACACCATATTGCCGATTGTCCTAAGAAGATGAGTGAAAATCTAGCTCGGCAAGCTAGAAAGGATGTTGAGGAATTGCTTCGAGCCGCCCGTGTACCATCAGGATTTGTTGCGCACCGCAGTGAAGTGACAGCGCCTGCAAAGTTTTCTGGTAAGTTTGATTTTCTTTTAGTATTCTGAAGTTGATGAGTATTTGGATCTTGTGAGGTTTTGGTAGTACTCTATATGCCTGTCAGCTATCTCCAAAAAGTGTTTGAATGAAAGCATATTGAATCATGGGGATGGGACAAAGTGCATCATCATAGCATTAATTGCATTTCTTCAGCATCGTTTTGCATACATGAGCCAACACACTCTCATTGCATCATCATCCCTTTGACCATACATGATAAGCATTTGCATATATGTTTTGATTGAGAGAAAGCCGACAGGGTGTATATGTACTATTTGATATTAAGATTAAGGGTAAAAATGACGAGCTCAGCAATTGTTAAGGGAAGTGTTCTGTGTTTGGTTAAAGTTGAGCAGAAAGAGTATTTCGGGATCTTATGCAAGTGAAGTTAAAAAAAAAATTGGAGTTTTACCGAAGTGTTTTTGGTGAGGAGAAACGTAGAGATGACGGACATCTTTTAAGTATTGAAGGATTTATGTAGCAATCGGCGAAAGTTAATTGGTTTATGTGTAAAGTGTTTGGGCTTTGATTTCTGAGAGGCAGTTGAGTAATGATTATCCAGGTAAATAAGATTGATTCGAATATAAGAAAGTGATTTAAGAGTATAGTGATGGCGATGAGTGTAAGCGAGTAGTTTGAAAGTGAAGTGTATGAGTTTAATGGGGTCATGGAATGTAATGTTGGGAATTCTTTTCGGTTTAAGTGAATTTCGAGGACGAAATTCTTTTAGGAGGGAAGAGTTGTCACACCCCAAATCGGGCCTAGTCGGAATTGGCAAGTTAAGTCGGATAAGTGAAGGGTATTTCGATAATTTGTGCATGAGGGAATTTGATGATAAGGACTTAATTGCAAAGTAATTAATTAAATAAGTTAAGTAGGGTAAATTATTTGGTGTGCATGTGGTGTATGGATGTAGGGTGTTTTGTTGTGATTTTATCTAGTGGTTTGTGTGTATGGTGCTAAGGATGGTAAATATCTACCTAAGAATTATCTACTGAGGTAAGTGTATGGTGCCTTGCACTACAAGAAAAATGGCCTTTAATGAAGGGAAATCCGGTCATTAAAAGTCAAAATTCGGTCGTTAAATACCAATAACGACCGAAAAATCCGGTGGGTAAAAGCCCCTTCGTTAAAGGTATAGACGACCGGATTTTGAATCCGGCCGTTAATGTCTTTAACGACCGGAATGCTTTCGGTCGTTAAATTTTGATTTTTAACGACTGAATTTTCCTTTCGCTGATTGTTTTCACGTTCAACGAAGGGAATTCCGGTCGTTGAAGATACCTTTTAATGACCAGATTTTCCCTTCGCTGATTGTTTTCACTTTCAACGAAGGAAATTCCGGTCGTTGAAAATACCTTTTAGCAACCAGATTTTCCCTTCGCTGATTGTGTTCACTTTCAATGAATGGAATTTCGGTCGTTAAAGATACTGTTTAGCGACTAGATTTTCTTTCGCTAATTATGTTCACTTTCAACTAATATATAATGCCTTTTGATTTATCATAATACACCAGACATAGATAGCAGAATGGTACTTTAAAATATAAACCATTTTATAATATTACATGTACGGTACATATCATTCACATATATTTTATACAAAAATATAATAAATTCTTTTCATATATTGAAAAAGAAAAGTTACAAAGTATAATCATATTTACAAAGTATAAAAACTATCAATGACAAGTTCAAGAAAATAACTCCTCTCTATACTAATTTATATTCAAACGATTTTTGAAACAAATGTGAAAAATAAACCTCCTAACTTCGCTGTCCAAAATTTTGAAGACCTGCAAAATGTATAACAAAGCTAAAATTAATATTCACGGGCATAAACAAAAATATCAATAATAAAAAGTATGGGCAACTTATGACCTTCGAGGTAGAGGAGCAATATATCTGCAATGCCTTTGGTGAGGTCAGGAAATTAAAAAATAAATACTAATACTGACAAAGTTAGAATCAAAGACAAATACTAATAAATATAATAGAAACTCACCAGTCACACTTCATGGATACAATTTCAAGGTCATCATGGATACCATAGGACAGTACTTAAAAAAAAATAGTCTTACAAGCATTGCCATAGTGATAGAGGTCAAACAAGAAAACATATAAGGACACAATGTCAAAATAAAGTTGCTTTAATGCGATCTAATGGGAGTGATCATGCAATTACTTAAATGTCTTCTTAAAATCTACTGAAATTTTATTGAATACACAACATGGTTATTAAACTAAGAATCTCATTAAAGAAAACTTACCATAAACTGCTGTGGCATGGTCTATCAGGTGCAAGAAGCTTCTCCATGTTGGAAACCAGAGACTGCATGTGGAAGAACACTTTTAATCATTGAACTGCCAGTATAGCAAAGTAAAACTTGACCGAATGCATAATCTAACTAGAAACACAACTTGAAAGAGAGAGAGACACAGTGAGTACCATCTATTGAGTTATTTAAGACATTAAATTTTATACAAAGTTTATATACAAAGCTAGAAAGAAGAAGAATAGAGTGGTATAACTTATCTCAAACAGTACATGATACCCTAAATAATGCACTTACAATAAATAAAACCATTTTTATCACACAACTATTATTTTATATTTATAAAATTATAATAACTGAAATTTGAAAGTTCTGATCTGATCATTCAAATTATATTATGAATTGTGAATTGTGTTATGATTTTGCATATAAACTTTCTATCCAGCTTTTTGCTGAATAACAATTTAATTAGCAATTGACAATGCATTTTCGACCATAGAATTACTATATTAATTTGTTATTATTATAATTATAGTTCTAGAAGAAAGTTTTCTACTCTGAATTATGCATTAACTTATTTTATTAAAAAAAAATTTAAGCATAATTGTTCACGTTTCAATTATTTTAAATAAAATACACTCATCTATTTTCTTTCCTAATTAGTATGTTATTTTTTTAAATTTATATGAATATATAGATAGAACTAGAGGTGGCAAGTTGGGCGGGTTGGGCGGGTTTGGGTTGGGTCACTAATGGGCGGGCCATAAATGGGCGGGTCACAAATGGGCCAAAAAGCATGGGTCACAAATGGGCCAAATATCCAAATGGGTTGGGCGGGTTGGGTCAACCCATGGGCTAAAAACTCTTTGAATATACAAAAAATTTATAATAATACGCAAATGAGTCGGGTGCTCCAAACGAACTAATTTTGGTCCAAACGGATTGAGTGGCCCAAATGGGCCGCTTGAGACCCAAACGGGCCGAGATGTAATTTGATATTTTTAATCCATTTTTAATAAAAAATAATTTTCTATATAATAAAGGGATATTAAAGTGACTAATTTAAGATAATTTGGCCCAAATGGATTGGGTGGCCCAAATGGGCTGCTTGAGGCCCAAACGGGCCAAAATGTGATTTGGCTCATTTAATCCATTTTCAATGAAAAATTATTTCCGATATAATAAAATGATATTAAAGTGACTAATGTAAAATAATTTGATTCAAATTGATTGGATGGCCCAAATGGGCTGCTTGAGGCCCAAACGGGCCGAAATGTGATTTGACCCATTTAATCCATTGATTATTGATTATTGCTAATTGACACATTATTAGGAGAAAGTTTAATAACCAATTAACCATTGATTATGAAGATCAAAATCAGACCGTAACTTGCAACTTCTCTTATGGAACACATATCAACTGCATTAAGTTGAAGTTGTTTACAGTGTACTACTCAAGCAGCTAAATCATACAGAATCTATATAACTTGTCACCAATTTACCCAATAAATATACATTATATAGCTTCATTAAAGCTTCCAATACATTCCTTGGCTATGCAACACTCCGGAGATGATGCCCCAGAACAGAATCTCCGCGAATATAACGTAGAGTAGAATACCAACTCTTTCAGAATGCCAAACTCCAATGAATATATGCTTTTTAATCCAATAAATCTGCCAAAGATAGATTGAAATTACGAAAAAAGAATCCAATCAACAGGTCAGGGGCATACTTTCTCCTTGCGATTGGCAAAATCCAAGGAAGAGCAAAGCAAGAACGAAACAGAAGTTAAAATTGTTAAATGCATTCCTCAAATAAAACAATGGCCCTTCAATACCATACAAGTGGCTCTCACCACCTCCAAAGACATTATAAACCAAAAGATTCAGAACAGATGATGTCCACCTTTTGTAGTAGTGATAGTCAACAAGTACTGAGAATACCTGCAAGAATTCAGACCATTTAAGTTGTAACAAACATGAAAATAGATACAAGAAATATTTTAAAATCTTCAATGGCAAATGGTAGATACAGGCATGAGACTTACTGGACCATGAAAGTGATGGAAAAAAAAGGAAGAAGAAGAAGAAAGAACTTACAAGAAGGGTGAGAGAAGTGGCTGCCCCGGCTAAAAATGTTTGCTTGAGTTTTCTAGTCAAAGAGTAGAATGTAATAGGCAGGAAAGCCAGGATGGAGAATGGCCAACCAAGAATTACCCCAACAGCTGCAACAGCTACTGCCATTGCAGGTTTATCAAGAAGAAATAATCCTGAAGAGAGACTCATGGCATACATAGAAAATGAACTTGGAAGGAAACCTGACACGCAAAGCCAAGGTATGGCTCTTAGAAAAGCTGAGAAAACAAAAATGACATGCAGTCTTGTTTTGGAATATAATGAGTGAACAATTCAACCATTGCTAGGTTATTACTCAGGTTAGCTGAAATGCAAACTGAAATTACTTGTAAATAATACATAACTGATTGAAACAATGTAATAATTAGAGGTTCTCCACAAGAGAAACTACAATCTCATCCACAAAAACGATTAGAGCAACTAAGAATTCTTACTCACTTGTACTAGCAAAGAAACATCCATTAGTTAAGCATAGCATTGCAAGTGCATAAGAAGCAAGACGTTTGTCATACTTCCTGGAAAGCGCTATCACTAAAGTGGCATCTGCAACAACAGAAATGAGACCAAGGAAGAGTCTTACTGCATAGAATACTCTCACCTGTGAATACGAGAGGATAAAAAATTAAAATTATTTGAATAGTCGATTTTCAGATTTAAAACATGACAAAAGAAAAAGAAAGAAAGCCACCAGAAGAATTTCCAGAAGGCAGAGGCACGATTCTGAAATCTTACTTTTAAATCCATGTCCTATCAGTCAAGTTCTTATGCCTATAGGATTTTGACATGCCAATAAACAATCAAAACCATTGCAATCCCATCAAGATTAGATATATCTCACTCCCCACCAACTCATCAAACCCAAAAAAGATTTTTGAAAAAAAAAGGCAATTACAAATTAAAAAATCACTCAATCCCACATTTCTTGAACATGAAAAGATTGTAATTTTATAAAGAAAATAAAGAATGGTCACAAGATTGCAACCTCAAATTCAAGATTCTTGATGTGCTAAACAATGGTCTGTATCTATTTTCATAATAATATTTCTCTTTCTCTATCTCATCTCTATTCTTCTACACACTTAAGTTGTCTCCTCCATAATTAATTTATATCTCAATTAAAACAAACAATAATACAAAAAGCCATGGCCACCTTCAAATCAAGATCACCATGGATTTCTCTACAAAATCATGAAGAAACCAGCTGCTCATCTTCATCATCTCATCACAGTACCACACCCAGTTTTCTGGGTTACAGTCACCACATAAATATCTCTGGCTATGGATTGAAGAAGAGAAAATTTGGAGTATCCGGTTGCATTAATGGAGGAAGAAGATACAATAATAATTATATTGTTGAAGAAGAAGACAGGAAATTTGTTGAGTTCTTAAGGTCAATTCAGGCACGTATTTTGTTGCATAAAGAGAGTACATTTGTTGTTGTTTTATCTTCAGAAATTGTTCATGGCCCATTTCTTGACAACTTGCTCAAGGTATGCTTTTTTCTCTCTAAATTTCTTGTTTCTTTGCTGGCATCAAGTAGTTGTCATAAAAATTAGTAATTTTTTCATTACTTTGATTTACAAATGTGCAGTATATTTTACTTGAATATAGATTTTGTAAAACTATAAATTATAAATTCCAACTCAATCTTAATATAATGGTTAATGATTAGATGAACCAATGATAAAGAAGAAGATCTTGTACATGTCCTTCTAAAAATAGAATTGGCAATTAATTAAAATTCCCAAAAGCAGCCCACACATTCTTTAATTAGCATTCCACATTTTGTCATAAATTGAAAAGGGATTTGCCCTAGATTATTACAGAACAATAGGGAAACGCCTAAGAAAGAATCAAAAGAAAACCTATCGCCTATTTCAACTGTGAATTTGATGAAACATACACATCAACAGCCAACACAGATAGAGAGATATATGAATTTGCACATTGCCCAATAAAATGGCAGCTAATAAAATGAACAACCATGACAAAAATCACTTACATATCATCGGGCAAGAGAGAGAGGCGGCGAACAAGGGAGAGAGAGGCAGCGAGCACAACAGAGAGATAGGCGGTGAGGATGGCAGCGGCGATGATTATACAGTGGAGAATGAGAGAGGAAGCGAAAGTGGAAGCACTGGAGAGAGCGACAGAGCGAGAGAGATAGAGGGCCAGAGACTGGAAGGGGAAGAGAGAGGCCCGTTGGGCATTAGGGGCAGACCCAAACGGGCCTTATTTTATACGGGCTTATTTTATACGGGCTTAAATGGGTAAGTTTTCAATTGGGTTGGGTTTGGGTCTTCTTTTCTTGGGCGGGTTGGGTGGGGTTTTTGGGTCTGGGCCTAATTTGCCACCTCTAGATAGAACACATTTCCTAAAATATATATAACCATACTAAATTTTTCCTTTGAGAATTAGGGATTGAAATCAGATACTTTTTTAATAAGGTTTAAGATGCAACCTTAAAGTATAAGAAGGGTGAAGGTTGGTGGAAGTCCAGAGCAGATTATGTATGCTACTCCTGCCCCTTTTCCCCTTAGATTAGGCTTGTAATTTTGAGTTCTCATTTAGAAAATAACACCATTAATTACTAAATGATAACTTAATTATTTTATAATACGGTTAATAATGAGAAATTTCTTGACACAACAACAAATAAGAATCCATAGGCTTCATTTTGTTGTGTAGCTCACACTAATAATGCATACTTAATTATATTGACTACTCAAAAGAATTTTTTTGTTTAAACGTACATTATTATATAATAATAGAGTTAAGAATTACATTTATGGTGTGTGTACATATACATAATCACTTTACAAAAAAAAAAAAGAAAAAATTGGTTAATATTTGTCATCTACTTCAGTAAACTTTACTGATGATTAATAAAAATAGTAAGCTAACTCCCCATGACACCCCTTCACTCCCAACCACCAATTAGTGTTTCCTAACACTGAACAGAATCAGAAAAGCTTTGGCATGAACTTGTGTGCACAGCTCATTTAAAAGATCTAAATAACAGCTAATCTACCTTAAATTTATGTATGCACATTATTGATTAGAAAAAAGAAAAGGTAATCAGAGTCCTATATATCAAAATTACCAAAAGCAACTTAGTGCCTTGCATTGGCTAATGATGGAGAAAGTAGTTGAGATTATTGCTTGGCTTCCTACCACAGTTGCAAGAGTGGCAACTATAAAAACTGGTGAAGGAATTGAATAAATGAACCCTCCATTAACAGTGGAATCTGGACCATGGACATTTCCTGGCTGCCCAACAAGATCAACCACATATTCCCTGCTAAGAATAACAAACACGCGTCTATGAACAATAGAATATAATAAAGGAAGGATACACTTTTATATATAATTTTTTTAATTTTTATGTTCACATTTGCCAAAATAGATAAGATAATGTTATTAAACCTTGAGAACTCAATCAAGACACATTTTTACTCCCAAAATCCTCTATCTGAAGCTAAATCTGCCTTGAAATCCAGTAAATGTATATCTTTACAGAGGGCCTACCTCTATGCCTCTTTTTACCTGCTACTATTAACCAGCTCCTATTCTTTCCATGGTCAACATTCTAGAATGCAAAGACTAATCAAGAAGTTTATTTTCTGTTTCCATTTCTGCATTTGAAGAAACAAGAATGAAATGACATAACTTCAATAGAAGAGTTAATGAAAAGTGCAGAAGCCACATATTGCTTGTTAATGTGATTCTGAAAAGTGTAAGGTCTTCAGATTAATATCTATTCTTCAAGCATTTCAATATATATATATATATATTCAGAAAGATACCAGAATTTGCTTTGCCTAGATCCTATAATTTATTTTTAACACCATCTTTTCAAAGCATAATTCCACTCAGCCTTAATCCTGAACTATTTTGATAGGCTGCATGAGGAAAAATAGAAGCAACAGAGCAATGCAGCAGACATAGGAAGAAAAATGTCCCTGCACATGATACACATCCAAGAAGGAAGATGAATAAATCAAGAAATCAATACGCAGTTCATCTATTAATGCACCAACTCTCGAAATCAGCAGTTTTCCATTCCTACGGGTAACATGTATCTGTACATACCTAAGAGCTATTTGTATGTGTCATCACTTCCCAAAATGAGACTGGAACCAACATCTTTTTTCTCATTCTTTGTGGAAGTAATTTTTTTCTGAAAATCAAAAGATGGTTCTTTAGATAGCTCTGCATCAGGTAACACTGTCCTACAGCTGGAGTCATCAATTTTCAAGCTCTCATTCTGTAATTCCACAACATAAGATACCAGCAACATGATATAATGCTTTACGAAATGAAAATGCTTACATTTAGAAAGTTGAGAACTTCCTCCAAGAGAGAGGTGGGAACACATTCAAACTCAACCTCCTGCAATGTAAAGAAAAAAGGAATTCAGAAGCCTAAAATATGATATGCAGATTCTGGTCCATCTTAAACGTTTCCCATAAAAAATATTGGTGAGTCCCATTGAATTTAAATGTCATATCTAGGAAAGCAGAATTTCAGATCACAAGAGTTCAGAAGTAAATATAAAATAAAATTGAAAAACAGTATCAGAATTAATGCTCTGTTGTACTCTACATATGTATAAGAACTGATACTCCATTGTACTCCAGACATGTATACAGTAGTACACAAGTACATGCCTCAATGATCACTGATAAATCTTTTAAATTAAATTCAATTACCCAAGCAAATTTTTCTCCAATAATCATCCATTATGGATATTCAAAATGAAGAGAGGCCAGTGAAAGATTATAAAAAAATTTAAGAAGGTGCTTAATATATGATAAATATTTTACTCCAACAAATAGCTAGCTGTAGTGACAATGATACTAAAAACTATAAAGAGCTGACCATCACATCATCAAATAGAGTTGAACAGCCAATGAGGATAAAACAGGATAATAGAACAACCAATATTTTCTATCATTGCATACAAGTTTGTCTTCTAGATAACGAGTTTGTGTCTGCTATATCTCATTCTGCATGTACATGGCAAAAAACAAAACAAAAAAAAATCGCACCCAAACCATTTGATTAAACCTGAAAAAAGTGACGGTCCAAGTAGCGAGACCCATTGGACCACCAGAGCTCGAATGGCATCACCCCGTTATCCTTCCACTGTTGAGAATGGGAGGTTGTCGCTGCTCTGTAAAGCCAGCCTCACGCAGTGCCCTCCACTTTAAAGCTTTCATTTGGGTCCCATAGTACAACTCTCAACTTCAGAATGGTCTGGCCAGGAACCAGGCAACTCGAGCCCAGCCTTCTGGGGCCATCATCTTGGGTAATAGGCTCACATTACCAAGCCCAGCAACATCAGAACTCAATTATACATGGAAGCAATGAACAAAGGATCAGGGAAGGCAAAAACAAGATCATTAGTCCTGCTAAATACGACGATGTTTCGTGGCTACAAATCTACTCAAGAAATGGTTAAACCTAATTCTAAGTTGCCATAGGGCAATCATTTTACTTTCTTATCTGCTTCACTTCCAAAATTAAATGATTCTGATGAAGCTAAAGATCCTCTCCAGTTTGTTTGGAAAGCTAGGAAAATCATCAATACAAGTAGACGTTCTTTTTCTATTTTTCTCAATCTGAAAACATTCAACTCATCAGGAAATTTTAAGGTCCACAGGTATTACTTAAAAGGATATCTTGAATTTGTTCATTGGTGTATATAAAATATTCTTTTTATAAATTAATCTATAATTAATTTCAAAAATGCTAAGGATATTGTTGGTGTTGGAAGGCTGTAGCTAAACATTTGCGAAGAGCATTGAAATACAGAAGCATGGTAATCACAAATATTATGGGACCAACAGAGGAGATGGCTTTAACTAGCCATCCAATTAGTGGCTTCTACTTTGTGGTCACTGGTTCACCTCAGGTATACACTTGAGAATCTATAATCTACAATGCAATCCAGCACTGAACTGTTCTACCTAAGCATTGCTAAGTAGCTAAAATAAATAGATATTAGTTGAAATAATTTTTCAAATTACTAAAAAAATAAAAATAAAATATATGAATCATGCCATATATTTTTATGTTTACTTTTCAACGTTTGTCATAATTTTATTTTTTAAAAATGACAATCTCCTACTATATACCGTCTCTTTTTAAATGAAAAGGATATTTCGTATTGAAGGTTACTAGACCTGGTGAGCATTTTCTTGTTCATTTAATTGACATAGCACTGTACGAATAACATTTTCCAACAAAAATAGAAACAAGAAACAACAGAGAAGCTCAACACACCCAAAGATTAAAACAACAGAAATTCCATCCAATCAATCCTCAAAATATCTTAGAGATCATTCGTTAATCATAATGAAGAAAATAAAAAGAAAATTAGATGATTACCTGAGAATGAGATGCACTGGAATGAGATGCATTGGGGAAAAAATTATGAGGTCAAAAATGGTTGGAGATCTGATTGTTGACTCTACTGAAATTGATAGGAAGAAAATTTGAAATGAAGAAATATGTAACTGTATCAAAAGAGATGGGTTTTTCAATTTTTCTCCTGTAATCACCAGCACATCACCGAGCCAAACAAAATTAAATCCAGATTTTGCAAAAGCAAGAAAAATGATGCAGCAGCTAGAGCAATCTTCTGTGTTTGGGTTTTACAGAACAAAAAAAATTAGGTTAGCATTTTTTTGCAGAATGAAAATGGAGCGTGTTTCTTCATCTTTTGTGTTTGGGAGATAGAGAATCGATAGCAATCTTCTGTGTTTGGGTTTTGCAGACCAAACAAAATTAGGTTAGCATTCTTTTGCAGAAAGAAAATGGAGTGTGTTTCTTCATCTTCTTATGTGTTTGGGAGACAGAAAATCGTCAGCAATTCTATTAGGTTTAATGGTCCACACAATTCTTTGTTTTATTTTGGAGGTAAAGATAGTCCCGCCAATTATTTTACGGCATTAACTACCGAATTTTTATCGTTTTAACGACCGGATTTAATCTCATCTCTATATAATAATAAAATTTAAGAACTAACGACCGGATTAATTTTCTTTCGTTATTTGTATATTTTAACGACCGGATTTTTATTATTTTAACGACCGGATTTAATCTCCTCATTATATAACAATAAAATTCAAGAACTAATGATCGGATTAATTTCTCTTCGTTATTTGTATATTTTAACGACTGGATTTTTATCGCTTCATTAAATTTTGGTCGTTAAAAGTTAATTTTCTTGTAGTGTTGGTGTTTGAAAGTCAAAGGGGGAATTGTGGTTCAATGTGAGCTTTCCATGTGGATTGTGGTTGATGGGCATTAAATGGCAAAAGAAGAAAAGAGAAAGAGAGGGAGAGAGAACAAAGAAAATCTGCATTCACGTTCTCTCTTCCCTCTCACATTTTCTTGCTTCTTCTTTCTTCATTTTCTGCACTTCTTCCTTTTCTTTCTTTTGGCTGGAGTTTGTACATGCTTAGAGGTGATTTTGATTGAGTTTTGGAGCAAGATTAAAGAGGTATGTGTTTGGGTTTTAGGGTTCCTGCGTTTTGGGTTTCTTCCTCCTCTTCTTCTTGGTTTTGTTTAAGTTAAATTGGGTTTGCATGAGTAATTTTTCTGGGTTTTTGTTTGTGCGAGCTTGGGTTGGCAAGAAGAAGCTTTAGGGCAAGGAAAGAATTGAAGATTGAAGCTTGAAAAGTGATTTTGGATCTTTGATTTCCAAGTTTGGGAGCTTTGATTTCTGCATTTGTGTTTTGAGTTTTGAGTTGTCATTGCCTAATTCTCCTTGGATCATGAGTGTGTATTTGTGTTTGCTTTTTAGAAATTTGAGTGCTTTGATATGAGTTTGTGCATTAATTAATTTGGGTAAATGTGTTAGTAATCCATATTATTGATGGAGATAAATGTATATGAGGGTTGGTATGGAAATGCGTGAGTTTGGGAATCTCTTTGAATTTGATGTTTTATGGTGATTTTGGCAATTCCGTTCAGTTCTCATCTGACCTCCGTTTATTATTTTTGTCATGAGTAGAGTTTTAGGTCTCTAAATCATGTGATTATTGAGCCATTAGAACCATGACTTCAATGCCTTTAAAATTCTCTGAGATGACATTGGGAAAATTCTTGCTCTAAGATCCTGGAAATTTACTAAAACCGTAATATCTCTGTTTGGGCCGGGTTACTTGAACACTATAGGTTGTTTAGATCATATCCGAAGCTGCATATGTCCAATAGATCTGAAATTTATTGGATTTGAAAGTTAACATATTAGGGAACAAATGTTAAGAAGGAAGTTTTGCCTAAATATGTCGTTTAGATGTCCGTTTAGGCTGAACAAAAAGGAGTTGTGAAGCAGTCCTGAATTCTAGCTTCTGTTTTGCAAACTTTTGGTAGGTCACGGTGGCAACCAAATTCATTACCACTGTGACATATGAAAATACTAGGCATAATGCTTAGTTTAGACCTCACGGTGGCAACCAAATTCATTACCACCGTGATCTCTTCTGTCTTGACCATTTTATGTGTTTTTCTTCCCGAATTGAACCCGCTTTACACCGAA
This sequence comes from Excoecaria cochinchinensis, assembly GCA_947683425.1. Lineage (NCBI taxonomy): Eukaryota > Viridiplantae > Streptophyta > Magnoliopsida > Malpighiales > Euphorbiaceae > Excoecaria > Excoecaria cochinchinensis. Next base: position 3,537,658 of record CANTUQ010000010.1, on the reverse strand, counting down.
ACTTTCTAGGATCCATCCGATGTATGTTTAGGACTATTAAATGAGTATAAGAATAGTTATCACTTGGAAAATAAGCATGAATAGGATTAAGATTTAAGTTATATACACATGAAGACATCACATGAAATGAGTTTGCTTAATAATATATATATATATATATGGGATATGAGCAGTGAATATGTGATTGAAGTAATTGCCTAACAATATTATATGAGGCATGCATTGATAATAAATGTTGTTGGAATGTATTAGTATGCAAGATATCTATGATGCTATTATGGTTCATGTCGATATTTGAGTGATTATATAATATGATAATGACAAATCTGATTCAATGCTTTTAGCTTATGATTTCCGCTTTTAAATGGAGACCCATAATGTGGCAAACCAGATAAGTAAGTATTTATATAAATGTACAATTAGTCGGTATGAATGATATGATAAAGTGTGAGGAATAGCATTCTGTTTTGGGCGGTGGGTATGTCATGGCGACAACCTAATGGGTTACCACCGTGAGGTACCCCATTAGTGTATTCTGTTTTGGGGTGTGGGTATGTCACGGTGAAATCCTAATGGGTATGTCACGGTGAAATCCTAATGGGTTACCACCGTGAGGTACCCCAAGATTGCTTTCTGCCGAGAGTTTTGGTATGTCACGGTGACAACCAATCTGGTTGTGACCGTGACCTACCCTGTTTTTGTAAAGAGTGATTAGTTGTTAAAAGTAAAGTTTGAATGTTAAGTTAATGATTGGCCTGATAATGTTTCCATATTTGACTCTGATAAATTTTAGAATATTGAATAGTGCTAAAGCATGTTGATGGAATTATATTGTATGCTTTGAAATACGAATAGAATGATGCATAACCTGCGAGAGTCAGTCCAGTGGATAGTTAGGCATGCCTAATAGAGTATCTTAGCTGCAGCCCTCAGTTACGTTTGGACCCTGATCAGGTCCCCCGTTTGGTTCCTTCCGAACCCTTTAATGTGTTTGGATCTTGTTTAAGGTCCCTAATGAAAATGTTTTTGAATGTGAAAATGAAATTGATATTCGATTCGCACCCATAAGGTGATGTCAGTATTCGATTCGCACCCGTAAGGTGATGTCAGTACTCGATTCGAACCCGTAAGGTGATGTCTGTATACTCGTTATCCACTATTTTGGGTCAGCAGGTATTTTGGTTTGCTTTGTCTGATATGAATAAGAGAATATGATATCCGAATGTGTAAGATTTCAGTTATGTGAATGAGTTATGAATTTGAATGTGATTATAAATCTCTGAATGGGTTAAATGTGACTCAAACATGCCTATTGTGTGCGATCATTCATATATTTCGTATTGTGACTGCATTTGAATATAATCGATTGTGGTTATAAGCATGTGAACTAGTTTGCGTGAAAATGGGACATTGACTATTGAATGATTATATATGAATGTGGATATGATCCTCTAAACGCACGGCTTTTATATGTAAGTATAACATTATATGTGTTACGAATGTCCGCATATGCCATTTGCATGTGTTATGCCTTGGCAACCATTGTTAATGGCCGCCCATATTTCTTGTGTGTTTCTCCACTAAGCGTTATCGCTTAGCACGGGTTCTTTTCCCCGTGCAGGTGGCAGGTTTGGTCCGGTTCAAGTCGCATCTGTAAGGTCGGCCACATAGAAGTTAGGAGTTTTGTATTTTGCTCAACCTCTGTATTTTGGCTTTTGTTTTTCTCTAGTCTTATGTGTATGTAATTATATGTAAGGATCTTATTGTAATTAAGTTTTCAGTTATTTCTCCGTTTTACCTTTCGTCTACATTTCCGCTGAATGATTATATGTATGTATGTGAGTTAATGTATTCTCAGCTATTATTTCCTTAAAGTTTTAATTTCCGCTGTATCTCTGTATGTTTTTATGTATGAATGTATGCTTCTGCTTAGTGTATGTGTGCATGTATGCGATTGAGTGTCGGTTGTGCACCCGCGTCCTTCCAACGGGGATGTAAGGGGTGTTACATGTTTTGTTTGTCTAAAAATTTTTTTTTCATCAAAAATAGATTAAAAAATCATTGAAAGAAAGTTTGATTGAAAACAAATAACAAGTAAATAATGAATTTTGAGAGCAAACAATTATTTTGTTTGTCTCAAAATTGAAATCAATCAATAAAACTACTAAAAAATGTTTAAAAGAAATTCTATTGGAAAAAGAACCAAAAAGATGAACTGAATTTTTAATTTTTTTTTATTGGAAAAAATCTGGAAATTTTAGAGAGAATTTGAGAGGAAGAAGAAGAGAAAACCTCAAAAAAGACCCTAAGAGTTTCCCCCTCCTTAATTTCTTCATCTTTTTCTTTTTATATAAAGAAAAGTAGAAAAATAAAATTAATTAAGAAAAAAAACAAATTAAATTAGATATTAACTTTTTCGAAATTTAAAAATGGAAAAAATCAATAAAAACCTCAAAAAAAGTGATAGGAAATCAAATTTTAGGCCTAAAATCCGGAAAAAAACTGATTTTGGGCGATTTTGGTCATTTGCAGCGGAACAGGGGTGACCGACGCCCGTCGGCACGCATGACAGGTATCGGTCATGCGCTTAGCGCGCTGCACATTGCTCCGGGCTGGCAACGCCCTGCGCGTCTCTCGCACGCGAGCGACGGGTGCCACACAGCGCCCGGGGCACGCACGAGCCTGCGCGCTGCCGCGTGTCGACATTCGCAAAAAATGAATTATTTTTTAAAAAAAATACTTTCATTTCTAAACTCCATTTTTCAAATCTAATTTTCAAAATATTTTTTATTATTTTTATTAATTTTTTACTCTAAAATGCAAATTTGAATAGGAAATCATCACTTTTAACCTTTTTTGCCTGTGAGTAGGCATCTTATCATTATTGGGTAACTCTGATCTGCGCTATCCCTGGACCTGGTGTCTACAGTTGCTCCTAATTTTTGGGAAACTAGTGTACTAGTGCCTAGATGAGCTAAAATTCAGAGAAGAAGGAAAGAGATGCGTACCTGAGGCAGCCCTTACCTTTTTACCGTGTGGAATGTTGCAACTTGTTGCCATTGAGCTGTAGTGCTATCCGACTATGGCTCATTTGCAATATTTTCTATTGCATTGTCTCACTCGCGTCCGGTCGGCTTGCACGACATCTGTGAGATGCGGTGTCCTCTAACCACAATCCCATTGCGATCTGTGCTATCGCGTGTGCCCCACTGTCCTCGTCTCAGCACGCACGGTGGCTAATCTATCCCGCTGGACTCATCTCAGCTTGTACGGTGTCTGTGAGATGCAGTACTCTCTGACCACAACCTCGTTGCGATCTGTTCTATTGCGTGTGCCCCGCTGTCCTCGTCTCAGCATTCACGGTGGCTGATCTATCCCGCTAGCCTCATCTCGGCTTGCACGGTGTCTGTGAGATGCAGTACTCTCTGACTACAACGTTGTTGCGATCTGTTCTATCGTGTGTGCCCTGCTGTCCTCATCTCGGCATGCACGGTGGCTGGTCTATCCCGCTCGCCTCATCTCGGCTTGCACGGTGTCTGTGGGATGCGGTATTCTCTAACCACAGTCCCGTTGCGATCTGTTCTATCGTGTGTGCCTCGCTGTCCTTGTCTCAGCATGCACGGTGGCTGATCTATCCCACTGGCCTCATCTTGGCTTGCACAGTGTCTGTGGGATGCGGTATTCTCTAACCACAACCCTGTTGTGATCTGTTCTATCGCCGGTGTTTATCTTGAACCTCTTCTTTTTTCTGCAAAAAGGGAAAAGCAAATGTGCAAGATATATAAAAGAGATGCATACCTGTGGCAGTACATGCCTGTTGGGGCCGATGTCAGACGGGTGCCCCCTTGAAGGACGGTTAGTTATTCCCTAGATACCGATTCCTCTATTATCTCCATCGAGGTCTCCTTGTTCGGAAGACCTGTGTGTCTCTTAAGAGGGCTCTGTGCTCGCAGTGAGATTTTGAAAATCTGTGCTCACTAAGAGGCTTAAATGCTCACTGAGAGACTTTGACGCTCACTGAGAGACTTTGATGCTCACTGAGAGACTTTGATGCTCACTGAGAGACTTTGATTTTGAGCCTCCAGAGAGGAAATTATATTTGAGCCTCCAGAGAGAAAATTGGATTTGAGCCTTCTCAAAGGAAATTATATTTGAGCCTCCAGAGAGGAAATTATATTTGAGCCTGCAGAGAGGAAAAATAGGTTTGAGCCTCCTCAGAGGAAAATTATATTTGAGCCTCCAGAGAGGAAATTATATTTGAGCCTCCAAAGAGGAAAAATAGGTTTGAGCCTCCTTAGAGGAAAATTATATTTGAGCCTCTAGAGAGGAAATTATATTTGAGCCTCCAGAGAGGACAAAATAGGTTTGAGCCTCCTTAGAGGAAAATTATATTTGAAGTTTTGGCTGCTTGCCCGCAGGCGGATAGGTTTCCCTGTCTTTGGCGACTTTTCTATTTTTGTTTTGGGATTTTCTTTCTTGGAGTTTTACACTTTGGATGCATTTGAATTTTTACAGTATGTTGGATTTTCAAGGCCATGAAAATATCTTCTTCTTTTTGTTTTGTGTTGTTATGTTTTTTGTTTTTGTTGTTGTTTTTGTGTTTGTTTTTCGTTATTTTTGTGTTTGTTTTTTTTTTTTTAAGAGTTGCATTCTTTGTACATTTGAATTTGGATTTTTTACACTTCTTGTGATGTGTGTGAGCGTACATCTTATGATAGAGAAACTTACCTTATTGCCCCTAGCATGGTGTGCATGAATAGGCTTACTCTTTTAAATGTCTTCTTGGGAGCAGGTCCGCGAGATTCCATTCTCGTGAGGACTTCATCTTAATCTGATTGTTCAGCATGGATGAGCATCGATGTACAGCTGAAACTGTACCCCAGCCCACTTTTACGTCTGATTGCCTCCAACGGAAGTATGTGTGGGTAGTCCGACTTCTCAAAGGATCTTCTTTTCTGTAGATTTGTGTGATTCCTAATTATCCTTAGCATGGTGTGCCCGGATAGGCAGGTTCTTTTGGGAGTTCCACCTCTGTACATATTCGGCTGATTTTATGCCGGATACAGTGGCCAATAATGTTGAGCTGAACCCATCCCTTGGATCATCTTTGCTCATGAGGTCTATTCGATCCTTTCCTTCTGAGTCATGTACATAGCAACATATACAAAAGATTATGTGTACGTATGGAATTAAGTGTGTGAAATATACATACAAAACTATATACAGAAAACACATGTAAAGGGTTAATGTTCAAGGGTTGTGTGTGCATATCTATACGTGTAAAAGACTGAATGCACGTAACATGCATGTGATATGCAAAAATGAATAGACCATATCCCAGATGGTTAAGGGATTCGTTGAGGGTACTGCTCGACTGTCCATATTGTCTGATGCTCCCAAGGATGTAGAAAAGCGGTGTCTTGGCTTTACGGACTGTGACCCATAATTTTTTTAAGGAGAACTGACCCGTACGTATCTTTGCCCCCATGACTCTGAATCAAGTTTTGCATTATTCACCACCTGCCTAAAGGAAATTTATTTGGAGTAATGCCGCCTTATCGCTCTAGGATTTAAAAATCATTATTTTAAAGGTAGTGCGTCCCTTGTGGATTTTCACACTAGCTTTTTTTAGTGGGAAATGCATCCCTTTAGGGATTTTCACACAACCTTGTGCCTAATTTTTGCCTAGAATGGACCCAACCCACTCCAGTGACTTTTTTCATTTAATTTTTTTGTACGACAGACTGCCTATTCCTAGGTTTTCACCCTGTCCTTTGGCCTAACTTTTGCTTAGAGCGCCAGTTACGATTTTCATCTCTAACGGCCTTTTTTTTTAAAGAGGGTATGACTGCAAGAAAAGTCAAAGCTACTATCAAAGCCCCCTTCTAGAGTAATTGGCAGTTATTCACTAAGGCATTTCTCTTTAGGCATCAGTTGCATTCCTTTGAATGTGTCGCTAGATTAGGTGAGGTGGCAGATAAGGATCAAGTTCCTTAGGGCTTCATGGGGCTTCTTTTTACATTACCGCCCATTGTGCTCAATAGTTAAGAGCGATTAACGATATAGCAAGGCATCCCTATCTTTCCAAGATGGACCTTTATCTTTGATTTTGACCTCCATACATCATGGCCTCTAGGCAAGCTGCCGATGAAGTCTATTATACCATCTATCGGGGATTGTTCCTTTACTCCCACTAATGCATTTAAAAGTTAGGTGATTAGTCTTGCAGCTGATAATAGAACTCATCAACTTAGACGTCTGGACGGTGAGAGTAGTAGCAGAGCGTAGTCATTTAGCTTTCATGCATTCATCAATGAACAACATTTCTCTTTTTATAAATGAACTAGAAAATAATGAACACGTGTATTTGCAAAGATTATGTACATTTCGGTATAATTTCTCTATATATGATCATTATCTAACATTGATTCGAAATGCAAAACTACATCTAATCTCAAAGTATATTTTGTAATCATCAAACTCCTGTATCCAATCAGCCCTCTCGGGTTTTCTTGATTGGACATTTTCTCTCAAGCCTCTAATTTTTACCCAAGGTGCCTTTTTTCGGTTTTCACCCTGACGAGGCACCCATTTTTATCAAGGCCGCCTTTTTTCGATTTTTGACCCTCGGGGCTTTTATTCTCTTCTTTTGATTTTTAGTCTTTAGCTATGGACCTCCTTGAATCTGTCAACATTGATCGATTCTTGAAGTCATTTTCATCGTTGCCTATTACTGCTGTCTTAGATACAATCTCTGAAGAACAACTGTCTTAGATACAATCTCTGAAGAACAAGGGGTCCTCTCACGTTAGCCTAAACCTATCCCGTATGCCCGGAACACCTGGTCTCATTTGCTTGACAATTAAATCTCCCTCTTTCATAGGATGCTTTCTGGTTGTCTTTCCAAATGATCAAGACGAATGTTTTCTGATATATCTTACCGTGGCAATAATATCATGACCTGTCCTTGTCTTACTTGTTCAATTACTGCTGCCGTTGCTATGCCCTGTCGGCTTCAAAAATTTTGGCTTTCATGACTGTTCTTAAAGATTTGAGCTCTATTTTGATCAGCCATACTGTTTCTGCCCTATGTATTGAGAATTGGGAGGTGACTCTTGTAGAGGTTCCGATGGTGGTTCTCCAGCCTCAAAGTGCAAAAGGCCATTTCTCTACCCAATCCTTGTAGTTTCGAGCCATCTTGATCAAGCTCTTCTTGTTAGCAGTCTCTCCTGCCCTATTGGTTTGAGGGCAATACAGGGAGGACTTGTGGTCTTTAACGTCATACCTCTGGAGCAACTTCCTAGCCTTAGCCATAATCGTCCTTCCGCCCTTGAACCCTGCGTGGTGTGGGAGACCATATCGATATATTGGATTTCCTTTGATGACCTTGTCCATTGGAGGCCACAGTGCACACCTCCCTATGATGTCTATTCCTATGCGCGAGCAACCCATGTCCATTGTAAGTCAATATAACCCTTTTGGTCTTTCTTGGAAGTCAAGAAAAGTGGCAAAGTACGGGCATGTGTAGGTCAACGGGATTTGAACAAAGCTTGCCCCCAAATAGTTTCTCTTTTCTCTTTTTTTTCTTCAGATCTACATATTGATTCTTTTCCTTCCTTCTCCCTCTTTTTTTATGTTCTTATTTTTTTTTCGGGCAAGCTTTGTTTAAATCCTGATAGTCTACACGTACACGCGCTCCTCCTCTTCTCGATGTGGGACAATATCGACTAACTAAGTCTAGTGTTGAACTTCGATAAGAAATTTTAGCTTCGCTTCTGCTTGTTGATTCCTCCTTTTGAACTTTTCTGCCACTTCCGGCTTCATTCTTCGTAGCTTCTGCATGGTTGGTCCATGACTGGGATATTTGGAATGGCGTACTCGGTGATTCCGTGATCAACTCTTAGCATGTCTTCGTACGTCCAGGCAAAGACTTTTTCGTATTTTGTTTTAATTCTCTCAAATTTTGATCTCGCTTCAAGAGTAGCATTAGATACTATCAAGATTTTTTTTGGGTTTCCCAAAGTTCTGAGATTAAATGGAATGGCATTAATTGAATCAATGTTAAATGAGTTATGATCATGATTATGCATAGTGAAATCATAAGAGACATAACACAAGTAAGCAAAAATGTTCATCTTATTAATGAATCTAAAATGTCATTATTAAACAGTTCAAAGATTGAAAGAACATTCTGAATAGCTAATCACTTTCTGTTCTTGCCAACACAAATTGCTTGAAAATCTTCTGACACCTCAGGCTCCCCTTCTCTGGATCGTGTCCCCAAGGTTGGTGATAATTGTTCTATCTTTTCCTCTTCTTCCTCGAATCTAGAATCCGATCAGTGTCAACCCATTTTTGTATGCACTCCCTCAGAGCGCGACAATAATCTATTTTATGCCCTGTGTGCTGATGATATGCATAATACCAGTCCGCTCTATGTCCTGGCCTTCCTTGGCTCATGGCTGGCCTTGGCGACAGTGGTTGCAATCTCCCTTATTTCGTGAAATTATCAAGATACCAGGATAATAGTTTACCTAAGTTGGAATCGCAGTGCACGGCTGTCTCAGTGACCAATACTTCAGCCCTCTCGTCACCATCGTTCTCATTATTATTGCTAGTCCCCCCTTTAGACTTTGTACCGCCATAATCATAGTTGGCAACAATTGCCTTCCGTGCTAAATGCTCCCCTTTTGCCTCGATGGCTATATCTTTAAAGGATTACCAATCTTTTAATCCCTTTAACTTGAGTGCCTCCTTCAAATATGGTCTGGCATTCCTATTAAATAACCTGATCTGATTTGGGGTATCAGGCTTTCTCTTCATCTCCATTACCCGGTTCCTCCATCGGGTTAGGTACTCATGGAATGATTCTCCCAATTTATGTTGAAGTAGCTCTAGATCCTTCAGAGTGACCTCCATTCTTGTGCTGCAGTCGTACTGCTTGAGGAACTGCTCCGTTAGTAGATCCCAATCTTCTTTAGTTCTCCTGTCCAGTCCATGATACCAGTCCACCGCAGGACCTATTAAACTCAAACAGAAGTACTCTATCTTTTGCCTCTTTGTCAATGTAGTACCCTTCATTACCAGGGAGTACTACTTGATGTGTGCGGTGGGGTTCAACGAACCGTCAAACTTCGAAACATCAGGTAGTTTGAAATTCAGAGGGACTAAATCCTCTCCCTCCAGCTCCTTATCCTCGGGGTTCATCCTTTTTCCCATCATCAACACCCGAGACATCGCCTCAAACTTCTTTTCCATTTTTCTCCAAATGGCTTCTTCTGTTTGGGGTACTTTCCCTCTAATCGATAGGAGTTTTTCATATTCATCCTCTCCCAAATCATCCTCTACTCCATGAGTTATCTCTCTTCTCTGGGCTCCCGGTATGGTAGCCCTTAAGTTCACCGGTGGCGAGCGAATCTCCTCAAGTGGGTCTTCTCTAGACTCCTCTTGTTCATGTTGTCTCATAGGAGGAGCAGTCGGGTTCTGTGTATTAGGCTGGGCAATTGTCGCCATCATGGCCATCATTTTGTTCTCAAATTCTTCAAGCCGTCTGCCCACTTCTTCGGTAATCATGGCTCGTGTTGTATCTACCTCTCTCAATGAATTGGCCATTTCTGAAGATTTTTTGAATGCCTGTTAATTGCTCTTTGACTTTGATTCTGGTTGCTCAATCGAAACCCTCTGATAATGCGGCTGTCGGAACCCTAACCGACTAGGAAAGTGGTCTTTGATGGCTGAAAGACTAAAAAGTTAGAATGATGCATAAATAATATATAATGCAACAAATGGTATACAATGGCTAAAAGAGGTTACAATGATACATTGGAAAACATTTGAAAAACTATACACAGGATGATGTGTACATGTAATAATTATATGCAAAAAAAATAGGATGTATACATAGGGAGGAAATAAAAAATTTTATTTGTGCATGAATGACATGAATATGTATGATTGTGCTATGCAACATCCACAGATCACATGCAAGCACATAGGTCCTTCCAATCTTGTTGCTCCCGCACACGAGGCCATAGTCTCTTTCCTCGGTGGGATTGGCCCATGGGTCAACAGGGGGCCCGATGGACGCATATGGTGCACGGTGGAAAATCGGCAGCATAACCTCTCCTAACTAATGCACAAGCGCATGGGTTATGATTGTTATGTATTTAGGCAGTCCGAATAAGTTGACCTGGGCCTATCGGGGCATGAAAGCCTTTGATTAGGTGACCAATCAAATTATCTAGGTTTGTCCAATACATAATGATCCATACAACAAGCAAAGTATTAAGGTTCATACCACTTAGGGGAAGTAACTATTTCCACTACATGAGCTTTAGCCAAGGTGATGATACTTTAAGGCTACCCAAGCATAGTCTTTGCCAACGGACCTAGCTCATCATGAGCGTAACGATCGATCGGGTCTCCATTTAATATACCATGATGGTACGAGGCTTGGGCTGGTGATTATCCTTAACACTTCTCTACATTGAGTGAATGTAGGGTCGTGCTTCGGGAATGTACCGGGGTCAAAAGAGGGACCAAACTAGCACAGATCTAAGGTTCTAATGAGATGCAATACAATTTCGAAAAAGGATGAAATTTTTAAATTAAAAATCAATTGTAAATTTTAACAAAGGTACTTTCGAAGCGAAGTCTCGAGTATTGTCCCCAGTGGAGTTACCATTGTGACGCGCGCCGTACCCAGGGAGCCCCGAACCGCCTGCCTTCAGGGCGATCGGGAGGAGGTTCATAAAAACTTATAAGGGATTACAAGTGCGTCCATTTTGGGCAACAAGGAGATTTCTTGGAGTCGCCACACAATAGAAAATTGGGAAGGTCGTCTAGCCTCAGTGAGGCTAAGACAGCGCTGCTATGTCCATTATAGGCAAGCCGGAGGTGTTTTGGAGGCTTCCACCCTAATGATAGGATGGTCCTCTAGCCTCACGCTTGGGCAAACCAGAGGTGTCTTGGAGGCATCCACCCGAATACAACATTAGGATGGCCCTCTCGCCTCGTGGCGCCTAGGACTGTGCAACTTTGAGCCTTTTACGGGACACAAGAGGTCTCTTGGAGGCCCCATCCCAATAGAACATTGAGATGGCCCTCTTGCTTCGCTGAGCCCAAAGACCAGAGAAGGTTCGGGACTTTCCATTTATTCATACCTTGGTTAGGTTTATAGTTGAGTTTTAGATTTATCGTTTCATCCCATTTCTCATTCAATTTAATGCAGTTAAATTAAAGCGCAGATTGTCAATTCAGGGAAAGCGATAAATAAATAAAGCATAATTAAAGTAAAGTGCATGAAAATAAATTACAATAAAACTAGGGGTGTAATACAACCCCCATTGTAAATAAAATACAAATCATACATAAAACGGGATATACATTAAAGATGAGGACATTGGTCCTCGCATGCATATTTATTATAAAATAATTTTGATGTGACAATTTTTATTTTGGATGGAAAAATTGGGACATTGGTCCCATTTTATCAGAAAAACTCAATTTATTAATAAAAATATTTTTAGTGATTTTCTTTTTAAACGTGCATACAAATAAACAATTTTACATAAATACACAAATACGACAAATAAATCGAAATAAAGGGAAATGCAGAATTTAAATATGCAGAACAAAGTGAGATTCCTAATCCTTCGATCTTGCATCTTCGTCCATGGACAATGTTGAAATAAAAAAAGAGGCAAGTGTTGTAGCCTAAAAGAAAAAGAAAATTAAAGTTAGTAATTAAATCCAATCGAATAAAATACAATAAAATAAAATGGATCAATCAAATTAAATTAAAAAAATAAAACTAACAAAAATATTTATTAAGCCAATCAAGTGAGTAAAACAAATAAATAAAAAGAATAAAAACACAAAAGTGTGAGTAATGAAAGGAATTAAAGATACAAAATTGATTTAATTATATTAACTATGTACATGTTATCAAGATTAGCATAATATTATTAAATGGCAAAGAAAATTAATTACATGTTAAAAATAATGAGAAATCAAAGCAAAAATAAATTATTTACATGTTAGCAATAATAAGAAACCAATATTTACATGTTAGAAATGATAAGAAATCAATATTTACATGTTAGAAATGATAAGAAATCAATATTTACATGAAGAAAAATAATATATTAACATATTAAATAAGACAAATATAAAAGCAATAGAACAAATAAATAAATAAATGAAAATAGTAAAAATAATAATAATATACATGTTAATAAATTAAATATGAATAAAATAATAAAAATAGAAATAAAAAGATTAGGCCCAGAATGTTTACCCTCAGAGTTTCGGATTCGATGAAAGTAAAAATGATGATTGATTTCCTTATTCTTGATTTGCAAGATTAGAATTGAATAATAAAAATATTGGAATTTTATTCCAAGGAAAAATATACTTGAAAAAAACTTGTTTTTAGAAAATCAAATGAAAAAAAAAAGATTTTGATAACAAACAATTGTTTTGTTTGTCTCAAAATTATTTTTTCATCAAAAATTGATTCAAAAATCATTGAAAAAAGTTTGATTGAAAACAAATAACAAGTAAAAAATGAATTTTGAGAGCAAACAATTATTTTGTTTGTCTCAAAATTGAAATCTGGAAATTTTAGAGAGAATTTAAGAGGAAGAAGAAGAGAAAACCTCAAAAAAAACACTAAGAAAATCCCCCTCCTTCATTTCTTTATCTCTTTCTTTTTATATGAAGAAAAGTAGAAAAATAAAATTAATTAAGAAAAAAAACTAATTAAATCAGATATTAACTTTTTCAAAATTTAAAAATGGAAAAAATCACTAAAAACCTAAAAAAAAAAGTGATAGGAAATCAAATTTTAGGCCTAAATTCCGGAAAAAACTGATTTTGGGCGATTTTGCCCATTTGTCGCGGAATAGGGGCGACCGACGCCCGTCAGCATGCGGGACGGGCATCGGTCCCGCGACGGGCATCGGTCGCGAGCCCAACACACGGAGCAGCGTGCGAACGCGCGCTGCACGTCGCTCTTCACGGGCGACACCCTGCGCATCGCTGGAGCGCGAGCGACGGGTGCTACGCAGTGCGCTCCGCGTGCAGGCGCGCTGCCTCACGTCGATATTCGCAAAATATAAATTATTTTTTTAAAAAAAATTAACTAAAAATACTTCAATTTCTAAACCCCATTTTTCAAATCTAATTTTCAAAATATTTTTTATTATTTTTTTACTCTAAAATGCAAATTTGAACAGGAAATCATCACTTTTAACCTTTTTTGCCTATGAGTAGGCATCTTATCATCATTGGGTAACTCTGATCTGGGCTATCTCAGGACCCGGTGTCTACACATATCCACAGTAATCATGCTTATAACGGTATAACAATCATTATCAAATATTCCATAACAAGCATACCCTTTAGTATGACTATCTCATTAGTATAAACTCTTCATGCACATGACCTCTAATTCTAACAATTATCATATACAATAATTGATAATTTACCATTACCTCTCACATATATTCATAGACATGTACATTTAATACGTCACATGCCTTTATCATTTACATACATCAAAACATCCACAAATTCTCTAACTTTAGCAATAGCCTAAAGATATGTGTTAACATTTCACCACTTTCATTACATAATCAATACATGTATACATATCATTGTATCTCTTGTACAATCATAATCATTCGATAGAATAGCCCGAATTCACATCAATGGTTGATACGGGTACTCTGGATACTGACTGGCAGTACCAAATATCTAGAGAAGCTAATCTCAACATATGAATACCAAAAGGTATCAAACTCTAGACATACTCCAACCCTTTATAGGCATGCCCATCTATCCGCTACTATGTCTAATTCAGGCTTATACATATAAACTTTATTCACCATACCATATACTTATACATTCACTTAACCATCTTTAAAAACATTGCACATATAACTAAAATCATATATTAACTCATGCAATCATGTTCATACATACATGCTTGACTATCATCATACCAAAACAATATCTATCTAACATGCTCATATAGTACACACGAATATCTCATATTCATATTGCACATTAATTGTACCAAATCTCATCAAGCATCTCATATATTCTCTTATTTAAACACACTTAATGTTCCTTAGGCATAGTCATTTATAATCCAATGCAATATTACACATATATAAGAACAAATAAATTGCATTTAAGACTCTTAACAATGTTGCACTCGCGATAAATGTCAAATTACACTACTGTCACGCTCGCAGCAGATGTCACCCTTGCAAATGACTTCTGTCATGCTCACGATGAAGCTCGCACTTGCAACAGAACACCACATGGAAAACTTTGATCCACAGAGCATTTTATCGCGCTTGTGACCCTTGTCGCTCTCGTGACAGAGCCTGAACTCTGTGTTCAAACTCCAAACTCCACAATTTTGTATCACACTTTTCACATACATTCCTATATTCACATGCATAACTTTTATCATCAATCACACACCAAATCCAGCCAAAATAGTCTTCAAAACAAGCAATTACATGCAATTAACTTTCTCACACATAACTTGTAACAATCATATTATCAACATGCAAATAGTCAAAACTCTATACAACTTCAAGTTATTGAAATACTTCTAGCAACTAATTAATAACAACTCAAGTACAATTTTAACAACTAAAAGAGCTGTTGAACTCTTTCAAGGCCCAGATTTTCCCCCCGATCTAAACATGCATACATCTATTAAAATAAATCAAATAAAATCCCAAACCTCAAAAACACCTTGATTAACTTTCCTCATCCAGCTCAAACCTTGACCTTGCCTTTATCTTTTCTCTTGTCCAAAGCTTCTTACACAATCAACCAAATACACACACTTAATCCAATAACCAATCAACTCAAAATTCACAACAGAATTGGGTAGAAGAAGAAGACAACTATAACTTCTAATCCACACACTTATCTTTCCAATTTATCACTTAATCTCTTCAAACCAATCCAACACAACTTTTGGAAAATCCAACATAAAAGAAGAAGCAAGCTAAGAGAAATGAAAAGCAAAGAGAAGAACTAAGAGAGGGAAGTGACCGGATCAACATGCAAAGAATTGGGCGAATATGCCTCCACTCACCCCTTTTATTGTATGAAGAGTGTAACACCCCTATGCCCCCTAGGAGCATATCGGGGCGCCACGCGGACACATACGTATACATATACATATACATACACTAACGGAAGCGATAGCATTAAACACATCCATTTAAGAGTAATAAAATAAAATAATACTACACTAGGGCCCAACATGTATTACAAATTTTATACATATCTATATACATATTACAAAACTATTGCCATTTTACTTTACATATTTGTCTCAGTACAAATATTACAATAAACTTTACATGTAACGACTATACTCTTTTATCACATAATGATGTTACTCAAAACATCACAAACTCTATTTCTATCTTATACAAAAAGATATCAAAACTCCCTGTGGCCTTGACCTGCAGATGCACGCTCTCGCTGGTCCGAACCTGTACCTACACGGAAACAAACATCCGTGCTAAGCGATAACGCTTAGTGGGGATGAAAATAATGCAAAGGACTTCTTTACGAAGTCACATATAAATCACACATTTTATATAACAAAATCAAATAAACTCATGCATATAGCTCTTATACGTGTATAAGTTGCATGCTTAATTATCAAAAACTATGAGCTCACATGTATATAACATCTACCCTTTTACTTATTCATGTACACTACAACTCAAGCATATAACTTTCACACACTTGTACAGATCATTTATTCAAACATACCTTATCATGTGTCCACATTCATGTAAACATATACTTGTATATGAACTGTCACGTATTTAAAATATTACTCTCATATACTATAACATTTATTCAGAATAATGCTTTTAAATCAGTTCCTGTTCACTCTACAATAACAAGAATAAGCCTGAATTCCTTTCATGGTGGATATGGGTAACTCTGGATACTGTTTGCAGTGTCTTGCATATGAAAAATTAACTCAAACTCTATGGGATACACAGGGTATTCCAAACTCTGGGCACAATTAAGGCCAACTCTAGCAGCTGCACTCTAGCCTTTTATAAGCATGCTTATCTATCAACTATAACGGTAATCAGGCTGAAAAGAAAACAACTCATTTATACGCTACTCTGATGCCAAAGCATAGATTATAACTCAAGTGCACTCATTAATTTCAGAGGCATTTTAATTCAAGTACAATCTTTATTAATCATGTTCAACAACTAAAAGCATGTAACATTTAAATTCCATCCATACACTCTTATATCACATCATCATATACATGTATTCATAAGTTCATACATATTTATCATGCCATTTTCTATCCTTCACACAATTATACATTGTTACTTTATTAGTTAAATTACCAATGTTAATCATACTCATATGTATTTCCTCATCGATAACTACTTTATAATCATTTAGTAACCCTAATCATGTATAATAAGTTAAGGGGAAAGGTAAGGGGTTGATCCATGCCAACCATGGGCTCAATATGAAGAGAAAACGTCTTAATAGGGGTTGTTCTATCGCGAGGTCGCGACCTATGTTGCGCTCGCAACAGAGGCTCGCCTCTGGTGCCTCACGAGATTGCTTTTTACCCTAAATTTACATCGCAAACACCACCCTCTATACCACATTTTTAGGCAAAGTGGTCTTCATAAAAATTGTTAAATAGGATGTTATCTTTCAAATGGGACTAATTTTAGGTCTTTTGGACATCTATAACTCCAGATATGATTCAAACAATCTATACTATTCTAGTGAACCCGCCTAAAAAGAGGGTCATCTATGTTTTAACTACTTTTTGGGATACTTAGAGCCAGAATTAGCTCAAGAATCCTCTTAGAAAGTTTTAAATACGGATCCTAGGTTTTAGATGCAATTTGAATCAACTAAATTGAAGCTCTATAACTCTACTTATAATAAAAACACTTCACAGAGGTCAGATGCAAAATAAACAGAATTTGCCAAAACCCAACTTTATCATCACAACTACATGGTAACCCGTCTAACAACATCAACACACACTCAAATGATCAAGTTACATACTTATAAACATATATACACATATCATAAGCACTACAAGCAATAAAATTAAACATCTAACAAATATACTATAAAAGAGCAGTTGAGCTAATTAAAGCTCATCAAGCATCTCTCTATTCAAACATATTTCATGTAAACACATGCAAAAACAATAAGATCGCACTCGATCCCTACCTCTAAGAAGCTTTATCTCTGCTCTTTATTCAACTCCAATCTTTTCCTTGCCTTTATCCACTCTCTTGGCCACAGCTTCTTAGGAGACCAATCTATTTCTTTACCCAAACTCTTCAAACCAATCCAAATGAATCACTCAAAACAGATCAAGAAAGAAGAAGGAACAAAGGAAATGGGATGAAGAAGAGGACGATAGAAAAGCAAAGAAACCAAGAGCCAAAGAAAATCCAACGTGAAGAAGGAAGAGGGCAGATGGTCAATCTCTATCTCATATTTACTGCTTTCATCAAAGTCAATTACTTTAATTAATTACATACATATCCTTTAAACCAAATTAATTCCCTTTAACTTTTACCCAAGTCAAATATTCTTTTATCCATTGGTCAATTATTCATTTTTCCAATTCATATAAAACTCACCACTTCTTGCCACTTGTCACTCTCCTACAATACCATGTGTCACAAAACCCATCTCAAAGTCTCTTAAAACCCACTTGTGCAAGCATCTCGTGAGAGGGTTCTGTCGCGCTCGCGACAGAACCCTCACACCCATACTAACCAGCTATAGTTGGGAAACCGCTGGAGTGCTCTGTCGTGCTCGCGACAGAAATATCGCGCACAACACTTACTTTTCCGAACAAAAACTCCGTAATTCTTCTAGGGCCAGTTCAGGGTGTTACAAAGAGTCCTAGGTGACAAGCTCTCCTTAAACCACTTGTTAAGCCCTTTGCCACATTTCACTTCTCTAACAATTTCCCACTTAATCCTTTGGCCAATCCCTTTTAGTCCCTCTTCTAACTTCTTTCTTTCAAATACTTAAATTTTCTTTTCAATTACACCCTTATTAACCCATAAC
This sequence comes from Excoecaria cochinchinensis, assembly GCA_947683425.1. Lineage (NCBI taxonomy): Eukaryota > Viridiplantae > Streptophyta > Magnoliopsida > Malpighiales > Euphorbiaceae > Excoecaria > Excoecaria cochinchinensis. The sequence continues at coordinate 3,519,526 of CANTUQ010000010.1, read as the reverse complement.
TCGTACTTGTATAATTACTTTAGTACCCTTAAAATACAATTATCACCAAATATCCTTCTAGGGTACAATTCGGGTCATTACATTAAAGTGTCAAAACCATTTTTTTTAGGTTTCAAAATAAAATTTTTGAATTTAATGAGACTGATTGGTACCTAAAAGGGGGAATTTTAGAGAAAAAAAAAGGAAGAAATTTTTTTGTTGAGAGAGAAAGAACTAGAGTTTTCTTTTGGGGTTTTTTTAATTTGATTTTCGAAAATTATTAACAAGGAAATCAATTCACGTTCTTGCTTTTCAGATAAAAAATTCCGAGGGTAATTTTTGGGCTCAATTACAATTTCTAAATATTTTCTCTTAATTTTTCCTTTCATTGTTGTACATTTTGAGCATTTTTTTTATGTGATAAATTTATTGGGTTTGTTGTTTTTTTGTTTGTGATTTACGTTAATTTAGATTTTTTTTGCATGAATATGACATAAAATCATGTAAAACCAAGCAAAATTGCAATTTTATATTGGATGTTTGAAGAAAAGTGTGGGTTTTTGTTTGCTCCATCTTTGTTCCTGCCCGCCAGGGGCAGGAAGAAGGTGACGGGCAGCTAGCCTGCCCCTTACTCTTTTTTTAATCCTTTATTATTTTCTTTTCCTTTTTAATTTTTTTTATCTCGTTTTCATGTTTTTCAATCCATAATTTGTGTGGTATGTATTTTTTTTGTGCTTTTAATTTTATTTTATCATGTAATTTTATTTTTACTATTTTACGTGATAATATTTATTTTTTATTATTATTTTGTTGATTAATTTTTTTCTTTATATTTATTTGCAAACATTATTTTTTTTATTTTGTTTTTATTATGTACACAATTCTTATTTCTTGTGTGAGAATTTTTAATGGCAAATGAAGGTTCGGATCCATCTTTAGTTAGATTTATCATTTTTTACATTTTTATTATTTTTATTATTCTGCTTTTATTTATTTTATTATGTAATTTGTAATAAATTTAGTTTATTTTATACACGTTATAAAGAAAATCACAAAAAAAAAATATTTTAGTGATAAATTGGGCTTTTTTACTAATAAAATATGACCAATGTCCTAATTTTAGCTAATAAAAATTTACTTTTAAAGGAAGAGATAATTTTCTCAAAATGGGATTACTCATCCCTATTTTCTTAATATTCACACAAAAAAAATAACTCTTCAATCTTCTAAGTGAATATGAAAGAACCAATGCTCATATTCTAAATAAATGACCCGATTTATGAATGCTATTTAGTTAGTTGATTTTGTTTATTTAATTTCTTATTTTGGGGGATTGTATTTTTTCTCCCAATTTATTTAAATTTTATTTGTTTTAATTTAGGGGATTGTATTTTAGTCCCAATTTCATTTTGTAATTTGTTTTGTATTTAACTTATTTTAATGCTTTTTTACCGCTTTTCGCTTTGATTGAATTTGCACTTTATCTTAAATGCATGATCGTGTGAGATGAGAGATGAAAATTTAATAATTAAAAAACTCATTTATAATTAACCAAGACATTAATAAGAGTAAAATTCTGAGCAACTCTCTAGTTTAGACCCCGAGATTAGATGAACTTTCCCAATTTCTTTTAAATTGGGTGGCAACTCCAAAATACCTCAAAGGTGCCAAAAGGTTTCATGGGATTAGATGAACTTCCTATATACACCAGGCCCTCAGGCAGCAAAGACCAAGGTTACCCAGTGATGAAAATTATGCTAGTTCACGGGTAAAATGTTTAGAAGGGATGATTTCCTTGTCGAAACCTTTCTTTTTTTAAAATCAAAAATATTATTATTTTTTGGGTTTTGGGCGACCTGTCGCCGCGTGATCTACGCGGCGCATGTAAAGCGGCACCTGCTAGCAGTGCGTGCCTATGGGCAACACCAGCGAGCCGTGATGCCTATGCGCGAGGTGCGGTGCCTACGCATAGCATGCTGGCCCTGCGCGGGGGTGCATGTCGCGCAGGCGGAGGTCAGATTCCGAGTATCCCATCCATCATCATCTAGGCCACCACTCGAGGATGTCACACATCAGTCGATGCCCCCTCCAGCTCAACTTGACGACCCATATATGCTCACAGATCATCCCCCTCAGTAGGGGGCATTTCAAGGAGATATTATTCTTACTGTTTTATGATGTACACAAAAATTTTCACTTATAGTATAACTTTGAATTTATGCTTATTGTATGCTTATCGTATGTTTACTATTGAACATGACGATCATATCACACAAAGTCCAAAGAAAGGAAAAGGGAAAAGGCAAAGAGAAAATAATAATGATAAAACGAAAATAAGGAAGAATATTAAAATAATGATAACAAATTAATTCATATAACACTAAAACAAGTTAATGCAATCAATTAAACCATTTTCTTTGAACATTCAGGCACAAAACAATAATGTTTAACTGCCATTTGGATAAATGGTCAACTCGGCAATAAGGAAATGAAGATTACCATTACACCACATAAATAGGTTAGGTACTGATTCGGCTGGAGGCTATACAAGGCATAGGTTAGATGCTGCTACGAGGGACATTAGACACCACATCAATAGGTTAGATGCCGACACGGATGGGGCTAGACACCGCACAGGTTAGATGCCACAATGAAGGAGGTTAGACACCACATCAATAGGTTAGATACCGACATGGCTGGGGCTAGACACTGCACAAGTTAGATACCACAATGGAGGAGGTTAGACACCACACCAACAGGTTAGATACCAACACGGCTGGGGCTAGATACCGCACAGGTTAGATGCCGCAACAGAGAAGGTTATGCACCATACCAACAGGCTAGACACCACACAAGTTAGATGCAAAAGCGATAAGGGTTAACACGTCAACTAATTGATGGTAACTAACCGCAATAACTTTATTCAGACTGGAAAGACAACTGCCTCAGGTATGCGTCTCTTCCTTATTTCTTTGAGTTTTGGCTCATATAGGCACCCAGGCACTATGTTCTCTAAAACTGGGGGCAACTGTAGACATCGGGCCCTGAGGCAGCTCAGACCAAGGTTAACCATTGATGAAAATGATGCTACCTCACGGGCAAAATGGTTAGAAGTGATGATTTACTTGTCAAAACCTGTCTTTTTTTAAAATCAAAAATATTATTATTTTTTGTGTTTTTTTTGGGTTTTCGACGACCTGTCGCCAAGCGATCTGCGCGGCATGCGTGAAGCGGCACCTGCTGGCAGTGCGCAGTAAGACACAATGCCTACGCGCAGTATGCAGCCCCTGCGTGGGGGCGCATGTCGCACAGGTGACATGTGGGCCCCTATGCAAGGCCGCAGGTCGCGTTTTCTACCTTCAACATAACTCCATTTTTTCCAATTTTCTCTGTGTTTTTGAATTTGATTTAAATTCAAACTCTCTTTCCCATTTTAAAAAGGATAAATTTTGATTTTAAAGGATAATTAAGAATTTTTAACGGGATGAAAGTCTTTCAAAAAAGGGAAATAATCTAACTTTTGATGATAATATAAAAGGAAAAGTTAGAACGAAAAAAAAGGACTCTCAAAGAATGGAAAAAGTTTTCCTAAGGAATTAAAAAGAAAATTATCCCACAATTGTCTATGTATCCAAAGAAATTAATTCTTTGCATTTTAGACTCAATTAACCATCAGATTTCTTCAAAAGTCTGAGTTTTTACTTCAATTTTCAATCACAGAAAGCTTTATTTCAAAAGTTTTCTTGACTCTGTTTCTTGTACAACCAATCAACAAGTGAAATTGTTCCATCTTACTGCCAACTTCAACCTCTGAGGGTAAATATCTTGGTTAGAGCCAAATCTTTTTTTCTATTTTCTGTCGTTTTTTGTTCTCTCAATTGTAGGTTGCTGTAAATTATAATTAATGCATGTTGTTTGTTGTTTATTGTAATCAGCTTGAATTTAGGTTAACTTAATTAATTTATTTACATGATACATGCAACCTAATTTAGATCTGTGAAATATTCAGTAATAATTTTATTTTCCACTTGGTTATATTTTGTTCCTTTTGTGTATTAAGTTATTTATCATTTGTTTGTTATAATTAATTTGTGTGTTACTGTTGTATATTACTAATATATTTATTGTGTAATTATAATTAACCTGATTGATTGCCATTTTTTAATGGTTTATTATTAATGTGTTTGTCACGATTAACATTAACCTAGATTAATCAATCTATTGGCATCAAGAGTGAAATTATGTAGGTTTTAATATTGATTTTATTTTCATTTGATTCTGCCTTGACTTTAATTTTTAATTCTTTTAATTTCTGATTTCTTATCTTATTTGTTTTCTTATTATAATCATTATTGTTCCTTAACTTCAATTGTATATCGTATTTGCTCATTTAATGGTTTAGTTTATTGTAACATAGTTGGTATGTTTCTCTTATTTAATTGCTCGTCTATATTATATCATATTTTATGTAAACTTGATTTACTTTGCTAACATTCCATTTTATTCTTTGTTTTTATTGCCCGCAAAATTTATCCATTTTCACTTTGAGTCATATCCTTGGGCGAACCGGAGGATCAAGGGGTTAAAGACCTTCAGAATTTGGGTTTGCATTTTAATTGTTGTATTTTTTTTATTTTATTATTTTATGTTGTATGTAAAATATATTCTAAATTCGTCTATATTATAGAGAATCATGTATTTTATAATAATTAAAATTGGAATTTTTATTTATAAAACGGGACCAATGTTCTGATTTATCCAATAAAATGTCATTTTCAAAAGGAGAATTAATTTTCATAAAATGGGATCACTCATCCAAATTTTCTCAATCAATACCCAAGAACAATTCTCCAATTTTTAAGTTAATAAAAGGAACCAATGTTCTTAAACTCTAATAAATTCCCCGATTTATGTATAATGTATTTTCATTCTCTTTGCATATTTATTTATTTATTCATTTTGGGCCCTTGTAATTAACTTTGGGGCGAGTTTATTCTTTTATTTATTTACATCTTCTTTATTTTGGGGGATTGTTTTGTCCCATATTTTTTGCTTGTAATTTATTTATTGCTTTATTTATTGCATTCTGTATTGGTTTCTGAAATGCTTAAAATGAGCTTTAAGTTTATTGCATGGTCGCATAAGATGAGAATTTGAATTTTGATTCTTAAAAACACTTTTATAACCTAACTTAAGGCATTAATAAGAGTGAAGTTCTGAACACCTTCTCTAGTTTAAGACCCCTGAGATTAAATGACCTTTCCCAATTTCTTAAAAATTAGGTAGCGACTCCAAAATACCTCAAAGGTGCTTAAAGGTTTCATCGGATCAGATGAACCTCCTAATGTTCTATTGGGTAAGGGCTTACAAAATGTCTTGTGTTACATAAAATCTACATGCTAACCCTTCTCGGACCCTTAAAGCGGGCCGGATTCGGGCTGCGTGCATCACACTTCCCTAATATTTTATTGGGAAGGGATTCCAAAATATCTTATGTTGCCAAAGATCAAAATGCGCGAACCCTCTCGGGCCCTAAAAGCGGGCCTTGCGAGAAACGATCGGGTTTTTGGCGCACAGTGGCAACTCCATTGGGGACTTTGAGACTTTGCTTCAAAAATATCTTTGTTAATGATATAATTGGGTTTTTATGAATTAAAATTGAATCTCTTTTCAAAAAATTATATTGCATACATGCTAGAGCCTTAGATTTGTGCTAGCTGTCCCTTATTTTACCCGGGTGCATTGCCAAAGCATGTCCCTATGTTCACTTAATGTTGGGAAGTGTTAAGGATAATCACTAGCTCAAACCTAGTACCTTTTGGTATATCAAAAGGAGACCCGATTAGTCATTATGCTCGTGATAAGCTAGACCAATTGGCAGGGACCATGCTTAAGTAGCACTAAGGTATCATCATCTTTAACTAAAGCTCATATAATGGCAATAGATACTTCTCCTAGGTAAAATATACCATAATATCATGCTTGCTCTGTGAGCCATTATATATTGAATAAAGTCAGCTAAATTAAATGGACTTTCATCAAAGGCTTTCATACCCCGGTGAGCCTATCTTAATTTGATTGAAGTGTTTAAATACATGATGGCCAAAACCCATACGTATGTACATTATGTAAGAGGTGTTATGCTGCCAGTTTTCTACTATTCACTATACACGTCCAATGGGTTCCCTATTAACCCTTAGGTAAAACCCACCTACGAAAGAGACCGCACTACCTCGTTTGTGGGAGGGACAAGGCAAAAGGATCTATATGCTTGCATGTGTTTGTCTATGCTGCATCAGCACAGCCATGCATTGCATTTTGATCATGCATTATCCTAACAAGGTGTATTCTGTAGCCATCACAGATTCATCAAGGTGGTTTAGAGGTCCTGATGGTCGGCTAAGAAATATTCCACTCTTCAAACTACCGGAACTAGTGTCAAATCAGGGTTTAAATTCACTTTTCAGATATTAGTGAGATATTTTCTTCTGAATCATCAGCGAAAACAAGTATGGCTAACCCATCAAGTGAGTCTGATGTAACCCGTGCAATGATTGTTGAAGAAGTGGGAAGAAGAATGGAAGAATTTGAGGCCAGAATGATGGCAATGATGGGAAATCTTACTCCCACTTTAGCACCACTTGCTAGGCAATAAGCCACTGCTTTAATTGGGGGGCAAGATGAACAAGGGCCTGTTAGAGGGGATCCCCCTGCGGCAATTGACCCACCTATAATAGGACCTAGAGTTCCAGGACATGTAGACCGCAGAGAAGCCCCTAAGCCTGAGAGTGCCCAAGCTAGAGGAGGCAATGTGGAGAAAAATAGAGGAGAAGTATGAGGCCATGACAAGGATGTTGACTGTGGGAAGAGGAATGAACCTTGAAGATCGGGAGCTAGATGGTGATGATCTAATCCCACAGAACTTTAAGATGCCTAACATCCCTAAGTTTGATGGCATTTCTGACCCTACAATGCACATCAAACAGTACTTACTAGTAATGAAGGAGACAAATCTTACTAGGAAGCAGAAAATAGAGTACTTCTACTTGAGTCTCATAGGGCCTGCGATTGATTGGTACCATGGGTTGGATAGAAGGTCTAAAGATGATTGGGACTTGTTGACTGAAGAGTTCCTTAGGTAATATTGTTGCAATACCAAGATAGAGATCATACTGAAGAATCTAGAGCTGTTGCAGCATAAGTCTTTTCATGAGTATCTCACTCGATGGAGGAATCGGGTTATGGAGATGAAGAGAAAACCTAATACTCCTGATCAGATCCAGTTGTTTATTAGGAATGCCAGTCTACACCGCAGGGATGGATTAAAAATGAAAGGGCTGAAGGATTGGGAGTCTTTAAAAGACATCACCATAGAGGCAGAGAGTGAGTACATTACAAAGAGGACAAGCAGTGAAGCTTTTCTAAAAAGGGTCTATAACAACCTAAGGGCAAACAAGTCGGCAGGCTCCAACAATGGTATCAGGACTGAAAAAATGGCTGAGGTCTCAGCTACAGGGGTGAACTAGATATACTTTTCGAATTTGGGTCAAACTTTATCGTGAGTATTGAAAAGACTGGTAAAGGAAGGGAAGTTGCAACCTTTACCACCTAAGCCAGCCAAAACCCATGGGTAGCCAGGGCATAAAGACAACAAATATTGTGCATTCCATTAGCATACTAGGCACATGATAAACCATTGCACGAGGCTAAGACACCAGATTCAGGATCTGATCGATAGTAAACGGATCACTAATCCTGAACAAAGGGAGAGCAAGAAGAAGTCCAGCTACAATAACGTGCCTCCACCTGTCTTTAGGATTGGGTCAAGTTCACTAAAGTGGTATGTATTGCAAGACTTGTACGGTAATGAGTATATCGCTATCACTCGCCCTGATGCAAGTGAAAAAGGGATTCTTGTGGCGATGATAGATTATTGGTCCACTAATAAGAGTGGAGAAGAAGATGAAGAAGAGGAGAAAGGTGGAAAATTTATGGATCCATGGGATTCAAATGAAGAGGAAAAGAGAGTTGGGGCTATAATAAGAAGTGGAAGAGTGGTTCTAGAAGTTGAGAAATCATAGGATCCAGTGCAAGCACCTGTGGAAAAGGAGCTGGAAGAGAACCCCATAATGAAGCAGCTGAAAAAGAGCGCAGCTTAGATATCCATTTGGGACCTTTTGAGACATTCCCCTTCACAAAGTCAAAAGTTAGTTGAGACCTTGTGTGAGTCTACTGTGGCCACCATAATTTCGCCATTCGAGTTACTAAACCTTGTTAAGGGAGGATCAGGAGAGAGGTTGATAAACTCTAATGCTGACTTACCAGCTGAAGGCCGCAATCACAATCGGCCACTATATATCAAGGCGCAGATTAATGAAAAGCACACTACTTCTATCATGGTTGATGATAGCTCGTCCATAAACGTCTGCCTTTTAGTTGCACTTCAGGCTTTTGGGCTAGATAAAAATATGCTGAGCAAGTCTGATTTAACCATTATAGCCTATGATAACTCTCGAAGACAAGCGTCAGAAACTTTTAGAGCTCTGGTCAAGACTAGACCTATCGAAGAAGAGCGGGGTTCAACTGATAGCCCTCAAGTAGTGAGTATGATCAAGAAGATGCACTTCTTCCTAGGGGTTGGTTTAGGCATGAATTTGCAAGGCCTACAGCCGGCTGTCACTACAAAGGGCCAGAAGGATCAAAAAGGATTGGACTACGAAGGTGAGCATGGCAAGAGTAAGAAGATGTCAGATAAGATCCCTCACATTTCAGAGAGTTTTGTTCTTGCATCCTCAGTTTGTGCTTATAATGGAGAAACAGAGCCTCAGTGGGTACATGGAAAGATTATACCAGGGTTTGAAATCTTTAATGATGTCTTCAATTAGGACATTAGAGTTAGCAAATCCATGGAGGACTTTTGGGATGAAGAGATCATGCCCCAATATAGTATCTGGGACAGGGATGGGCCAGAAGAGATTGTTACTGACAAGCTGCTAGCCGCTAGGTTGAAGGGAAAAGAGAAAATGGTGGAGCTAGATTTGAAGATTCAAGACTTGAGGATTTCATTGGAGGTAGTGGAAAAACCCTTACAAAACCAAGAAGCCAAAGAATAGTCGATGATGACATCTACGTCGACAAAGAGTGAAGACAATAGTTATTTAGATGATCGTTTTTATGCCAAAACTTTTTAATGACAATGTTAATGTTTCTAATTATATTAATGAGATGAATAACTTTGCTTACTTGTGTGAGGTTTCTGATGATTTTATTTCACATGATCATAAGCATGATGCATTCATTTTTTACATTAATTCAACTAGTACAAATGCATTTGATCTCGAAACTTTGAAAAATCCAAAGAAAATTTTAATAGCATCGGACATAACTCTTGAGGAGAGGTTAGAATTTGAGAGAATTTTGAAAAAATATGAAAAAGTCTTTGCCTTGACCTACGAGGACATGCCTGGAATTGATTGAGACATCGCTGAACATACCATTCGAACTTACCCAGAGTGTAAACCAATCAAGCAAAAGCTTAGAAGGCTTAGTGCGTGTGGACTACCGAGATCTAAACAAAGCTTGCCCGAAAGATGATTTCCCTTTGCCTCATATTGATGTGCTAGTAGATAGTGCGGCTGCTTGTATGATATACAGCTTTGTAGATGAGTATGCAAGGTACAATCAAATTGTGATGCCCTTTTCCCAAACGTCTGATTAGCTTAGCTAATCTTAGTTAGAGAAGGCCGTACACACACAACAGAACACATGCATAACCTTTTGAAAAGCTAAACAAAAAGATTTCATCACATATGATCACACATCATGCATCTCATGCCAACTACTTACAGTTCATTCACCATAACCACAATACTCATCATGCATACTTTTGTAACTCTTGGGTTAACATTCTTAGTTATCTCATTATTACATGCCTTTACATATCTGATACACATATTAATTATACAAAGAGCTTATACAAAACTCCCAAGATAACAGATTCCATAACCTACACTAACTACTTCCTATTGTTGACCGTTGATATGCGGGTGCGTCCTTCAGTCACCTCTTGTCCATACCTGCACGGATTAGAATAAACCCGTGCTAAGCAATAACGCTTAGTGGGGAACACATATATAACAAGTAATTTAACACAAAAAATAAGGATACCATACACTACATGCTAGTAATCATGCTTAATTAAATATTACTTCATCCAATACCGTTCCAAGCATAACATTGTTCGTTACTATATTCAATCATAAGCACCAATCACTTATTCACATATTCACATCACATACTATATTGTAACTATAACACCCCCTACATCCCCGTTGGAAGGACGCCGGAGAGCGCTACCAACGCTCACTCACAAACATACATTCATACATAATCATACATGCATAAATGCGGGATAATTAAAAACTTACCTTGTGGCAAAAGCTGATCATGCATTAACTCACATACTCGCAAGCACCAAGTGGAAGCATAAGCACATGCACACACACATACACTCTTTCGATCAGCGGAAGGATAAAACAGACGACATAACAGATGAGAAACTTAACACATACTTACAACGGCATTTCATCATCTAAATATTACAGTAAGGCCTTTGCATATAACACATTTACAAAAGGTTACAGAATATAAAACCCAAATTACAGAAGCTGATAACAGAAACAATAACTCCTGACTCCTTTGTGGCCGACCCTACAGATGCGTGACTCGAATCAAACTAAACCTGCCACCTGCACGGGGAAAAGAGCCCGTGCTAAGCGATAACGCTTAGTGGGGAAACACACAAGGAAATAAGGGCAGCCATTCACAATGGTCGCCAAGGCAAAACACATGAATAAGGCATAGGTGGACATTCATAACACATATGATATTATACTTGCATATAGAAGCCGGGCGTTTAGAGGATGATATCCACATTCATACCGAATCATTCAATAGACAATGAGCATTTCCACGCAAACTAGTTCACATGTTAATCCATAATAGTTAACAGTATAAAATCACTTAAGTATACGTACTAATTCACATGCTTATAACCACAATTGATTATATTCAAACACAGTCACAATACGGTATATATATGAATAATCGCACACAATAGGCATGTTTGAGTCACATTTAACCCATTCAGAGATTCATAATCACATCTGAATTCATAACTGATTCGCATGACTGAAATCTTACACATTCGGATATCATATTCTCATATTCATATTAGACAAAGCAAACCAAAATACCTGCTGACTCAAAATAGTGGATAATGAGTATACATACATTACCTTACGGGTGCGAATCGAATACTGACATCACCTTACGGGTGTGAATCGAATATCAATTTCATTTTCACGTTCAAAAAAATTTTCATTAGGGACCTTAAACAAGATCCAAACACATTAAAGGGTTCGCGAGGAACCAAACGGGGGACCTAATCAGGGTCCAAACGTCCAAAGGGCTACAGCTAAAAGACTCTATTAGGCATGCCTAACTATCCATTAGACTGACTCTCGCAGGTCTTGCATCATTTAAATCATGTGTCAAATCAGACGGTATATAAATATCATCATACTTAATCCAGAGTATAGTAGACATATAAAGAAATTCATAATATCAGTCATGCATCATACTATTCGTATTATAAAGCATACAATATAATTCCATCAACATGCTTTAGCACTATTCAATATTCTAAAATTTATCAGAGTCAAATATGGAAACATTATCAGGCCAATCATTAACTTAACATTCAAACTTTACTTTTAACAACTAACCATTCTTTACAAAAATAGGGTAGGTCACGGTCACAACCAGATTGGTTGTCACCGTGACATACCAAAACTCTCGGCAGAATGAAATCTTGGGGTACCTCACAGTGGTAACCCATTAGGTTGTCACCGTGACATACCCACACCCCAAAACAGAATGCAGTTTTGGGGTACCTCACGGTGGTAACCCATTAGGTTGTCACCGTGACATACCCACTGCCCAGAACAAAATGTTATTCCACACACACTTTATCATATCATTCATAGCAACTATTTGAACATTTATATAAATACTTACCCGGTTTGCCACATTATGGGTCTCCATTTAAAAGAGGAATTCATAAGCTAAAAGCATTAAATGACATTTATCATTATCATATTATATAATCACTCAAATATCCACATGAACCATAATAGCATCATAGATATCTTGCATACTATTACATTCTAATAATATTTATTATCAATGCATGCATCATATAATATTGTTAGGCAATTACTTCAATCACACATTCACTACTCATATCCCATATATATATATATATATATATATATATATATATATATATATATATATATATATATATATATATATATATATATATATATATATATATATATATATATATATATCATTAAGCAAACTCATTTTATGTGTATATAACTTAGATCTTACTTCATACCTATGCATACTTGTTCATATCATACACGTTTATATAGATTGAAGTATTATAATGCTCAATAATGTCATTAAACTTGACTTGATTCTAATACATACAATTACACATCATTACTTCATTAGTTTGCTATTAATCTTAATCCTATTCATGTTTATTTTCCAAGTATAACTATTCTTATACTCATTTAATAGTCCTAAACTTGCATCGGATAGATCCTAAAAAGTTTCGGTGGAAAGCGGGTTCAATTCGGGAAGAAAAACACATAAAATGGTCAAGACAAAAGGGGTCACGGTGGTAATGAATTTGGTTACCACCGTGAGATCCAAACTAAGCATTCTTACTAGCATTTTCATATGTCACGGTGGTAATGAATTTGGTTACCACCGTGACCTACCAAAAATTTGCAGAACAGAAGCTAGAATTCAGGACTGCTTCACAACCCATTTTTGTTCAGCCTCAACGGGCACCTAAACGAAATTTTTAGGCAAAACTTCCTTCTTAACATTTGTTTCCTAAGATGTTAACTTTCAAATGCAACACATATCAGATCAATTGGACATCTATAACTTCCGATATAATCTAAACAACCTATAGTGATCCCCTGAACCCGGTGAGAGAAGATAGCTCTACTTGTTGACCAATTTTGGGACACTTAGATTTAAAATTAGCTCAAACTTATTTCTAACACATTTGTAGAAATATATCTTATCTATCCAACGGAACTGATCTCATACCATTTTGAGTTCTACAACTCTCAATACAGCTTAATAACCGAAGAAAGGTCAAGTGTATTCTAACCCAGTTTTTCACCCAAAATCCTATTCGCATGCACAAATGAACAATTTAAACCAACACTCACTACCATCATCATATATCATCAAAAAAATATTCAAGAAACTTATGTCATACATGAATATACTAAAATTCACATATACAATAGAAAGTTTCCCAAACCTGGAAATCAAAGATCCAAAGTCACTTTTTTAGCTTCTATCTTCAATCCTTCCCTTGCCCTTAAGCTTCTTCTTGCCAAACCAAGCTCGCACAAATAAAAACCCAGAAAATCAATCATCCAAACCCAATTTACTCAAACAAAAACCAAGAAGAAGAGGAGGAAGAAACCCAAAACGCAGGAACCCTAAAACCCAAACACATACCTCTTTAAATCTTGCTCCAAAACTCAATCAAAATCACCTCTAAGCAAAGCACAAATCCCAGCCAAAAGAGAAGAAGAAGAGAAAGCAGAAAATGAAGAAGAGAAGAGGAAGAGGAGGCATGAGAGGGAGGAGAACGGGAATGCCAATTCTGTGTTCTTCCTCTCCCTCTCTCTCCTTTCTTCTTTTCACATTTAATGCCCAACAACCAAGTCCACTTGGCAAGCTCTCATTGGACACACAAACCACTTTTGACTTTTATGCTCCAATATAGCATACACCACTCACACACTAAATGATCCCTTAAATCAATGCTTTGAAATATGTGGTACCAAAACACAACACACACCAAATAATTGCTCAAAAACACTTTACATCCTTGGGTACAATACACACACTTCACTAGATTAATCCCAACAAATACCCTACTTCTATACACCAGAAGCACACCAAATAATTTCCCACACTTAACTTATTTAATAAATTAATTACTTTAAATCCTTATCATCCAAATTCCTCATGCACAAATTACCGAAATACCCTTAAATTCCCGACTTGTCATGCAAATTTCGACCAGGCCTGTTTCGGGTTGTGACAGTATCATAATCATTTCCACTTATTAATTAGTTGGTTAGCCTGCAATTTAAAGACGCGGATAACGGGTATCGCATTGGTACCACTCAGGTACTAGAATCACATTGAGATCTCATTTACGCATTAGTACCCTCAGGTACATAATATCAATCCACTTGTAATAAAATCCAGCAAGGATTATTCGCATTGTGATTCCCATTGAATCAGACGCATTTAACGCATGGGGCTGCAGCACTTGACCCTATAGGCATGCCTAACTATCCACTACTTGACTCGCAGGCTTAAGTTGTTAAACATTTTATCCATTTCACATTGATCACATATACCGTTGACCAACATCACATTCACTTTACACATTCGCATTAGCACATAGCTCTTCACTTCACTTGCATACTCAATGTGTTTCCAAACTCATTCTTTCATAGTTAATAATCACATATTTGATTGCATTCAACAATCATCATGTAGTATGAAAATGTACATTGCTTAATACACACATAATACTTACTTGTAATGTCCTTCATTTCAGCTTAAAGCCTTGCCATTTGGAAGTCAAAACACATTAGGGTTATATTGCCAAACAGGGTAGGTCACGGTCACAACCAAATTGGTTGCCACCGTGACATGTTGAAGTCCAAAACAGAATGCAAATTGAGGGCAGGTCACGGTCACAACCAATTTGGTTGCCACCTTGACATGTTCCCAATTCTCATCAGAATGCAACTTGAGGGTATGTCATGATCACAACCAATTTGGTTACCACCGTGACATATCATGCTTTGCAAAACAGAATGCTTCCTTGGGTACCTCACGGTCATAACCATTTTGGTTGCCACCGTGACATACCCAATTTTATATAGGCAGAATTGAACTCAAGCATACCTCACGGTCACAACCAAATTGGTTGTCACCGTGACCCATGCAAGGTTTCTCCAATTCCACATTCAATTCTCATTTCCTTCAAGGACTTCCAACCCATTTTCGTTTTTAGCAAATAAACCAATTCATCAACCACATACCCAATTGGTACATACCTGATTTCCCATCTTGACATTGGCATTCATTTATAGCACAAACCAAAATCATTCCCATTTTACACATGGCATACATATTCTCAAACAACATTTTCATAAAGCATATCTCCACAACCAATATTTTACCTAGCCATACAATCTCATGCTCAAGGCCATTACTTCTCATACACACATAATTCATACCAAATTCTTATTCAAGCAACACAATTTTCACAGTTATACAACTAGGGTTTGTTCCCAAACCTTGTCGCCTTAGCTCCTAATCTCGATGAACGCTCGGCTCTCCGATTACGGCTTTTCCTTTATCCTTCTTCACTTCTTCAGCTAACAAAACCAGTTCAATTTCAGAATTGAACATAATCCATCAATTCTCATTCCAATACTAATTCAAAACCAAGAAGAAGAGTAGAAGATGAGAATAAGCATTCATAATCACTTACCTCTAAAGTTCAACAACTTAATTCTTGAGCAACTTAACAACTTGACCTTCTTTACAAGTATGCAATTTGATTTAGAAACCTAAAGACTACTCTCACAACAAGAGGAGGTAGAAACACAGAAAATAACTCCATCCTCATAAATGGGTCATTTCTCTTCCTCAAAGGGACACTTGCATGCAAAAGGTAGAGGTGGCATACTCACAAGGAGCCACACGGATTCCACTCACAAAACCAGCATCCACCAACTGATTTCTTACCTTATTTTATTCTTAATTAATCCATCATTAGATAACCTAATCAGCCCTTAGACCATTCCTAACTTAATCTCATATATATACCAATTGGCCACTAAACTTTCAATCAAGTCCAGCCTTCATTCCAATTTAGTCCAAGCCACACATTTAATTCACACACATGCCAATTCAGATTAATTCTTTTAGGGTACATGTCCGGCCATGACACAAATCCTCAACAAGATCATAGATCAAATTAAGACAGCCTTCATCACTGAGTGGGGTACATTTGCCTATAGGGTTATGCCTTTCGGGTTAAAGAATGTAGGAACAACATATCAAAGAATGGCCGCTAGAGTTCTCAATGACTTGATGCACAAATAGGTAGAGGTGTATGTAGACGACATGATGATCAAGTCAATTACCAGAAAGGTCACTTTGAGGCTTTGGAAAGATTCTTTCAAAGGATCAATAAGTATAATCTATGCCTCAATCCTAAAAAATGCATTTTTTGAGTTACTTCTGGAAAGCTGTTAGGCCATATAGTAAGTCAGAGAGGAATTGAAGTGGATCTTGATAAGTTCAGAACAATTATAGATATGAAGCCATATGAAGCCAAATATGTTGAAGTAGAAAAGATTTGCTTAGCAGTAATCTAGGCCTCTAAAAAGTTGCGACACTACTTTCACTCCTTCAGCTTGCAAGCGATCGCTAAACATAACCCGCTCAAGTACCTTCAGGAAGCGCCCTCTTTACTAGGATAAATGGGAAGATGGTTGTTACTATTGCAAGAATTCTATGTAGAATACATCACTAGGAAAACTATCAAAGGAAGAGTTGTAGCTGAATTCTTAGCTGAACATCCTATTGAAGTAGACCAGTTCGAATACAATTTCCCAGATGAAGATGTCGTGGCCATAGCAGTACAAGGGTGGTAGATGTTTTTAGATGGGGCAGTGTGACGCGCGCCGGATCCCCACGGCCGCCCATGGGACCGCCCACTTGAGGGCGATCAGGGCATTTGTGGGTCCGTTGACAGCTTGCAATAAATTGCAAGTGCATCTATATTGGGCAACAAGGAGGTTTCATGGAGTCGCCACCCAATAGAACATTGGGAAAGTTTCTCTCGCCTCGGAGAGCCTAAGACTGCGCTTAGTATCCATTTTGGGCCAACCAAAGGGGTCTTGGAGGGTGAACATCTCGCCCTAAGGAGCCTAGAATTAACGCCAAAGTCTTGTGACACAAGAGGTGTCTTGGAGGGTAAACCTCTCGCCTCTTTGAGCCCAAAGACCAGAGCTGGGTTCGGGATTTCTCATCTATTTCTACCTCGATTATTTTATGATCAAATTTTAATTATCATTGATTCGCTCTCTCTCCACACGATGCAATTGATTGAAGGTGCATTTATTCATATTTGGAAAGCCGTAAATGGGCAAGTAAATAGTGAAAACAATAAATTACAATAATACAAGGAGCGGAATACAACTCCCTTCTATAAATGTGCGATACATACACGAATCGGGGCATTGCTTATTTTGAGGACTTTGGTCCTCGCATGCATCATTATTAAAATTGGATGTTTTTATTGTGATGATTTTTATTGGATAAAAATAGGACATTGGGGCCTTACGTTTATGCAAACCTCATTTTATTGAATATAAAACATTGATCCATTTTTATACTTAACGAGATACAAAAAGGGTATATCCATGTACATAAAATAATTAATGAATAAACAAATGAAGGAAATAACCAAGAAAGTTAGAAAACTAAACCAGACGAAATCCTCTGAGTATGGTAGATAGCCCCTCAAGCTCAGGATAATCCAAGAAAATCAGTATGTGCTCACAGAAAGTTAAAAAATGTCAATATATAAGAACTCAACATAAATAAAGTCAAAAGGACTTGAAAGAGATAGAAAAGATTTGAAAACGTGGAGACAGGACCCAGCGACGGCCTCTGTTGGGTGACCGACGGGCGTCAGTCAAAATGACCGACATGTCCGCCGGTTACTCAAGAAAGAGGGCATCTGTGAGTGGGTTGACCGACCGGCGTCGGTGAAGAAGATGACCCGTCGGTCACCACTGTCTTTGAAAATAAACGGTAAAAACTCTCTTTTGGAGCAAAAACGGGGTTTTTACTACAAAATGAGATGAAAAGAGTCAAAATAAAGGAAAATAATAGCAAACAATTGAAAGAACAACAAAATAAGGAGCAAAGATGAAATGATATGGAGAATGAGTCCGGAATATTTACCCTCAGATAATGCTTAAGTGAGATTCTTGTGTCGATTAGAGCCCCGCGCGTTCCACGAGAAACAAAGTGAAGGATCGAAAAAAAGGAAAATGGATTATTTCCTCCTTAACCCCTCAAAAGATTGACTTTGGAATCAAAATTCAAAGAAAACTAATTAGTTTTAGTTCCTTTTTAATGATTTGATCCTCTAAATAAAAGAAATTTCTTGATGAATGTGTTTGCTGGAAGAGAGAGAAAATGTGCTTGAATTTTGGCAGAGTTTCCCCTCTTGAAAATTTTTGGAACCCCTTTTTTAAGAGAAAATTCGGAGCTTTTATAAGCCAGGAACGATTGATGGGCGTCGGTGTACGGAGACGGGCGTTGGAAGAATCCTTCTGACACAAGGATTCATCCGACGGCCCTGCCATTTCCACCGATGGGCGTCAAAAAGGTTGTGTGCTCCGAGAAATCAGGCGGCGTGCTCAGAAAGAGGCGGTGCCTTCCGACGGGCGTCGAAAAATACCACAAGCCGTCTGTGACCCTAAGCGACGGGCTGGCCCTCACAGACGAGCTGGCCGTCTGTAGAGGAAAATATACCTTTTTGACTCAAAAATTCCCTGTTTTCTCCCCCTCTCCCTATGAAAGGTGAAAAGACTCATTTCTCGTGGAGCACTGGACTAAAACCTCCAAATCTAAACCATTTATATAGGCTCAGATACTGATTTCATCATAGGGTAATCTCTGATCCGGACCGCTCCGGGACACGGTGCTTACAGTTGCCCCCAGTTTTGGGGAAACTAGTGCACAAGCGCCTAGATAAGCCAAAACTCAGAGAAAGGACAGAAAGAAAGAAGGCGTACCTGCGGTGGTTCTTACCTTCCGTGCCTTTTGCCGGGTAGACCTCGTCTCAGTCTGTTCGGCGATGCGAAGATATCCCTATCGGTCTCGTCTCGACCTGTAGGTGTTGGTGAGACGTAGCATTCTCTAGCTGCTATCTCGATACGAAGAGCAGTGTTTCTTTAACTGCAGCTTCGATCCGAAGTTCCCTTGCTAACCCCCATCCGATCTGCAAGGTGCGTAGCACTCTCTGGTTGTCGCGTGAACTGTGAGATGCAGCACTCTCTGGATACAATCCCGATGTGAAGAGCGGTGTTTTTCTAACCACTGCTTCGATCTGAAGTTCCCTTGCTAACCCCCATCCAATCTGCAAGGTGCGTAGCACTCTCTGGCTGTCGCGTGAACTGTGAGATGCAGCACTCTCTGGCTACAATCCCGATGTGAAGAGCGGTGTTTTTCTAAGCACTGCTTCGATCTGAAGTTCCCTTGCTAACCCCCATCCGATCTGCAAGGTGCGTAGCACTCTCTGGCTATCGCGTGAACTGTGAGATGCAGCACTCTCTGGCTACAATCCCGATGTGGTGAAGAGGAGGAGACCTCGCCGGGTTCCTCATTCCAAAAAGATATGAATCTTAGGCGCCCTTGTTCGGACTTTTAATCGATGCCTACGTTCGGATCGATGTTTCTCTGTACCCATGTGATAAAAGGTTTTTTTAGTTCATGTTTGAGTTGTTATCTTTTAACCTGTCTATTAATGGCGTGATTTTGCTTTATCTGCTATGCCATGTTTCATTTATATTCTTTTTTATTGAGTTGTCATTCATCATTTTTCATCATTTTTTTATTTTCCTTATTTTGGAATATGAGGAAATGTGAAAGCATATATTCATCTGTAATATGAATGAATCATAAATAACTGCATAAATGCATAAATCTGAAAACAAAAGTTTTTCACTAGAAATATCTATTTTCGTACAGTGTATATACAAAGTGAAAATGTACAAAAATATGAAAATATGACTCCCTGAATATCAGAGGGGTGTGTAGTCAGAGGGCTCATCGGGATCCTCATCATCTGATATGTGCACTGTCCCTGGCGGAGCTGGCTGTGCCGGAGGTGGAGGCTGAGCCGTGGAGGGTCCTGCCCCAGCATTGTGGGTCTGCCTGAATTGGATCTGAGCATAGCCATCCAAGAAGGGCTGGGTGCAAGTCCTCATGAACCCTAAGGTCTCTGAAACTGTGCCTCCCAACTTCTTGAACGCCTGGCTCATCTGAATGGTCTGCTCATTGGTGGCCTTCCTCATCTGCTCTAGGTGCTGCTCTGTCTGCTCTCTGAACTCCCTCATGGTCTGAGATAAGGGTGGGAGGATCCCCTCTATCGCCTGGACCTGGGATCTCAGAGAGTCGAGTGACTCGTCGATCATCTATAGGGTCATATCAACCCTTTGAGACGCCTGGTCCTGAGACGCCCTCAAATCATGAGCGAGCTGCTGCCTAAGCTCCCTCTGACCCTGGGTGATATGCTCTATCAGCCTCGCCTGCTCATCCCTGAAGGCCTCCATGACCCGAGCCTGCTCCCGTGCTGTGTGCTCGATGTAACCGGCCTGCTCTTGGGCTAACCGCTCTATCGACTGGGACTGCTCCTGAATAGCATCCTGCTGGTGGTCTAACCTCTCGTGTATAGCTCTATCCCTCTTATCCTGTCATCGCCCTAGGGCTGTGAACATAGACATGAGGAGCTGAGAGAAGTCAGGCTGTGCTGGCTGCTGCGGTGCTGGCTCTGGCGGTGGTGCCGTGGAGGTGGATGCCCCTGGGTTGCCTCAAAAATATGGGTGATATCTCTCGGGTGGCCCATGGGTAGTCCTCTGTACCCTGATACTCGGCGACGGGATGGGAGTCGGTGCTCTGGATGCCGGTGAAGCAGCAAAGAGCTCATCCATAGTGAACTCCATGTCGAAATCCGACAGAGTCCTGGGCTGCTCCTGCTGTGGTGGCGGTGGCACTATCTGAGGCTGAGGCTAGGGACGCTGCTGAGGCTACTGCTCCGACTCGGGCTCGGGCTGTGGAGGCTGATGCTTCGGTTGAGGAGGCTGCTGCTCCGGCTGAGGAGGCTACTGCTCCGGGTGCTTCGGATCTGGACCCAAGGGTGGAAGTGAGAACATCCGCCTGGTCTCGTGAATGGACAGCACTCTGTAGGCCTCTGCCTGCCCCGATATCAGTGAGATCATCCCCATCTGCACTGCCGCTGCGGCATCTACGTGTATCCCCTCATCCAGGGGTACTCTCAGCCTATCTGGGGCAACTCTCAACCTCAAAAACAACCTAGTGATGACTCCTCCCACTATCACCATCGGTGTCAGTCCTCTACCAACTCTAACCAAGTTAGCCAAGATCTCATGGCTAATGTTGAGGCGCTGGCCTGCCACCATAGCCCAGAGGCTCCAGATCTCGGCCGCATTAAGCGACCCTGGATTACTAGCTCGACCAAGGTACGAACTGGATAGCACTCTGTGCAAGTACCGGAGTGCCTGAGACACCAGTATGGTGCTCTTCGCTGTATCATGATCATACAGCACTCCCGGTAGGGCAATGGCCGCCCAGTGGGCGCATCTCACCGCTCGCCGTGGGATCTCAACCCCCTCCTCTATAGGGAGCCCCATGGCCTATGCGAATCTCTGCCTGGTAATACTGTAATGCTGGCTATCGAACCAGAACTGGACCACCCCTGGCTCGGTATCTGACCTCTGAAAACCGCCATAGCGGAGGGTGGCTAGGACCTAGCGAGTAGCCTCTGGAAAAGTCTGGAAAGTGGGGTCAATGAACTCTGTCCACCCGGCACCTTCGACAAGCATATCAAACTATGGGGCCATCCCTAGGGCCTCTAAGAACGGCCAGGACACGAAGCGGCTAGCCCGAATCTCCACCTGAGCCAACTCTCTATATCTCTGAGCTGACTCATCATCCATCCAACCCGGAACTACGACCTCGGGCTGGGCCTGCGGTGCTCTGCGTCAAGGAGGCATCCTGCAAAAGAAAAATTAGATGGCAAAAATTTGACAAAACAGGCATTATGAGACTTATTTTCAAGGTGAAAGCCCATTCAGGCCTCACCAGGGCAATGGCTGCCCGAATACGAGATAAAAAAACTGATAATAAATAAAAAGGGGCGAACGTCCTTTCAAAGGAAGTTGCCCAACATGTTTCACACATATCAAAAAAAAGAAACATGCAATTGGCATGGAAATATTTAAAGTGAATAAAAATGGGCTTTCTAGACCCCAAGGCATGCATTATACACAAAAATATTCAATTTTAGAATAAAAATAAAAATTTGGGCAGCACCCCGGCAAGGTTGTACCCAACCTCCTGCATAAAAAGGCATCAAACTAGGCCTTAGGCCTCAACAACAATATATGTATAAGAATGGGACGCACCCCGGCAAGAGTGTGTCCCCAGCAACACAAAAATAATGGCCTCCGGCCTCAACAACACAGAATAACGCACTAGAAAGCACATTTCTAAAGCAACAAAGGTATAGAAAAAATCTATTCCTATGTGATTATGCAAAGCTTCAGATTAATTGCACCACAAAAATAATAAATAAATAAATAAATAAATAAATAAAACGGGCATCATTCTCCCTAAATTTTTAAGGCATTTAAAGCATTCTAATCATTTCTAAGGCTAAAGGAAGAAGAAATGAAAAAATTAAATTGAACTAATAAAAAAGTAGTTATTTTACTTACTTGTAGTCGCAAGGAGTGTAGAAAAACTGAAGAAAAATGAATGCCTGAGCATCCGGTGAGTGGAGAACGCAAAAAGAAGAAGAAATTGCAAAGAAAATGAGAAAGAAGGCTTGAAAATGCAGAAAAAATGCTTAAGGAACCGTTTTTGAGAGGAAGAGTGAAAGTGACAGCGCCGCTGGTCCGTCTGTCACTCGCCCTTATATAGAGTTTCGTGACCGACGGGTTGGGCGTCTATAGGAGCGACCGACGGGCTAACCGTCTGTCTCTCAATAAATGCGAATTAATGCGCGTGATGAATGCAATGCTGACGTATGCGTCTGCCAGGTGGATCTTTACCGACGGGCAGGCCGTCTCTTAGGAGAGGCGGGTAGGCCGTCGGTGACGCCTTTTTATAAAATCTTCTAAAATTTTTGCTCCTTTTGTGTCTCTTCATTTTCCAACATCTTGAGCCTTTTATTCTTCTCAGAATGTCTTCCTCTTTAGCTCAAAAAATGCACCATATCTTAGATGACAAGCACACTTGGGAAGAAGGCGCCCTTTCCTCTCTGTCTGGGCTAAAATACCTGTGTCGGGTCAAAGTTGATCAGAACCTTCTTCTGGCGGCGACCCACTTCTGGAACCTCCGATTTCACGTCTTCCGGTTCACCTACCAGGAATTGTGTCCTTTGCCTGAAGAGCTAGCTGCCATTCTTGGAGCCTGGTTCCCTCCTAGCGCTCTACCTTGCGTCCCCCGTTACGGCCCACTCCAGACTCGGGACATAGCTGCGGCTCTCGGCATACCTTCTTCTTAGGCCGTCCGGCTGATTTCTCCGGGCTCTTCCTTTGCCCTGGGGCCACTGATCGAGGCTGTGGATCAGTTCACTGACATCCCCACTTACCGGGTAAGCACCGTATTTCTGTTTTGCATGGTGAACTTCCTCACTGTTGTCCCAGGAGGTCTGACAGGTGACCCTCGCTTGTTCGGAGTTCTGAGCGACTTTCACCTGGGATTATCACCCTTACCACTTATTCTGGCCGAGACCATTCTGGGCTTGGACGCTGTGAGCTCTGGATCGACTACTACTTTTACCGGCAGCCCTTTATTGCTCCAGGTACGTCATTATTTTAAAGGTAGTGCGTCCCTTATGGATTTTCATACTAGCTTTTCTTAGCGGGAGGTGCATCCTTTCGGATTTTCACACAACCCTGTGCCTTATTTTTGCCTGAAGTAAACCCTACTTACTCCAGCGGCTTTTTTTTTCAGATTTGGCTGCAAGAGTTACCCCACAGTACTCGCCGAGCCATTTCCTTTCGTGTCGACGACTGTATGGGTGTGCCACTGCTGGTGAAGGCATTACCAGATTTGGCGAGTTGTTAGATGATGATATCAGTTTCACGTCTGCCTGGCTCCCACTGTCTCATGTGATCATTGATGGGCCATCGGGGTGTGTTCCCCTCTGTGGGCTTCGTCGAGCCACCTTCTGCATCACTTCTCGATGTACACGTCAGCTCGGGATGACCCAGGATGTTGTGAGGTTTCCCTTATCTTTCCGGGGAGGAGCTCTTTCGGCTGCATTCGCCTCAAGGTATCATGAGCTGTGGAGCAAACTACCAGTGAAGACTGTTATTCCGAGATTCGGCAATCATTCTGTGGCTTCAACTAGCGAATACAAGAAGTGGATCCTTAGCCCTGCATCTGATAATAGGACACGAGGGCTCAAGCATCTGGTCAGTGAGAGCAGCAGCAGGACTTAGCTTAGCTTACATATGTATTTCTTTTAGTGTTACATTTCTTTTTAATGCAGAACTAGAAAATGACAAAAATGAAAAGAATAATATTCACTCTATTTCACGAAATTGTGTACATTTCCATATAATTTCAGCATACATGATCAGTTTTGACAATTATTCAACCGCGTACGCCCTATTAATACATGAAACCAAATTTTAACAGCATCAACTCCTGTTACCAATCGGCCCCCTCGGGTTTTCACGATCGGACATTTTCTCTCGTACCTCTAATTTTAGCACAGGATGCCTTTTTTCGGTTTTCACCCTGTCGAGGCGCCCAATTTTAACACGGCCGCCTTTTTTCGGTTTTCGACCTGCAGGGCATCTTATTCTCTTCTTTTTATTTTGGTATTTAGCCATGGAACCTTTTGAGTTTGTCGACATTGATCGGTTCTTTGAATTCGTTTCCATCACTATCCGATAAGATTGCAGCTCCTTTGGACAACAGCTTTTTAAGGATATACGGCCCCTCCCAGGTTGGTCTGAATTTCCCTCTGATATCTAGTATGCCTGGCCTCATCTGCTTGAACACTAAGTCCCCTTCTTTCAACGGATGCTTTCTCACCTTCTTCCCAAAAGTCCTGGCCAATGTCTTCTGGTAAATCTGATTATGATAATAAGCTTTCAGCCTACTCCCATCTAATAAGTTTAAGTGCTGTAGCCTCTGTCGTGCCCATTCGGCCTCCGAAATTTGGGCTTCCATGACCACTCTCAGCGACTTGAGCTCTATCTCAATTGGCAATACTGCTTCCATCCCGTATACAAGGGAAAATGGTGTAGCACCCGTAGATGTCCTTACCGTTGTCCTATATCCCCACAGGGCGAAGGGTAGCTTTTCAGCCCAGTCTTTATAGGTTTGGACCATCTTGGATAGGATCTTCTTCACATTTTTATTAGCGGCCTCTACTACTCCATTTGCTTGTGGTCGGTAGGGAGAGGATTTATGATGTTCGACGCCATACTTCTCGAGGAGCTTCCTGGTTTCCCCCATGAACTGCACCCCATTGTCAGACACTATGTGGTGAGGGAGGCCATATCTGCAGATTAGATTCCTCTCTATGAACTTGGCCATATCCCTTGCGTCAATCTTTTTGAAGGATTCCGCCTCTACCCATTTGGTAAAATAGTCAATTGTGACTATGATGTATCTGTGCCCATTGGATGCCGTAGGGTGAATCTCTCCAATGATATCTATCCCCCAAGCAGCGAAAGGCCAAAGTGATGTCAGGTTGTGTAGCTCCGATACTGGTAGGTGTCTCAAGTCTGCGTATTGTTGGCACAACTGGCATTGTTTGACATATTTCGAGCAGTCATTGTCTATCGTAAGCCAATAAAAGCCTTGTCTAATGATCTTCTTAGCCAAGGTCAAACCGTTCATGTGAGCCCCACAGACGCCTGCATGGGTCTCCTCCATCACTTTGCGGGCTTCTTTTTCATTCAAGCACTTAAGCTGAATCCCATCTGACTGTCTTTTGTACAACACCCCTTCCAAGGATATGAATTGAGTAGATAGTTTCTGGATCATCCTCTGGTCTTTCTCAATAGCTTACTCTGGAAACCTATTGTTTCCCAAATAATTCATAATGTCAAAGTACCATAGTTTCCCATCCGCCACTTCTACTTCCATTACAGGCTTGATCTCAAAGCTGGGCTTCTCATAACTCGAAATTAGTATTGGCTTCATAGCTACTCCTTCAGGATTATCCCACATTGACACT
Source organism: Excoecaria cochinchinensis (assembly GCA_947683425.1). Classification (NCBI taxonomy): domain Eukaryota; kingdom Viridiplantae; phylum Streptophyta; class Magnoliopsida; order Malpighiales; family Euphorbiaceae; genus Excoecaria; species Excoecaria cochinchinensis. The sequence continues at coordinate 3,493,326 of CANTUQ010000010.1, read as the reverse complement.
AAGGTTGCCAACGCATCAGCTAGATGATTCTCGTCTCTCGGCACGAAGTGGAAAGTGCAGGTTTCAAACTGCCCACATACCTCTTTCAAATATTCAACATAGGGTACCAGCCGCTCTTCTTTTACAGCCCACTCACCTCGGATCTGGTTAATCACCAAGGATGAGTCACCAAAGACTTCTACATTCTTTGCCCCCAATGCAGCTAAAGCTTCCAACCCGAAAGTGCATGCTTCATAATCGGCTTCATTGTTGGTTGCCTTGTACCTCAGCTTCTTGGCTAGAGGGAGCTTCTCACTATCTGGGGTTGTCAAAATGATTCCAACTCCGGCCCCTCTGCTATTCACTGCCCCGTCAAAGTGTAACTGCCATCCTTGGACAGAAATCGCGACTATGCTCTCATCCAGAAAGGTGAACTTGGGAGTGTCTCCTTGGATAGGATGCTCAGCAAGAAATTCGGCTACGGCTCGCCCCTTAATAGTTTTGCGAGTGATGTATTGCACATTGAACTCCTGTAGCAAGAGCAGCCACCTCCCCATCTTACCAAGCAAAGACGGCGCTTCCTGTAAATATCTTAACGGATTTTGCTTGGCTACTGCCTGAACTTTGTATGAGTGGAAGTAATGTCTCAGTTTCTTTGATGCCCAAATCACTGCGAGGCAGATTTTCTCTACTTCAGCATATTTTATTTTGTAAGCCAGGAACTTCTTGCTAACGTAATAAATCGCGAATTCCACCCCAAATTCATCCTCTTGAGCCATCATGGCGCCCACAGAACTGCCCTCTACTGCCAGATACAGGATAAGCGGTTTGATCGGTTGCGGCGGCCTTAGCACTGGCAGATTCAACAGATATTCCCTGATGCTGTCAAAGGCTTTTTGGCAGTCTTCGTTCCAGACCATAGGTTGATTCTTTCTAAGCAGTTTAAAAACAGGCTCTCATATTGAAGTGAGCTTGGCAATGAATCGGCTGACGTACAGCAGCTTGCCCAGGAAGCTCCTTACATCCTTCTCTTCCTGTGGCACGGGCATCTCTCTGATGGCTTTCACCTTGTTCTGGTCGATTTCTATTCCCCTTTGGCTGACGACATGTCCCAATAGTTTTCCTGAAGTCACTTCGAAAATGCATTTCTTGGGGTTAAGCCGCAGATTGTACGTATCAATCCTGGTGAAGAACTTCTCTAGAGCTTTAAAGTGTCCCTCTCGGGTGGCTGACTTGACCATCATGTCATCGACATACACCTCTACCTCCTTATGGATCAGGTCGCTTAGAATCTTGGTCGCCATCCTCTGGTATATGGCCCCTGCATTTTTCAGGCCAAAAGGCATGACTCGGTAGGCGTAGGTCCCCCATTCTGTGATGAAAGCGGTCTTAACCCGGTCAGCTATTTTGTTCAGGATCTGGTTGTAGCCCACATAACCATCCCCAAAGCTGTACATCGCGCAGTTGGCGGTACTGTCTATCAACACATCGATGTGGGGTAGTGGAAAATCATCTTTAGGGCAGGCCTTGTTCATATCTCGATAATCCACACACACCCTGACCTTCCCATTCTTCTTCACTACAGGGACCACATTTGCCAACCATGTAGGATACTGCACTTCAACAAGGAACTTGGCCTCAATCTGCTGCCGAATTTCCTCCTTGACCTTGTCTGCCCATTCTGGCCTGAGCCTTCTCAACTTCTGTTTCACAGGCTTATAGTCTGGATAAGTTGGGATAGCATGTTCTGCTACGTCTCGGTCGATCCCCGGCATGTCCTCATAGGTCAAGGCAAAGACTTTTTCATGCTTTCTTATTATTCTCTCAAAATTTTTTCTCTCATCGGGAGTTATATTTGATGCTATTAGAATTTATTTCGGATTTTTCGAGGTTCCAAGATTAAAAGGCGTTGTATCAGTGGAATCAATGTCAAAAATTGATAGAATATGATCATGTTCATGCATGTTGAAATCATTGGAAACATCGCACAAGTAAGAGAAATCATTTGCCTTATTAATAATATTATAATTGTCATTTACATCATAAAAGAGTTTTGGAATAAAAAGACAATCTAAGCTAGAGTCTCCTTCTGCCTCCTTAGAGGTCGATGCTGCTGCAGCTTGTTCATTGGCTTCCTGATTCAGCAGAGGCCCTTCAGGTACGTCTGAGGAAATCTTTAAATCCCCCATCTTCAGTTCTATTTCTGCCATCTTCTCTTTCCCTTTCAGCCTGGCAGCTAACATCTTCTCGGTGACAACCTCTTCAAGCTCGCCTCTGTCCCAAGTAATACACTGAGTCATGACCTCCTCATCCCAGAAGTTCTCAGCAGTCTTGATAACCCCGACATCCCAGTTAAATACATCATTAAAGATCTCAAATTCGGGGACAATTCTCCCCTTCACCCATTGCGGCTCCTCTTCGCCAGTATAAGCGCACACTGAGGATGCTGGTACAAAGCTTTCTGAAATATGAGGGATCTTATCCACCATTTTCTTCTTGCCAAAGCCGCCTCTATACCCCAGACCCTTTCGATTCTTCTGACCCCGAGTGGTGATCGCAGTTTGCAGCCCTTGAGAGTTTCTACCCAAACCAGCCCTAGAGAGATAGTGCATCTTTTTCATCATATTAACCACAGCTGGGTTATCCACTGACCCATGCTCTTCTCTTATCATGGACACGTGGAAGCCACTAAATGGCTGATTGGCAATTTCAAGCGCTGAGACCTGATTCTCCCTGGCTGCCTTGATAGTCACAACCTCCCCTTCATGTGGGAACTTTATCATTTGATGCAGCGTGGATGGCACTCCTCCTAACTTGTGAAACCAGGGTCTCCCGAGCAGGGCTGAGAAGTTAGCTGGAATGGGCAGAACCACAAATTCTACTTCCACCTCAATGGGTCCTGTCTTGACCAGGGTCTTGAATGTTCCTGAGGCTTGCCTCCTTGAATTATCATAGGTTGTGATAGTCAAATCTGATCTACTGAGCATATCCTCACTTAAACCAAAAGCCTGAAGAGCTATCAAAGGGCACACATTGATAGAAGACCCATCGTCCACCATAACGCAAGTGGTGTGCTTATCGTTAATCTGTGCTTTGATGTACAGGGGTCGGTTATGGTTACGACCTTCGACCGGTAGGTCGGCGTTAGAAAAAACCAATCTCTCCTCCGATCCTCCTTTGACTAGACCTAAAAGCTCTGATGGGGAAATTGTGGTGGCAACAGTGGTCTCAACCAAAGCCTCTACTACTTTCTGCCTATGCGAAGGGGACTGTTTCAAGAGATCCCAAATGGATATTTGAGCTGCAGTCTTCTTCAACTGCTTAACAATCTAGTTCTCCTCTGGCTCTTTTTCCGTTGGCGTCTGCACCGGTTCCGGCACCCTCGTAATCTCAGGGACCACTCTCCCACTTCTTGTCACAGCCCCTGTCTCTTCTTCATCCTCATCAGATCTCCACAAATCAGGGTTCATCTCTCCCTCCTCTTCGGCCTCTCCACCGCTCTCGCTGCTTGACCAACAATCAAGGGTCGCCACGACTGCTCTCTCTTTTCTATCCTCGGAACAAGCAACAGCAAGGCTCTTGCTCCCATATAGATCCTGCAACACGTACCACTCTGGCAAGCTAGATCCGATCATAAACACAGGTGGCGGCACAGCGTTATAACCAGGCTTTTTCTCAGACTCCCTCTTCTCAGGGTTAGAAATTTATTTGCTATCAATCAGGTCTTGAATGGAGTGTCGTAGCGCTTTACACTTGTCTGTTAGATGGCCTGAGTGTTGATGAAATGCACAGAATTCATTGTCCTTGTGCCCAGGCTTCCCTTGCATCATAGCAGGCCTAGGAGCTAAGGGTTGCAATTTTCCTTCCTTCATCAATCTTCTCAAGACCCAAGACAGTGGTCTTCCTAAGTTCGAAAACTTCCTCTGGGTAGTTGCTTCGGTAGCAGACACCTCAACTGTTCTTCTGGTGCTACCACTGGGACCCGCTAGCCTACTGGTTCCTTGACCGGTATTAGCTCTCTTCGCGAAATTATTATTGTTAGCTTTCCGAGCCAAGAACTCTCCCTCCGCTTCAATGGCTATATCCTTGAGAGACTCCCAGTCCTTCAACCCTTTCATCTTCAAACCATCCTTCAAGTACGGGCTTGCGTTCTTAATAAACAGACGGATCTGGTCTTGGGTGTCTGGCTTTTTTCGCATTTCCATTACCCGGTTTTTCCAGCGGGTGAGATAATCATGGAAAGATTCCTCGGCCTTCTGCTGGAGCAATTCAAGATCTTTAAGAGTCACCTCCATCCTGGTGTTGCAATCATACTGTCTCAAGAACTCCTCCGTGAGTAGATCCCAATCTTCTTTAGTCCGGCGATCGAGACTATGATACCGGTCGATGGCATGAGTGGTCAGACTCAGACAAAAGTATTCCACCTTCTGCTTCTTAGACAACGTGGTCCCTTTCATGATCAGAGAGTATTGCTTCACATGAGCAGTCGGGTCAGAAGTACCATCAAATTTCGGCACGTCTGGCATTTTGAAATTGTAAGGAATTGGGTCTTCTCCCTCCAATTCCTTGTCCTCTGGATTCATCCCCTGACCTCTACTCAGCATACGGGCCATGGCTTCAAACCTCTCTTCCATCTTCTTTAGAATGAAATCATCAGTCTGAGGTGCCTTCCCTCTCTCAGATGCAATGCTCATCTTGTCATCTTCGATATCCCTATCATCATCAACCCTCAGTACTGGCCTTCTTCTCTGCTCTCCCGAAGCTACTGACCTCAGCTCTACTGGCGGCGGCCGAACGGGCTCTTCTCGTCTCTCGGCTCTTTCTTCCTCTGGTTTATTTTGTCCCACGGGAGGAGGAGGAGGATTCTGTGGAGCGTTCTGTTGTGCCAGAGCAGTCAATATATTCATCATTCTGCCCTCAAATTCCTCAAATCGTCGGCCCACTTCTTTCGCAATCATGGCCCTGGTGGCGTCATCCCCTTTAGGCGAGTTTGCCATCTCAGATACAGTACAACTGACTTCTGGTAAAATTTTTGGTAGGCCCTCTCTATCTGACAGTTCAGAAGTAGGAACTCGGATCAATCATCCGGTAGGTGATCTAGTCCATCTGGGCAGATCTATGATGGCTGCAGGGACAAGGCGTTAGATATGATGCATGAAATACAGGTGTAATGCATGGTTGTGATATGCAACATTCACAGAGCATAAGCAAGCAAGTAGGTCCTTCCACCCTTATTTCTCCCACACACGTGGTCGTGCAGTCTCTTTCCTAGGTGGGATTAGCCCAAGGGTCAACGAGGGACCCAATGGACACGCATGGTGCACGGCGAAAAATCGGCAGCATGACACTCCTATGCTAATGCATAAGCGGATGGATAGTGATCGTCATGTATTTAGACGTTCCACAAATTTCGACATGTCCCTACCGGGGTAAGAAAGCCTTTGGCTAGGTTACCAAGCGAGACATTTGGACTCACCCAATACATGAGGATCCATACAGCAAGCATGGATTTAGGGTTCATATCACCTGTGGGAAGTAACTACGGCCATTACATGAGCTTTGGACAAGGAAGATGTTTCCTTAAGACTACCCAAGCATGATCCCTGCCGACAGGTCTAGCTCATCACGAGCATAACGACCGATCGAGTCATCATTTTGATATACCATTGAGGTACGAGGCTTGGGCTGGTGATTATCCTTAACACTTCCCCAAATTGAGTGAAAATGGGGTCGTGCTTTAGGAACGCACTGGGGCTAATAGAGGGACCAAACTAGCATATTCTAAAGCTCTAATGAGATGTAATGCGAATTTGAGAGAAAGCAAATTTATGAATTAAATTTTAACCATAAATGTTAAACGAGGTATTTTCAAATTGAAATCTCGAACCATATCATCCCCAGTGGAGTCGCCACTGTGACGCGCGCCGGATCCCCGTGGCCGCCCATGGGACCGCCCGCTTGAGGGCGATCGGGGCATTTGTGGGTCCGTTGACAGCTTGCAATAAATCGCAAGTGCGTCTATGTTGGGCAACAAGGAGGTTTCATGGAGTCGCTACCCAATAAAACATTGGGAAAGTTTCTCTCGCCTCGGAGAGCCTAAGACTGCGCTTAGTATCCATTTTGGGCCAACCAAAGGGGTCTTGGAGGGTGAACCTCTCGCCCTAAGGAGCCTAGGATTAACGCCAAAGTCTCGTGACACAAGAGGTGTCTTGGAGGGTAAACCTCTCGCCTCTTTGAGACCAAAGACCAGAGCTGGGTTCGGGATTTCTCATCTATTTCTACCTCGATTATTTTATGATCAAATTTTAATTATCATTGATTCGCTCTCTCTCCACACGATGCAATTGATTGAAGGCGCATTTATTCATATTTGGAAAGCTGTAAATGGGGAAGTAAATAGTGAAAGCAATAAATTACAATAATACAAGGAGCGGAATACAACTCCCTTCTATAAATGTGCGATACATACACGAATCGGGGCATTACTTATTTTGAGGACTTTGGTCCTCGCATGCATCATTATTAAAATTGGATGTTTTTATTGTGATGATTTTTATTGGATAAAAATAGGACATTGGGTCCTTACGTTTATGCAAACCTCATTTTATTGAATATAAAACATTTATCCATTTTTATACTTAACGAGATGCAAAAAGGGTATATCCATGTACATAAAATAATTAATGAATAAACAAATGAAGGAAATAACCAAGAAAGTTAGAAAACTAAACCGGACGAAATCCTCCGAGTATGGTAGATAGCCCCTCAAGCTCAGGATAATCCAAGAAAATCAGTATGTGCTCACAGAAAGTTAAAAAATGTCAATATATAAGAACTCAACATAAATAAAGTCAAAAGGACTTGAAAGAGATAGAAAAGATTTGAAAACATGGAGACAGGACCCAGCGACGGCCTCTGTTGGGTGACCGACAGGCGTCAGTCAAAATGACCGACATGTCCGTCGGTCACTCAAGAGAGAGGGCGTCTGTGAGTTGGGTGACCGACGGGCGTCGGTGAAGAAGATGACCTGTCGGTCACCACTGTCTCTGAAAATAAATGGTAAAAACTCTCTTTTGGAGCAAAAACGGGGTTTTTTATCACAAAATGAGATGAAAAGAGTCAAAATAAAGGAAAATAATAGCAAAAAATTGAAAGAACAACAAAATAAGGAGCAAAGATGAAATGATATGGAGAATGAGTCCGGAATATTTATCCTCAGATAATGCTTAAGTGAGATTCTTGTGTCGATTAGAGCCCTGCGCGTTCTACGAGAAATAAAGTGAAGGATCGAAAAAAAGGAAAATGGATTATTTCCTCCTTAACCCCTCAAAAGATTGACTTTGGAATCAAAATTCAAAGAAAACTAATTAGTTTTAGTTGCTTTTTAATGATTGGATCCTCTAATTAAAAGAAATTTCTTGATGAATGTGTTTGCTGGAAGAGAGAGAAAATGTGCTTGAATTTTGGCAGAGTTTCCCCTCTTGAAAATTTTTAGAACCCCTTTTTTAAGATAAAATCCAGAGCTTTTATAAGCCAGGAACGACCGACGGGCGTCGGTGTATTGAGATGGGCGTCGGAAGAATCCTTCTGACACAAGGATTCATCCGACGGCCCTGCCATTTCCACCGACGGGAGTCAGAAAGGTTGTGTGCTCCGGGAAATCAGGCAGCGTGCTCAGAAAGAGGCGGTGCCTTCCGACGGGCGTCGAAAAATACCACAAGCCGTCTGTGACCCTAAGCGACGGGCTGGCCGTCTATGGAGGAAAATATACCTTTTTGACTCAAAAATTCCCTGTTTTTTCCCCCTCTGCCTATGAAAGGTGAAAAGACTCATTTCTCGTGGAGCATGGGACTAAAACCTCCAAATCCAAACCATTTATACAGGCTCAGATACTGATTTCATCATAGGGTAATCTCTGATCCGGACCGCTCCGGGACACGGTGCTTACAGGCAGTTAACAGTAAAGGGGCATGAGTGGGGATTATTCTTAAGTCCCCGGATGGCGAGAAGCTACCATTAGCCAAAAAGTTAAGGTACAAGGCTACTAATAATGACACTGAATATGAAGATTGCATTTTCGGGTTAGAAGCACTACTAGCTCTGGGGACAAAAACCGCAAAAGTCTTTGGAGATTCATCCTTTGTAATCCATTAGATCAGAGGGGAATGGTTAAAGAAAAGAGGCTATTGCCCTATGTAAATTACTTGAAAATGTTAAGTAGCCAGTTTGAGACTTGCACTTTTCACTTTGTTACTAGGGATGAGAACTAATTGGTTGATGCTCTCGCGACTTTAGTGTCCATGTGGGATAATCCGGTAGGGGTTGTTATGAGACCTATTTTAATCTCTGGTTCAAAAAAACCTTATTTTAAAACTAAGCAGGTGATGGATGTTGAGGTTGTCGATGGAAACCCTTTGTACTATGATATTCAAAATTATTCGGAAAGGTCAATTTTTCTAGAAAAAGCCATTGAGAAGGACCAAAGAATGATCTGAATGTAATCCACTCAACTTATCGGTGTAGATGGCACATTGTATAAGAGGCAAGCTTACGGTATCTAATTAAGATATTTGGCAGAGAAGGAAGCTGAAAGGGTTATGGAGGAGGTTCATGCTGGAGTTTACGAAGCTCACATGAATGGATTAACTTTATCGTAGAGGATTATACGCCAAGGATTCTATTGGTTCACAATGGATACAGATTGCTCAAAATATGTGAAGCAATGCTAGTTATGCCAGCAATATGTGGATTGGAGGCATGTGCTGGTTTCAGAGCTACATAACTTAACATCTCCATGGCCATTTGCAGCTTGGGAAATAAATATCATAGGCGAGATACATCATACAGCTTCTAATGGGCATAGGTTCATCATAGTCGCCATCGATTACTTCATTAAATGGGTCAAAGATAAATCTTTCAAGAAGGTTGATACCAGAGACATGGCCAGGTTCATCAAGCGGAATTTGATATGCAGATATGGCCTCTTGCACCACATTGTATCGGATAATGGGGTATAATTCTTGGCTGAAACTAAACAGATGCTTCAAAGATATGGAATCTAGCACCACAAGTCTTCCCCTTACCAACCTCAAGCTAATGGGACAGTCGAAGTAGCAAATAAGAATGTCAAAAGAATACTGGCCAAGATGGTACAGAGCTATAAAGACTAGGAAAAAAGGTACCCTTTACACTTTGGGGTTATAGAACTACCATCAGAACCTCTACGGGAGCAATGCCATTTTCTCTAGTATATGGAACTGAAGTAGTTTTTCCGATTGAAATCGAGCTAAAATCTTTAAGGGTGGTCATGGAAGCTAAGATTCTAGAAGCAGAGTGGTCACAATAGCGATTACTACACTTGAATCTATTGGATAAGGATAGGTTGCAAGCTTATTATCACAATCAGGTTTAGCAGAAAAGATTAGCTTAGTGGTTTGGAAAGAAGGTGAGAAAACACCCATTGAAAGAAGGAGATTTGGTCCTCAAGATGATGAGGCTGGGGATGCTAGACATTTGGGGAAAATTCAGGCCAACCTCGGAAGGTTCGTTTGTGCTGAAGAAGTTTCTAACAAAGGGAGCAGCGATTTTAGTAGATAGTGATGGGAATGAATTCAAGGGCCCGGTCAATGTCGACAGACTAAAAAGGTTCCATGGCTAAAGACCAAGAAAAATCAAAAGAGGAGAAAAAATGCCCTGCGGGTCAAAAATCGAAAAAAGGCGGCCTTGCTAAAATTAGGTGCCCTGTCAGGGTGAAAACCTAAAAAAGGCACCCTAGGAAAAAATAAAGGGCCGAGAGAAAATATTCAATCGAGAAAACTCAAGAGGGTTGATTGATAGCATGAGTTTGATGCTTACAAGATCTATTGCGAGATTAGGTGCAATCTTGTGCTTTTGAGTTTTTTGTCAATTGAGAATCATGTATGATGAAATCATATGGAAATGTGCACAAATTGGCAATGAATAAAAGAACTTTGTCTGCATTCTCATTAATTTTTAGTTCTATTTTAAAAAGAAATACTTCATTTATTTATCTAATGGCTATTCTCTAATCGTCTTCGTCTAAAGGTGTCTAAGCGAATATGTGTTGATCACCCTAAAGGGAGGTTCTGATAGTAGCCTTCATTTCTCTTATAGAAACAACAAAAAAGCCATTAGAGATTAAAACCATAACTTGCTCTTTAAGCAAAAGTTAGGCAAAAGGGAAGGTGAAAACCTGAAAACAGGTAGTCTGCCCAAAAAAAAAAAAGCCGCTGGAATGGTTTGGGTCCGTTCTAGACAAAAATTAGGCATAAGGTTATACAAAAATCCAAAAGGACATATTTCCCGATAAGAAAAGCTAGTGTGAAAACCCACAAGGGGCACACTACCTTTAAAATAATGATGAGTGTTGCCTGGAGCGATAAAGGGGTTTCCAGTTATGATAGCGGCAGGGTCGACGCAGAGAGCATCCAAGCCGAGAATGGTCTGTACCTAAATCACTCGGAATAGGGTCAGTCCGGATTGAATATTATCTAGCCAGGTGAGGACTACCCTGGCTGCCCCTTAAATTGGAAGTTGCTTGGACGAATCTGTCTCCTGCATTTTACATGGCTCATGCATTTTCATGCTCACGATTTACCCTTGTGCATTTGTTTTTTTAATTTTTGCAGAAAAATTTGGTGTCACGTCACATGAAGAACCAACCCCAATTTTTAGGGAGTAAAAAAAAAAGGTTTTTTGCCCGAGCTGGCCAACCCTCGAAGGAGGGTATAAAACCCCTCCTCCAGGCTGCCCCTAATTTTTTTTTTCCTTTCCTTCTTTTCCTATTTTTGTTTTCTCATGTTTTTCTTTTGTTTTTCACCTATATCTCCTTCATTTATGCTCCGATTTATGCATCGTTTACATCTACGCGATCCCTATTCGATTGTCTACAAATTGATATAATTTTTTTCAAGTTTTTATTCAGTTTTTTTAGTGGCTATTTTGACTACCAGGTTAGTTTTCAGTGTGTTTTCATTTTTTAACTACTTTATTTTGTGTACTTTTGTGTTAGAAATATATTTAAAGTAAATGTATGATAAAATATAGAGTTTTAATGGAAAAAATTACATGTGCATGGGATTGGCAAAGACTGTCAACGTGAAAATAACGTAAAAAAAAAAAGAGAAAAAAATTCTTAGAAAAAAAAACACATAAAAAATAATATAGAGTAGGAATGTGAATAATTTTGATCTTTGTAGAATAATGAACAAATTTTTTTATTGTAATTGTTTATTTGTAGCATAATTTTAGACATTGCATGATTATAATTTATATTGAATTTATTGCTGGGACCTATGGCCTGTTCAAATATGTTTTTGTATGCAGGAGGTTAGCTACATTCTAGCTGAAATACTGCCCAATTTTTTAAGATTGTAAAGAAAATTGTATAGTTACACTGTGTAAATATTGTAAATAATAAGGTGCTAGCTTGTGATTTATTTGTGTAACTTAGTAAATGTTAATTAAAGCATTGTATATTTGAACGTACTAACTATTTGAATTTTTTTAAGATGCCTCCATGACGCATTCAACCTAGGGAACTAGAAGATATTCCACCTCCAACATGGATGATTGGCGCACATAGACGGAGATTTGAGGCATTATGTCACTCATAGATTTTGTCCAGTAAATTTCTGTCTCGCACATTCTTGGAGCAGATGGGCTTATGGGAGGAGCTCAGCATGTTGTAAATAGTTATAGGCTGGACTGATTTTCTTACACTAGCTTACCGCACATACCTAGAGGTTACTAGAGAATTCCTAGCTACGCTTCTGTACGGGGGGTTCTCGAGACCAAATACAGTTCCTGAGATTATATCATTTCGGGTCTGAGAAGGCTATTTTGGCTCTCCAATGGGAGATAATCACAGTACTAGGGGCCCATTATGACCATAACACAACCAAGAGTACCCTATTAGCTTCACAGGTATATAGATATATTCAGAGGGTTTTGGCTAATAGCTATTTAGGCCGAGTTGGTAGTCCTAGCGCTATCAATGCCATGAAGATTTAGAGTCTATGGGCCATGGTGATAGGGACACCGCTTAACATTAGCCATGAGATTGTGTTCGATTTAGTTAGATAGAGTCAGAGGACTACAACGCAGATATGTATAGGTGGGGTAGTCACCAGATTGCTACTACACTTAGGCCACGACCCTAACACGTTTGGCCCACCCGTAGATGGAGATATATTTGTTGATTGGCTCCTTGCCAGATACATGTGCATGATTGAGCAATTGTGTGGCCAGTCAGGAGAGTATAAACTACTTACCATAGCTGAGACCTGGTGGATGTATCATGTACCTTTGCTTACAGCTGCAGCACTAGCCGAGGATCAACCTCAGGCCGAGGAGGAGCATCCACATCCACAACCAGATGAGGAGCATCCTCATCCACAGCCAAAAGGGGAGAGCCTCGGACACCGCTAGATTGCATGGATATGGACATAGATCTGGAGGAGCTTCTTCGCACTCCATCATCACAGCCATTTCTTCCAGAAGATCGGGTGCTTCATTCTCCTCATATGCATACTAGGGGGTTGGATCCTTAGACATCTAGGAGGTATCATCCCTATGGTCATCCAGATTCTCTAGGGGCATCTACTTTGGCAACTCCACCACCACTGCCTGGGCCTAGGATGGAGCAGAGCTAGAAGAGTATGGAGATCCTCGTCCAGGCCATGCAGAGGGAGATTTTGGCAGCGTTGGATGCTCAGTCCATGCATTCTGATGAGAGGCTGATGGCCATGGAGCAACGCATGGATGGGAGACTACAGGCCATAGAGAAGCATATGGATGGGAGACTATAGTGCATGGAGCAGCTCATGGAGGAGACGCGGCAGTGCCAGGACAGACTTAAGGAGTCCATGAGAGCCTCCCACACAGTTGTAGCACACCAAGTGGATGAGTCCCTCCAGATGATGGATAAGTCTACTGATATGATGAGGCTCTGATTGGAGATGGTCGAGGGATCGGTACAGGATACATCTTAGTCAATGAGGCATCTACAGGAGGGTGTGGATACTAGACTTACAGACATGAACGGTCGTATTAGAGACCACACTGTGACCATCTCAACCTTGGGGACAGTTTTTCGAGGAAACCATCACTTCAATCTGTCTTTTGCCTATGAACATGCATCATTTTCATCACTGGGCAATTTCGGTCGGAGCTGTCTCAGGACCCGGTGTCTACAGTTGCCCCTAATTTTGGGGAACGTAGTGCCTGGGTGCCTAAGTGAGCCAAAACTCAAAGAAAGAAAGAAGAAGCGCGTACCTAAGGCAGCTGTCTTCCTGGTCATGAGAATGCGCCGAGTCTGCTCTAGACTTATAAAATGCGAGGGTTGCTCTTCTGAGCTGCACCGATGTAGACACGGGGTCCTGAGGCAGCCCAGATCAGAGTTACCCAATGATGATAAGATGCCTTTCCACAGGCAAAAAGGTTAAAAGTGATGATTTTCTTTTCAAATTTGCATTTTGGAGTGAAACGATAAAAAATATTTTAAAAATTAGTTTTGAAAAATGGGGGCTTGAAATTACAATATTTTTAGTTAAATTAGAAAATTAAAAAATTAAAAAAAAAATTTCCAAGCATCGGCGCCTTGCGGCAGCGCGCAAGCGTCGCGCGCGCAGTGTCGCGCGCACGCTGCCCGCGCTGTCCGTCGGGCGCTCCGACAGGCGTCCGTAGCTCCTGTTCCGCCGCAAAATGGGCATTTTGCCCCAAAATTGATTTTTTCCAATTTTTTTCCACAAAATTCGATTTTTTATGAATTTTTTAAGGGATTTTCAGGTTTTTTTCAATTTTTAAAATTTAAAATTTTTTAATATCTGATTTTATTAAGTTTTATCCCTTTAATTAACATTTTTTTCCTATATTCTTCATATAAAAAGAATAAGAAGAAAACCTAAAAGGGGGGAATTTTTCTTAGGGTTTTTTTCATCTTTTCTCTTCTTCTTCCTTTCAAACTCTCTCTAAAATTCCAGATTTTCCCCACCAAAAAGAACAAAGAATTCAGTTCATCTTTTTCATCTTTTTTTCAATAGAATTTCTTCTAAACATATATTTGGAAGGAGTTTTTGTTGTTGAATTCAATTTGGAGACAAATACAACAATTATTTGCTCTCGAAATTCTTTTTTTCTTCTTTATTTGTGTTCAATAAAATTTTTTCCATTGATTTTCTTTTGAATCTTTTTTTGATGAAAAATTAATTTTGAGACAAACAAAACAATTGTTTTTTATCAAAATCTAATTTTTTCATTTGATTTTCTAAAATAAGACTTTTAATCATTTTTTTTTCTTGGTATAAACAAAGTGATTGTTTGTTTTTGAAATTATTTTTCTTTATTATAATCAATAAAAATCTTTTTTTGATCAAAATCATTTCTTTAGGCAAAGAAATCAATTCTTTATTCTTAAAGAATTTTTGATCATTTTTTCATCCTATTTCTTTTTGGAATAAAATTCCAACATTTTCATCATATTACACTCTAATATTGCAAATCATCAAATAAAAAATCGATCATCATTTTACCTTAATCGAATCCGAAGCTCTGAGGGTAAACATTTTGGGCTTATTCTTTCTTTTTATTATTTTTGTTCATGTTTAATTTATTCATGTATATTTTTATCAACTTCATTTATTTATTTATTTTATTTTATTTGTTTATATATGATTTTATTCTCATTCATGTATATTTTGTTGTTTTCATTAATTTATTTATTGTTCTCATTTATTTATTTATTCTATTGCTGTTATATTTGTTTTGTTACGTATATATATTATTACATTTTTATTCATGTGAATATTGATCTTTTTTAATTCGTAACATGTAAATAATTCATTTTGCTTTAATTTCTCATTATTTTTAACATGTAATTAATAAATTCATTTTAATTGATATTTTTTACCATGTAAAGGTTTTATATTAATTGTGATACATCAATTAACCATGTCATTTATTTAATCATTTTTTATTCTTTTCCATTGTCATTATCATATATTTAATGTTTTGTTCACTTATTTATTTTCATTATTATCATGTTCATATTTTTACATATTAATTAACATGTTGTATTTTATTCCAATTACATCTTTTAATCCATTTGTTATTCATAACACATTTTTCTCATTTATTTTAAATTGTAAACATGTTAATTCATTTGTTATTTTGATATCATTTCATTTTATCTCATTTTATTTTATTTTAATTCGTCATTTATTTTATATTTAATTGATTTTAATTGATTCAATTACTAACATTATTTTATTTGTGTTTTATGATTATTTCACATCTCATTTTCCTCTTGGGCAATTTTTGCGAGCACACGGGGAGATCCAGAAGGCTCGTTTGGGATTAAGTATTTATTTATTTTATTTGTAATATTTTATTTATTTGGCTTTTCCATTTATTTTGCCATGTAATTTTCTTATAAAACTGTTTACTTTAGGCACGCTAGAATAAAAATCACAAAGCATTTTTATTAATTAATTTGGAACTTTTCCTAAATAAAAATGGGACCAATGTCTCAATTTTCTCTATCCAAAATAAAATCATCACATCAAAATTGTTTTATAATAAATATGCATGCGAGGACCAATGTCCTCATCATTAATGAATATCCCGATTTATGCATGATTTGTATTTTAATTACAATGGGGGTTGTATTCCATCCTTAGTTTTGTTGTAATATTTTTACATATGCTTTATTTTATTTACGCTTTTATTTATCGCTTCACTACGTGATTGACATGCGCTTTAATTAATTGAATTAAAATGAATGAGAAATGGGATGAAATGATAAATTCAAAACTCGATTATAAAATTAACCAAGGTATGAATAACTTGGAAGCCTCGAACTCACTCTGGTCTTGGGCTCAATGAGGTTAGAGGTCCATCTCAGTGTTTCATTGGGATGGAATCTCCAAAATATCTCTTGTGTCCCACCAAAAGACTTAAATTTACAATCCTAAGCTCCATGGGGTAGAGGGTCATTCCAGTGTTCTATTGGGATGATATCTCCAAGATCCCTTTGGCTTGCCCAAAATGGATATTATGCGCCGTCTTAGGCTCACCGAGGCTAGACGACATGTCTCAATGTTCTATTGAGTGGCGACTCCAAGAAACCTCCTGTTGCCCAAAATAGACGCACTTGTAAATACCTTGCAAGTTTTAATGAACCTCCACCCGATCGCCTTAAAAGCGGGCGGTTCGGGGCGCCCCGAGGTTCGGCGCACGTCGCAGTGGTGACTCCGCTGGGGACATACTCGAGACTTCACTTTGAAAGTACCTTGGTTAAAATTTATAATTGAGTTTTAATTTAAAAATTTCATCCTTTTTCGAAATTGCATTGCATAGCATTAGAGCCTTAGATCTATGCTAGTTTTGTCCCTCTATCAGCCCCGGTGCATTCCCGAAGCACGACCCTACGTTCACTCAATGTAGGGAAGTGTTAAGGATAATCACCTGCCCAAGCCTCGTACCATCATGGTATATTAAATGGAGACCCGATCGGTCATTACGCTCGTGATGAGCTAGACCCGTTGGCAGGGACCATGCTTGGGTAGCCCTAGAGTAACATCACCTTGACCAAAGCTCATGTAATGGAAATTATTACTTCCCCTATGTGGTATGAACCTTAATACTACGCTTGCTATGTGGATCGTTATGTATTGGACAAACCCAGATAATTTGATTTGGTCACCTAATCAAAGGCTTTCATGCCCCAATAGGCCCATGTCAACTTATTTGGACTGCCTAAATACATGATGGTCAAAACCCATGCGTATGCACATTAGCTAAGAGAGGTTATACTGCCGGTTTTTTACTGAGCACTATGCACGTCCATCGGGTTCCCTGTTAACCCATGGATCAAGCCCACCTAGGATAGAGACCGGACGACCTCATGTGTGGGGGCAATAAGGTTGGAAGGATCTATTTGCTTACATGTCGTTGTGGATGATGCATTGCATATTCATGTCATTCATCCACAAATAAATTTTTTTTATTTTTTTTATTTCCTCCCTATGTATACATCTTATTCTTTGTATATAATTATTACATGTACATATTATCCTGTGTATAATTTTTCAAATGTTTCACATGTATCATTGTAATCTCTTTCAGTCACTGTATACCATTTATTGCGCAGCACGATCATGCATTACATATTATTCATACATCATTCTAACTCCTTAATTTTCAGCCATTATAGACCATTTGCTTGGGTGGTTAGGGGATCCTAATAGTTGTTTAAGGACAGATCAGAGTTCACGTAGGCTGACAAAATTTTAGCGTTCTTACCAGAGCATCTAAAGGCATTAGAAATGGCTGGGCCTTCACAACAGAATCAAGAGACTCGTGCCCTAATTGCCCAGGAGTTGGATAGAAGGTTCGAGGAGCTTGAAACAAAGATGCTGGCCATGGTCAAAGAAAGGATGAATGCCATGGCACTTGCTCTGTAAGCTCAGCTTATGGCAACAACTCTCAACCAAGGAAAGCCGGCCACGATCGAGAAAGCTCATACAGCGAAAGCTCCATTACCTCCTTTTCCTTCTGAGATTAGAGGTAAGAGATCACTTGATTCCCCAGTTAAGCAAGGACAAAATAGGAAGCCTACTTTAGAACATGGCATTATGTCCGAGGAGGATGAAGACCCTGCAATCATGCGTACTCCAAAAGATGAAAGCTCAAGAGGCCTTGACAATAGTAAGGCAAATGCTAAGGCTGCAGAAGTCCCAGCCACTAGAACAACTCAACCCCACCTCACTATCTCGGGTAGGCCATTATCTTGGCATTTCACCGTCTCGTCAAGAAAGGGAAGTTACAACTCTTGCCGGCCGGGCCTGCCCTAAGTCAAGGATGCCCTAGACATAGAGCAGATTGGTACTGCGCGTATCACCAGTATTCGGGGCATATAACGTACTACTGTCGTATCTTGAAAGATCGCATTCAAGAGCTGATGCCAGGCCCAAAAAAGGAAGAGATTGCAGAAGCGCCAACCACAGAAGTAAAGCAAAGGCATTTTTTTAATTTTGGTAGATCTTTGTCCTGGGTCCTCGAGAGGCTGATAAAGGAGGGGATATTGCAGCCATTGCCAGCTGGGCCCGCCAGAAGCCAGGGACAGCCCGATTATAAAAGGGATGAGTATTGCGCCTTCCACCAGCACACCGGGCATACCACAGATTATTGTAAGGCCTTAAGGCATGCCATTCAAGATCTGATTGACTCCAAGCAGATCTATAACCAAGAAAAGCGAGAGGGAAAGAATAAGATGGACTAAGCGCCTAAGAAGGAAGGAATAATGGGCCCTGAAGTTGATTATGGACCGTCGGCAACAACACCTGCATCGGCAGAGAGAGGAAGATGATAGTTTAGACTTTCCTTCTTAGTTCTAAACTTTTTTAATAATGTTAGTGACATTTTTTAGTGTTATTAATAAATCAAACAATTTCCTTCACTTGTGCGATGTTTTTTTTAACGATTTCATTATGCATAATCATAATCCATTTATATTTGACATTAGCTCGATTGATGCTACTCTATTTATTCTTGGAACCTTGAAAATCTTGATGGCATCTGACATAACTCCTGAAGAGTGAGAAAAATTTGAGAGAATATTAAAAAAATATGAAAAAGTCTTTGCTTGGACCTACGAAGATATGCCAGGAATTGATCGGGAAGTCACAGAGCACGCTATTCCTACATATCCAGATCATAAACCTGTTAAATAGAAACTGAGAAGGCTTAGGCCAAAATGGGCAGATAAAGTAAAAGAGGAGATTCGCCAGCAAATCAAAGCCAAATTTCTAGTTGAGGTACAGTATCCAACTTGGTTGGCCAATGTTGTCCCCGTAGCCAAAAAGAATGGCAAGGTAAGGATATGCTGTAATACCCCAAAATTTTCGGTGTTTTTATTAATAGCTTAGCGTGCTAAATATTTGTCAAAAGTTAAATTTTGGCGCATAAGAGGTCGAATTTCTTCTTAAAGCTATTCAACTTAATTATTGAAATAAATTATTAGACAAATATATGTATAAACATAGAGGTATGTTTACATGTAATTGGATTAGAAAATATTAATTAAAGAATAAAGGGTATATAGACAAATAAAATAAGAGAAGGTAAGGAAATAGAAAGGGAAAACACGGTGAAGGGAAGGGAAGAAACCGAAGGAAGAAAGAGAGAGAGGAAGAGAGGGAGAGGGAGCGGCGAAAGGCACCGCCGGCGACGGCGATCGGGGTGGCAATCGGACCGATGCACACGGCAAAGCCGTTCCGTGGCGTCTACCTCCGGTTCGCGGCGGCGTCAGTCCAGGAGAGCGAGAGAGGAACCGAAGCTTCCTCAGCATTTTTCGGCGAGCTCCGACGGCGAGAGGCGACACGAGCGGTGCGACTGGACTCACGGCAGCAAGGCGAAGCTTCTAGTGGCTGTGGATCCCCCTCAATTGCCGGCGACGAGTAGATCGGAGGGAGAGAAAACCGAACCTACCGACGATGATTTCGACAAAATGGAGGGCCTTTTCGGCGCGTGATCATCGGAAATGGAAACCCGAGGCTTCGAGCTCCCTCCCGGTGGTTTCAGTGCCTCCGGTGGAGCTCCGGCGAGACTCCGACGAATTTTCGGTGACCATAAAAAGGCCAAAAAATGCAGAAAATAGGTATGTGGCCACCAAAATTATTTTTCTAAGTGATTTTTCTCATAAGCTAAAAATTATTGAGTGATTTTACTAGATACAGTATGTGTGTTGTTATGGTTTACTAAGTTAAATGATAAATTGGCTAAGGTAATTGAGTAATTAGATTGATTAAATTGAATTTAACAAATTATTGACAATTAGCTATTGAAAATTGATAAGCTGTTACGGTGTAGCTTTTCCTACAATTATAACGAAATTTAAAATGATCCGAGCAGTGAGAGGTCTGTTGTTAACGATTTCCATTACGACGTAAAAATGCATAAGAAAGTGAAATATATTATGGTAATAAGTTTGATAAACCCATAGATTATAAGTTATAAAATAATGTAACAATAGTTATATGATGAGCAAAAGATTTTGAATAATTAGTTAGATAAATCAATTAAGTTGAATCTTCTTGTTTAAAAAGCTAAACCATCTATTGAAAATAAAGAATTTAGTTGTAATCGTAATGTGATGCATAGAAGTTATAGTTATAAGTCCAAATGTAACTGAAATTAAATGTTGGAACGATTTTAAGGTAGAATTAAAAATGTATTTTGATTTTGTGAAAATCGAATTAAACTTGGGAATATATGGGTTAAGTTAGGATGTGACTATTGAGGACAAGTGAGGTTGAGTTGTTAGATGGGAATTTAGACCGACTAATTAACCACAAGTTGGTGAATTTTTCTAATGAGATGGATTATGCATATTAAGCTTAAATAAGATCTGTGCATATAAGTGTTTATTTTTAAAGCGAATGCATGAATGAGTCATATTCCAAGAAATTTTTTAATGTATGCATGTATGCGGGTGAATGTGTATGGTATTTATGTGTTAGTGGGATTATTTTGATAATATGGATCGAAACGTATACTATCATTAATTTCTATTAATCTAATTTCTATGGATTTACTTAGCTGACATATTGATGTGACTAAAAATTTTCCAGCAATGTATGAGATTTAATAGAGTACATATATGTGTAAGTATTATAAGTGAAGAGCGATAAAAATAAAATGGAAGTGAATTGGAATGGAAAGAAAGAGGGGTGGTTGAATGTATACTTATATGTATATGAAGTATATTATAATTATTAATGTATTTTAATTATAAAACATGACTAATGGCGTGCGGTGAAGCTAAATCAGTGGAATATGGTAAGTAAATGAAATTTTGCGAGAAAATGATAATGGGTGATATTGAGATTTATTTCCCATATTTTCTTTTTGGATTGAAATGTATATTGATCTTATTTTATATAAAGATCAAAGTTTTGATTTATTTAGATAACATTCAATGATGTTGCCCTATGTGATAAAAGGGTACGAAAAAGAATAATATATTATGATGATATACCATGAAAAATATGTATATCATATTAATAATGTGAAAAATAATAATAATAAAATAATAATAAAATAATATTGCCCTGATAGTAATCTGGTAGTCAAGTCTAGTTCAGGATATGTTGGCATGCCATAGGAACATAAGACCGCGAGAGTGAGCATGACGTCTCACAAAATTTTTATAGGCCAATGATGGTCCTATTCAGTAAAATGTTTAAATGTATCTGTATTGGAATGTACTGGAGTAATCTTTCGGGGTTCTTCAGGTTGGAATGTATCGGACTGATCAATTGAGGTCTTTTCGGGTTTCTATGAGCCTATTAGAGTTCATGTCTCGTTTATCCTGTGCATAGAGTCTGCCAGCATTGTACTATGGGCAAAATAATACATTGCAAAGTGAATTGGTGAATGTGAAATGATTGTGTGAATCAAGAAATTTAATGATGAATAAATGAAGCAAAATAAATTGGTGGGTTTAAATAATAAATTTTGTAATCCATATTAAATGTATAACTTCAGAAGTCAGATTGCAAGTATAAAAGTAAATGTGGATTAAGAAGCTATAAAGTAATTTAATGATAGAAGTAACGTTGAAGGATAAAATAGTACAACTAATAAAGGGATGTTAATTAGTAGATAAGAGTGAAATTTAAAGTTATATATATATGTGTGTGTATATATGTATATATTGATTTGGCTGAAAGTTAATTAAAGTATATTATGATTTTGAATTATGATAAAGCTGATGGTTCTATGATAAAAATTCTAATTGAGTAAATGATATCAATAAATGATCGTATGAAATTAATAATATAATGTAGTAGCCTTATGTATGTATATAAACTTCATAATCACCAGTGTGTGTTACATACATGTATAGTGTGTGTTACATACATGTATATATATATTAGCTGGTATTAGTGACTAGATGAAAGCCATAATAATTGTCATGTAGAAATGAAACATTAACTGCTATGTCAGAAGCATATTTGACTGTTTAATAATCTATGAAATTATATTAGTAATGCATGATTTACATGTTATGGCCTTTATCAAAATGCTAAGAAAATTCAGTTATTGTTTTTGGAACTTGAATATACAAGTTTAAGAAAATCTTGCATTTTAAAAGAATATTGAATGTATTGAATAAAAATGACTTTACCTTGCAAATCATTCATAGTTAATTTGGAGTTATATAGCTATTGGTATATTAATTATAAAGTATTATATTGATTATGAAAGGAAAAAGTAATTTGTGATATTAATGTATGAATGATCAATTATATGTGTATATATTATGTTTATGCCTTGGATAAGTAAATTTGGTAGTCACCACTAAGCGTAAAGCTTAGCGCGTGGTTTGTCCTCGCGCAGGTATAAGACAGGAATCAAGTGAATATCAATACTGTTTCAAAGGAGGAACGTTGAATGGTAAGCATGACAAGCAGGTGATGAGAATGAAATTTCTGGGAATTGATATTTTGGATCTCGTTTTGATTGGCATGTACACTATATTGATAAATAGGATAGTATTGTATCAAGAGATACACTAAATATTTATTCATAGTAAATAGTTGATGTATTGATATTATGTCCTTGTATTTTGTAAAAATTGAGGTAAATAGTGAGTGGATGATATTGTGAATTATTATATGAGTGTGTGATTGGAATTAAATTGGAGGATGGGCAAAATTGTGTTGGAGTTTGAATTGGAGTAGGACGGATGAATATGTATGTGATTATAGAAGTGTAAAGACTTTGTTTACAAGGGGATAGGCAATATTATAGAGGAGACTCTGCCGAAATTTCGGTAGAATTTAAGTAGCTTATTTGAGAAGGATTGTGTGAATTGTAAGGTTAATAGTAATAGAATAGAAAAAAAAAATTTCCCGGATTTTCGTAATGATTTTAAGAATAGTTTATGACAATTAAGTTATTATGTACAGTAAAACGGTGTTACATATGCGTAGATTATCGGGACTTGAATAAGGCTTGTCTGAAAGATAACTTTCCGTTGCCCCATATAGATGTGTTGATAGACAGCGCCGCTACTTGCAAGATGTATAGCTTTGGAGATGGTTATGCGGGTTACAATCAAATTCTCAATAAATAATTGACCGAATTAAGACGGCTTTCATCATGGAGTGGGGGACGTATGCTTATCGGGTAATTCCTTTTGGCCTAAAAAATGTAGGAGCCACTTATTAGAGGATGGCGATAAAAATCTTAAGGAAAAATCAACCTGTAGTGTGGAACGAAGATTATCAGAGAGCTTTCGATACTATCAGAGAATACTTGCTGAAACCATTGGTGTTGAGACCACCACAGTCAGTCAAACAAATGATTCTGTATTTAGCTATAGAAGATGGTTCTGTAGGCGCCATGATGGCCCAAGAGGACAAATTCGGAGTGGAATTTGCTATTTACTACCTTAGTAAGAAGTTCCTGGCTTATGAGATTAAGTATGCAGAAGTAGAAAAAATCTGTCTTGCGGTAATTTGGGCCTCTAAGAAGTTGAGACACTACTTTCACTCCTACAAGGTACGGGCGGTAGCAAAGTAGAACCCTTTGAGATACTTGCAGGAAGCTCCATCTTTACTTGGAAAGATGGGCAGGTGGTTGTTACTGTTACAAGAGTTTGATGTAGAGTCCGTTACTCGAAAGACTATCAAAGGGCATGCAATGGTAGAATTCCTAGCAGAACACCCAATTCAAGGAGACTCATACGAGTTCAACTTTCCGGATGAGGATGTAGCAGCTATAACAGTTCAGGGTTGGCAATTGCACTTTGATGGAGCCGTGAACAGCAAGGGGGCAGGAGTAGGAGTTATTCTGACAACCCCGAATGAGGAGAAGCTTCCCTTGGTGAAGAAGTTGAGATTTAGGGCCACCAACAACGAGGCTGAATATGAAGCATGTACTTTTGGGTTGGAAGCGTTAATAGCCTTGGGGGCAAAGAATGTGGAAGTATTCGGAGATTCATCCCTGGTGATTAACCAAATTCAAGGCGAATGGGCTATTAAATATGAAAGGCTAATACCGTACATCGAGTACTTAAGAGACCTGAGTAGTTAGTTTGAAGTGTGTACATTCCATTTCCTTCCAAGGGACGAAAATCAGTTGGCCGACGCGCTCGCCACTTTAGTGTCAATGTGGGACAATCCAGAAGGGGTAGTTATGAGGCTGGTTTTGATTTCTAGCTCTGAGAGACCTAGCTTCGAATCTAAATCAGTCATGGAAATAGAAGTAGCGGATGGGAATCCATGGTATTACGACATTATGAACTATCTAGAAAATACGACTTTTCCAGAGGAAGCTACTGATAAAGATCAGAGAATGATTCACAAATTGTCTATCCAGTTCATTTGCATAAATGGGATATTATACAAACGGCAGGCTGATGGTATCCAGTTGAGATGTTTGGATGAGAAAGATGCCAAGAGGGTAATGGAAGAAACGCACGCCGGCATATGCGGAGCCCATATGAACGAACTAACATTGGCTAAAAAGATTATGAGACAAGGATTCTTCTGGCTCACCATGGATAACGATTGCTCAAAGTCTGTGAAGCAGTGTCAGTTAAGCCAACAATACGCAGATTTGAGGCATTGCCCGTATCAGAATTGCATAATTTGACATCGCCTTGGCCGTTTGCAGCTTGGGGGATCGACATTATTGGGGAAATCTGTCCTACAGCTTCCAATGGACACAGATACATCATTGACGCCATCTACTATTTTACTAAGTGGGTAGAAGCTGAATCCTTTAAGAAGGTGGATGCTCGAGATATGGCAAAATTCTTTGAGAAGAACTTGATATGTAGATATGGCCTTCCGCACCACGTGGTATCAACAACAGGGTCCAGTTTATGGACGAGACGAAGAAATTGTTCCAGAAGTATGGTATTGAGCATCATAAGTTGTCCCCATACCGTCCTTAAGCCAATGGGGCAGTAGAAGCCGCCAACAAAAGCATTAAGAGGATTCTAGCCAAGATGGTCCAGAATTATAAAGATTGGGCGAAAAAGTTACCTTTTGCACTCTGGGTTACAGAACGACCATCAGAACTTCATAGGAGGGACTCCATATTCCTTGGTCTATGGGACGGATGCAGTATTGCCAATCGAGGTCGAACTCAAGTCACTAAGGGTGATAATGGAAGCAGAGATTCCGGAAGCTGAATGGGCACAGCAGCGGCTGCAACACTTGAACATGTTGGATGAGAACAGGCTGAAAGCCTACTATCACAACCAGATTTACCAAAAGAGGCTCGCAAGGTCCTTTGGAAAGAAAGTCAAGAAGCACCCATTGAAAGAGGGAGACTTGGTGTTCAAGCAGATGAGACCAGGTGCGCCTGATATCAGAGGAAAATTTAGACCAACATGGGAAGGACCATACGTCCTCAAGAAGCTGTTATCAAAAGGAGCTGCGATTCTGTCAGATAGCGATGGTAACGAATTCAAAGAACCGATCAATATTGATAGACTCAAAAGGTTCCATGGCTAAAGACAATAAAATCAAAAGAAGAGAATAAAAGCCCCGCGAGTCGAAAACCAAAAAAAGGCGGTGTAGACACCGAGTCCCGAGTCTGGTTTAAAAAAAATGGCAATGGCAATTTAGGGTCCTTGTTGAATTCCTCCAAAAATATAATATAAAATATGTAGGCAAAATTAAAAATTAAAATTAGGTTAATTTAATTAGTTAATATTTGTAAGGTAAATTAAAATGGGAAAAAGATAATAAATATAAGTAGATTAATTAAATTAGATAAAATATATGCGATAATTTAAGTAGATTAATTAAATTAAAAAGGATGAAAAGAAAATACGGAGTGTTTAATTAGTATAATGTGGAATTAAGTAAATATATGTGTTATTAAATTAATTAGGAAATTAAAAATGGAGGAAATTATTAGAGGAACCAAAAACTAACCCTAATATGGGGTATAAAAAGAAAAGAAAGAAGAGAACACAGGAGCACTCGGCTGGGAAAAGAAAAGAGGGAGAGTAAGGAAATGGAAGAGAAGAAAAATAGAAAGAAAAAGAGTGAGCAAGAATATAGGGGGGGCTCTCTCGGCAACTAAGAAAATAAGAAAGAAAACACAGAGAGCAAAAAGAAACCAGAAACCAAAAGAGAAAGGAAGAAAAGCAAAAGGAAAGCAAAGGAAAAAGAAATAAAAAAGAGAGAAGGGACAGTGTATAGAAAACAAAAAATAGAAACCAAGTAAAAAGAAGAAAGAAACAAGGGAAACAGACCAGCCAACGGAAAATGCAGAGGGAAAAAGGAAAGAAGAGAGGAAGGTGGCGGGGCGTACGACGGCCACCCACGGTGCCGGAATGGTACACGTGCCCCACCGGCCTGCTCCCGACAGCCCGACGAACCAGCCGGCACCCACCGCCCTCCACCACTCGCCGGCAGTAGCAAGATCGGAGGGATAGCGGCGTCGGCTTCCGTCACGATTTTCGGCCAAACGGCGGCGTCATCCGGCGCGTGATCGCCGGCGGCAGGCTTCTGACGTCCTGATCTATCGTCCGGTGATGGTGGTGTCGACCACCGGCGGCTCCGGCGAGGTGAGTCTATTTTATATTTATTTATTTTAATATATTATTATTATTATTAACTAATTAATTAATATTATTATTATTATTTTATTTATTATTATTATTAGTATTCTGTTTTTATTATTATTATTATTATTCATTTTAATTATTATTAGTATTATTATTATTATCATTTTGTGTTTTATTATGTTATGCTATGTTTGTTTATTTATTTATTTATTATTATTATTATTATTATTATTATTATTATTCATTTTAATTATTATTAGTATTATTATTATTATCATTTTGTGTTTTATTATGTTATGCTATGTTTGTTTATTTATTTATTATTATTATTATTATTATTATTATTATTATTATTATTATTGTTGTTGTTGTTGTTGTTGTTGTTATATATTTATTTATTTTATGTTTATCATTATCATTATCATTATTATTACTATTAGTATTTATTATTTTTATTATATTATTAATATTATTATTATTATTTATTTGTTATTAGTATTATTTAATTTATGTTTAGTTCACATTACTTGCTATTATTATGTTTATTGTTATTGTTATTGTGTTCATTATTATTATTGAGTATATTTAGTTATTATTATTTATTATTCTAATTTGTTATTATCAAGTTAATTTCATTATTATTATTATTATGGTTATGATTATTATTGTTGACTATAATTATTGTTATGTGATATTATTATTGTTATTCATGTGTTACTGTTAATATTATTTATTTCATATTATAATTATTATTGTCATCATGGTTGTTATGATTGTTATATTCATCATTATTGTTATGTCATTAATTAATTATTACTATTTTGTTATCATCTTATTTATTTACCATTATTTATGTTATGTTTGTTCATTTTATATTATTAGTATTATTATTATTGGTATTATTTGTTTATTATTATTGTTATATTATTATTATTATTTGGTTCATGTTATTATTATTATTGCATTATTACTATTATTATTATTATTATTATTATTATTATTATTATTATTATTATTTTACCTATCTATTATTATCATTTTATGTTTATTTATTATTTATTATTATTATTATTATTATCATTTTATGGTATTATTATTAGCATCATTATTTTTATTGTTATTGATCATTATAATTGCCATTTGTGTTTTTATATTCATTAATTCTCTATTTATTCAATTCAATTATTTACTTATTTATTTGTCACTTAATTTAGTTTAATTCATTACTAACCAATATTAATTTTATGTCATGATTGTAACCAGGAGTGGCACACGGCTCGTCTAAGGAGCATGGTCGAGGCAAATAAGTTAGGATTTATTTATCATTATGAAATATGTAATTATTATTTTATTTTATTTTATTCGCTTGTGGTCTGTAATAATAAATAATGCTCGACCGCGTTAAAAAAAACCACCACACAAACGTGTTCTACCAAATCAAAAATTGTTAATAAAACTGGACCAATGTCTTGGTTTTCATTCCAAAACAAAAGGTTTAAGTCGATTTGAAAACTCTAAATCCTTTTTATAAAATAAGTAGTTGGGAACCAATGTTCCCGCCTAAATGAATAGCCCGATTTATGTATATTTACATCTTTTATTTCTTTTACGCATATATTTATTTATTTATTTACTTTAGACAAGTTTTAGTTATTCTTATTTATTTAGGGGATTGTTCTGTCTCATTTTATTTATTTTATAATTTATTTATTGCTTTATTTAATTACTTTCCTATGTGATTGTAATGCGCTTTAATTTATTGCATAACTCGTGTGAGAAGAGAGATAAAATAATTGATCCTAAAAACCCTTTCGTATAATATTAACCAAAGGTATGAATAAGAGTGAGGTCCCGAACTCTCTCTGGTTTTGGCCTGATAAGGTTAGAATCTATTTCCCAATGTTTTATTGGGTGGCGACTCCATGATACCTGCCTTATTATACCCAATAGACGCTCTTGTAAGTCGATCGCCAATAATGGAATGGGGGTCAATTCTTGTCTATTGCGAAGCAATCGGCTTTCACGAGTTTTAACGAACCTCCATCCGATCTCGGGTCCTAAAAGCGGACTATCGAGAGCGACTCGGATGCCGAGTGAGATTCGGGCGCGTCACAGTGGGGACTCCACTAGGGACATCATGAGACTCTGCTCTGAAAGTACTTTTGGTTAATATAATGTAAACGGGTTTAGGATCAAGAAATTTTTTTTTTTCGAAAAGTTGCATTGCATCATGCTAGAGCCTTAGAGATAAGCTAGGTTGGTCCCCTATATACCCTGGTGCATTCCTAAAACACGATCCTACTTTCACTCATTGTAGGGAAGTGCTCGAGATAATCACAAGCCCAAGCCTCGTACCATTTATGGTATATTAAATGATGACCCGACTGGTCGCTATGCTCATGACGAGCTAGACCTGTTGGCAGGGATTATGCTTGGGTAACTCTAAAATATCACCTTTGACCTAAACCCATGTAATGGACATAGCTACTTCCCCTAGGGGGCATGTGCCATAATACGTTGCTTGCGAAGTGGGTCATTGTGTATTGAATAAATTCAAATAAATTTAGATGTTCACTCCTTAAAGGTTTTTATATCCCGAGTGGCATGTCTCGGTTTATTCGAATTGTTTAAATACATGATAGCCAAAAATTCATTTGCATGCGCTTTTAATAATGAGAGTTTGTGCTTCGCAGCACGCTTTACATGCTCATTGGGTTCCCTGTTAATCCATGGGTCAAGCCCGCCTTGGAAAGAGCCCACACGACCTCCTGTGTGATAGAAATACAGTTAGGAGGAATTTTTTTCCTTAAAATGTGTGTATTTGTACTTGTACATTTTTATGAGTAATGATAGTAAATAAAGCATGTGCGTTTTGCCTCATGTACAATAATAGAACCCGTGCACTTTGTATATAAAATTGCCTATATCATAATGTGTGAATATGAACATAACATGTATTTGTCTTGCATGTACATAGCAATGCCTGTAGCGATACATACATATATTAACATTGTTTATGACATCCATCATGCGCCATAATCTATACATACAGCATACATCACTGATTATACATATTGACATGCATCATAGCACATGTGGACATACTACCACTATAACACGTAAAAAAAAAGAAAAAAATAATAAAAAGAATGCACTCATCATGCGTCATAGTATGTACATATCAGTACGCTCACATTGCATATGTATATAAACATTGTGTGCTGGAGCATACGCATACTGCTGCATTAGTATATAGCATTGGGTCAGTCATTATACATAGAAAATACCTTGCATTTTTCACATTGTATGCCATATCATGAACATGTACTATCATACATGAATTATGCCATGTACATATAAGTTCTTCATCATGCGTGTTAGTCATTGTATATACCAATGCCTGTCTTGCATGCTCATACCATGTAAATACACATACTTTGTGAACGCTATTTGTTTCTTGCAGACACTTTCATTCAATACCTCGTATTGCACACATACTCCACTCACGGTACATAATCATTCGTATATTGAGTCCCTTGCCATGTACACTATTCATATATATTTTGCACTTTTATGTATGTAAGTTTTGCCATTCCCCACGACTCATTTACGCAGATTATCATGCCAGATCATAGTCATCTTACATCACATACGTATTCCTATTATGTCTAAACCATGTCATGTGCACATGTACCATATATTTTGAACATTCATTCACATATTGTGTCATATTTTGTACTTATGCTATCGTTGTATATTGCTTGCATGTACACTGTAAATTCATAAGTACACATCATTTGTTGTAACCATTTTTGTGGATGATTCACGCGCACACAACTTTGCACATATTTCGTGTACGCATTTCTATACAATGTGTGTTTACACATGTTTTGCACATATAGTTCCTAAAGCGTATTACAAATAGGCAAGACACTGTTTACATGCATCTTTCCCTGTACATTATTTTTAACACGTAATTTGCACATATTTAAAAAGAAGAAAAAAATCACTGTATATCTACATGACTCTTGTGTACATAAATTTTTTGATGGAATAAAATTTTTGTGTTAAGCGGTACCCTAAAATGCTGATATGTTTGCATCTTATTGAGGCACCTTTGATTCAAAGTTTGAATCTGTCTAAATAGTTCTCAACTATGAATGGTTTTGATCTTAACTCTAAAAATCTACGCTTCATTCCATTTTGAATTAAGCAAGGGGTAGATATGTTCAGTCTCTGATTGCTGGATCACATGAAAACACTTGGTTATACCATGTAATGTCTAAATTTCGAGCACTTTTGGCCTATTTTGAAAACAAATTGAAAAAAAAAACTAGTTGCAATTAGGGGATTGGATGAAAACTCACTAAGAGCACTAGAACCTTTCCGATTACCCGTCAAAGCGATCCCTAGATAAGGCTGAATCTAGAAAATGATTTAGGCACCATTTCTTTGTATAGCTCTCTAAATGACCATTTCCTACCCTCATTTTACAATCGCTTGCTACCCCATTGAGCTTTTATTTTGGTATGCTAAATGCGTACCGATTTTATTGTTACACACGCTAAAATTACCCTTTGCCTAAAATGATTTTGGCTTCCCCTTAGAAGAATGGTCGTTCTAGTAAGGATGGATGTACATTATGTCATTTCTTTGGGCTATCAAAACTTGCTCCGATGAAAGTGAGTTTACACTTCGAGAAGAGAATTTCAATCATCGATAATTTTTTGGGGTTACCAAAAATTACCCCGGTGAAAGTGGGTTTACACTTCGAGGAGAGAATCTCGACCATTGATAATTTTTGGGTTACCAGAAATCACCCTGATAAGGATGGATTTACCCCATGAGAAAAGAATTTTCAATCATCAATAATTTTTGGACTACACTTCGGGAAAGGGGTTTAAATCACTAATAAACTTTTTGTGTAATTAGAGACGTAAACTTGTGAAAAAAAAAGAATAAGGAAAAAATAAATAAAGAAAAAAAAAGAAAGGAGAAAAGAAGAAAAAATGAAAACAAAAAAGAAAAGAAAAGAAGAAGAAAAAAAAGAAGAAAAAAAATGAAAAAAAAACAAAAATAAAAGAGAGAAGTAGAGTTTGGAACAAT
Source organism: Excoecaria cochinchinensis (assembly GCA_947683425.1). Lineage (NCBI taxonomy): Eukaryota > Viridiplantae > Streptophyta > Magnoliopsida > Malpighiales > Euphorbiaceae > Excoecaria > Excoecaria cochinchinensis. Next base: position 3,461,624 of record CANTUQ010000010.1, on the reverse strand, counting down.
ACCCCTAGATAAGTTTCAGTGGTTATCTTTCTTTAATTTTTATGCTGATTTTGATGAGTTCAAGTATTACCAAATTCAAATCCACAAATATCTAGACGGTATACAATTGGGGTTGGGAATGATCCTTTCATCCGTCGAATGAACATTGCGGCCATTTTTCTCTAGCGACCTGATCCTATTATGACAGCTAATTACCTAAGCCTAACGTTACAACCAAAGTAAGACCTCTTGATTCTTGGTTTGGCCTTATCTAATTAGCGGAGATGACCTTCTAATAAGGTTTGGTACGTAGGAAGAGGCATATGGTGTTTCTTGAGCTTCAAGCGAGAAGCCATGAGTGCATTAGTGCATTCGAGTTGAGTCTCGTCTCCAAAATTGCATCTAGAATTTGCTTTCAAATGATAAAAAAATTCTGTTTTGGCCTTTTGCACATACACACAGAGATTGTATGGTATGCCTTGTATTTACATGTTGATTTAGTAAACCTTGATGTCTACATATTTATTTTCTTGCACTTCATTGGGAATGACTCTTGAATTCTTTTGCTAAGATTGAAACAGTTGAGAATGTGGTTCATTCAATGCGTTCAAGGACAGATAGAAACTCGAGTTTGGGGTGCCTAATAGGTTGCAATCATTTCACAATCTTGGGGTACTTCTTAATGCCACTCATGAAAGTGATACTTTGTATATACTCCCAGCAATATTCCTTGTACATATGCTTTCTACAAATGTTTTTACACATAAATGTATCAAACATTCTTATAAAATAGTTTTACATGTATAATTCTTGGTACATGTCTTTTGGCATAAGTTCTTTAGCGAGCATATTTCATAGATACTTTTGCGTACATAGCTCTCTAAACTTCATTTTTATAATTAATTATTTTCACGCATTTTGTGGACATATCCTTTGCATATATATCACATGCACATCTTTCGCATGTAGACATATATGTGATTTTTTCTGCATAGTTATTAATGCACACATCACACACTCAATTCTTTACATAGCCTTCATGTACATAATGACTTTCCACCTATCTTTGCATATGATTCTTCACATCTATGCCGGTGAATGACTCTTTACCCTCGTCACATGCATGATCATTTGTATATATTTCGCATAGCATATATTTCTCATGCCTGATCCTTTGCATATGTTTCTCATTCATGATCATTTGCAAGCATTTTACAGAATACGATTCTTTGCACACATTTCATAATCTTTTACATGTATATAAGCCATGCACGTGAATGTGGCATCTATGTCATATGCGTAATTCCCTGCATGCATTTAATGTTCCTAGTACATGCATAGTACACATAGTACACACTTCACATACATAACTCCTTACAGTTATCTCATGTCGCTTTCCAAGCATCCCACAGCTATAGCTTCATTCATATGTGTAATATTTCATATGAATAATTATGTGCTTAAATTTCACACATGCATAACTTTGCATGTCATTTCATACATGCATAGCTTTTGACATGCATTCCATGCATGCATGGTGCCCAGTGCCTACTAGATGGTGTACATCAGTCTTATCGAGGTTTCTGAAGCCCTCTCAAGAGGCAAATTCTAAGCCCTCTCAAGAGGCAAATCAGCCAAAGACCCCCAAGGGGCAACCAACCCAAGACCTCTCTGGGGGTAGAATTCAACCAAAGACCTCTCAGGGGGCAACCACTTCAAATCACAGAAGGGTTAGCACGATGGCGGCACTACTACCCTAAGGAGGGTTAGCACGATCACGGCACTACCACATCAAATCACAGAAGGGTTAACATGATGGCGGCATTACTACTCTAAGGAGGGTTAGCACGACCACGGCACTACCACTTCAAATCTTAGAAGGGTTAGCACGATGGCGGCACTACTACTCTAAGGAGGGTTAGCACGATCACGGCACAACCACTTCAAGTCACAGAAGGGTTAGCACGATGGCGGCACTACTACTCTAAGGAGGGTTAGCACGACCACGGCACTACCACTTCAAATCTCAGAAGGGTTAGCACGATGGTGGCACTACTACTCTAAGGAGGGTTAGCACGACCACGACACTACCACTTCAAATCTTAGAAGGATTAGCACGATGGCGACACTACTACTCTAAGGAGGGTTAGCACGACCATGGCACAACCACTTCAAATCACAGAAGGGTTAGCACAATGGCGGCACTACTACTCTAAGGAGGGTTAGCACGACCACGGCACTACCACTTCAAATCTCAGAAGGGTTAGCATGATGGCGACACTACTACTCTAAGGAGGGTTGGCACGACCACGACAAATCACATAAGGGTTAGCACGATGACGACACTACTACACTAAGAAGGGTTAGCACGACCACGGCACTACCAGTTCAAATCACAGAAGGGTTAGCACGATGGCGGCACTACTAAGCACGACCACGACATAACCACTTCAAATCACAGAAGGGTTAGCACGATGGTGGCACTACTACTCTAAAGAGGGTTAGCACGACCACGGCACTACCACTTCAAATCTCAGAAGAGTTAGCACGATGGCGGCACTACTACTCTAAGGAGGGTTTGTACAACCACGGCACAACCACTTCAAATCACAGAAGGGTTAGCACGATGGCGGCACTACTACTCTAAGGAGGGTTAGCACGACCACGGTATTACCACTTCAAATCTCAGAAGGGTTAGCACGATAGCGGCACTACTACTCTAATGAGGGTTAGCACGACCACGACACTACCACTTTGCAACAGTTTGCACGATGGCGGCACTGCCATTCTATGGAAGGTTTGTATGACCACGGTACAATCACTTCAAAATGGTTAGCACGATGGCGGCACTACTCACAAGAGGTTAGCACGACCACGGCACTACCAACTACAAAAAAGGACAACACGCCGACAATATGGCGACAACTACTCCAACAACACCATCCATTCTGGCAAAACGACCGCCCCAGGTACGTGTCTCTTCCCTTCTCTTTGAATTTTGGCTCACCCAGGTGTCAAGGCACTAGCTTCTCCAAAATTGGGGGCAACTATAGACACCGGATCCCGAGTCTAGTTTAAAAAAAAAAATAGCAATAGCAATTTAGGGTCCCTAATGAATTCCTCCGAAAAAATAATATAAAATATGTAGGCAAAATTAAAAATTAAAATTAGGTTAATTTAATTAGTTAATATTGGTAAGGTAAATTAAAATGGGAAAAATATAATAAATATAATTAGATAAAATATATGCGATAATTTAGGTAGATTAATTAAATTAAAAAGGATGAAAAGAAAATACGGAGTGTTTAATTAGTATAATGTGGAATTAAGTAAATATATGTGTTAGTAAATTAATTAGGAAATTAAAAATGGAGGAAATTGTTAGAGGAACCAAAAACTAACCCTAATATGGGGTATAAAAAGAAAAGAAAGAAAAAGAGTGAGCAAGAACAGAGGGGGGGCTCTCTCGGCAACTAAGAAAATAAGAAAGAAAACACAGAGAGCAAAAAGAAGCCAGAAACCAAAAGAGAAAGGAAGAAAAGCTAAAGGAAAACAAAGGAAAAAGAAATTAAAAAGAGAGAAGGGACAGTGTATAGAAAACAAAGAATAGAAACCAAGTAAAAAGAAGAAAGAAACAAGGGAAACAGACCAGCCAACGGAAAACGCAGAGGGAAAAAGGAAAGAAGAGAAGAAGGTGGCGGGGCCTACGCCGGCCACCCACGGTGCCGGAACGGTACACGCGCCCCACCGGCGTGCTCCCGACGAACCAGCCTGCACCCACTGTCCTCCACCACTCGCTGGCAGCAGCAAGATCGGAGGGATAGCGGCATCGGCTTCCGTCGCGATTTCTGGCCAAAGGACGGCATCATCCGGCGCGTGACCGCCGGCGGCAGGCTTCTGACGTCCTGAACTATCGTCCGGTGATGGTGGTGTTGACCACCGGCCCTCCGGCGAGGTGAGTCTATTTTATATTTATTTATTTTAATATATTATTATTATTAACTAATTAATTAATATTATTATTATTATTATTTTATTTATTATTATTATTAGTATTCTGTTTTTATTATTATTATTATTATTATTATTATTATTATTATTCATTTGATTTATTATTAGTATTATTATTATTATTATTATCATTTTGTCTTTTATTATGTTATGTTTGTTTATTTATTTATTTATTCATTTATTATTATTATTATTATTATTATTATTATCATCATTATCATTATCATTATTATTATTACTATTATTATTTATTATTTTTATTATATTATTAATATTATTATTATTATTTATTTATTATTAGTATTATTTAATTTATGTTTAGTTCACATTACTTTCTATTATTATGTTTATTGTTATTATTATTGTGTTCATTATTATTCTTAGTATATTTAGTTATTATTATTTATTATTCTGATTTGTTATTATCATTTTAATTTCATTATTATTATTATTATGGTTATGTCAATATTGTGGTTATGATTATTATTGTTGACTATAATTATTGTTGTGTGATATTATTATTGTTATTCATGTGTTACTGTTAATATTATTTATTACATATTATAATTATTATTGTCATTAGCATATTATTATTATTGTCATTATGGTGGTATTGTTATGATTGTTATATTCATCATTATTGTTATGTCATTAATTAATTATTAGTATTTTGTCATCATCTTATTAATTTATCATTATTTATGTTATGTTTGTTCATTTTATATTATTAGCATTATTATTATTGGTATTATTTGTTTATTATTATTGTTATATTATTATTATTATTTGGTTCATGTTATTATTATTATTGCATTATTACTATTATTACTATTATTACTATTATTATTATTATTATTTTACCAATCTATTATTATCATTTTTATGTTTATTTATTATTTATTATTATTATTATTATTATTATTATTATTATTATTATTATTATTATTATTATTATTATTATTATTATTATTATTATTATTAGCATCATTATTTTTATTGTTATTGATCATTATAATTGCCATTTGTGTTTTTATATTCATTAATTCTCTATTTATTCAATTCAATTATTTACTTATTTATTTGTGATGGGAAATTATACATATATAATTAACATGCGGAGGTAACATTAAATAAATGTACCTACCTCTTGTAGCGCATAAACTCGTTGCGGAAGCGTCTACCAAGATCCCGTTTGTTTTTGGTCACTGGTCTGGCTTTTACCCACTCGGGGTAAGAGCAGCTAGATCACAATCTAAATGCCCCTGAAAATAAGACAAAAAACTGTGAGTGGGAACGAGCAGCCTTGCGGCGTATACGTTTTCTCGTTACCAAATTATGAGGACCTCACCTCTATTTATAGAGGTCCTAATGGCTAGAGACCTAACTCTAGTTTAACTCAGACTCTTTCTGAGATAATATTTGGTAATTTAATTTAGATTAAATAACTCAATTTAATCTTGATAGGAACTCAATCTTTTATAGAGTCATGGGCGTATCCCAACTCTATCATCTCCCACTCGCATATGACGGAACGCATTCCAGTCTTAATCTTCAGTTATACTGGCAAATAGATTGTGTGACCAGCATACCTCGAGAGCACTAGTGCTATACACCTGTTAGGGATATATAGCGTCTCAGAAAACAAGATCCTCTTCTTCACGTATGCCTAACCCTAGATTGCCTTCTCACATTCACTGTTTTAACTCATGATCTCATAAAACAATTTTCGTGTTCACTATTATATTTCTACTCATAGAAACTATAATAGACCGGTCAGTGAACCACGAAACCTTATGAAAGTGATCAGAAGGCTATCTTCCCCTCTTACTGTATGCCATCCATCATGATTCAACTCACTTTTCTAGTTAGATCCGCCAGGCCTAAATTTTTCCCGGACCTCTTGGAAACTAACTAAGCTAGCCACATTGAACCATACTTCAGGGATAAGTTAAGGGTTCTGAGGGTCGTAATATAAATAGGGTCTCACAATAGGGAAAGTTGAGATCAGTAATATTATTAAATTCCCATCCCTGTGGTCACATAAGCACACACGGTATAAAATATGTGTTATGGTGTTCTTTCCTTCCCTTAAAGGAGCGCATGTCTCACATTTTGATAATGTGTATATTAAACACCATACAGAAGCGTAAGGTTGCGATGCACTGAAGCACCCAACTTTAGTCCGCTTACTTAAGGACTACTTCTGGCTTTTCAGACAGAACATGGTAGTTACATATAACTGACCATCGGATTTCATACAATCCTTATTTTGGATCTCAATCCAAAGCATACAACTTTATGTATGTCTTTATCTCGCACCTTAACAAGACTCATTTTGTAATTTCTGCAAGATGGCACTTTTATTTTGAACAGGCTCTCAAGCTTTCTCATATGTTCAAAAATTGCCTCATCTTAGTCTTTGCCAACTCATTGACAAAACTAAGGTAAACACCCTTGTGAGTAGGCTACTTCTCTGTCCGACATGCTCAATCTCATATCAATAACAGTAAATGTTTACACATAAACATTCACACTCATGTATTGCCAACAATGAACTTTAGTTATTATTCGCAAATAATAATGTTAAGGGATTATATAAAATATAACAGTACCAGTTAAATTCTACGCAAACCTCGAGATCTAATGTGTCTCTCAAAACACATCTCTCGTCATAGGTTTACTCAACGGATTTGCGTGCGTAGAAACGTACTGTAAGTTCACATCTCTCCTTGTGCAACAATATCTCTCGCGTATTGATACTTAATGCAGATACGCTTAGCTCCTCTATAGGCTATCAACGACTGACTGTCACTAAAGACTGTCATTAATGCCTTTAAGACAGTTACTCTTAAATGGCTCATAAACCATTTCAGCCAAACTGTCTCCTGTACAGCAATTGAGGAAGTGACAAATTCAACTTCCACTATTCATAGGGCTACACGGGTTTAATTCTTGTTACTCCTCGAGATGGCACTCTTGCCAAACAAGAATTTAAACCTGAGGTGGATGCCTTCTCATCCACATCTCCTGCCCAATCAACGTCTCTGTATTCTCTCAATGCAGATCATTTTCTTAATAATAGAGAGAATAGGCTTCAGTACCTCTAAGGTATATAAGTATCCATTCAATTGCTTCCAATGTGCTTTGCCTGGGTTAGATTGATATCTATTTACCATACCCACTGCATAACATATATCATGTCTTGTATACAACACTGCATACATAACACTACCCATGGCACTGTCATATATATTGAACGCTCCTCATACGTTCAATTTTTCTGACCTCATAGGACACACATCTTTGCTAAGAAACTAATTCTTGGCAATGGGGTAATCTATGAGTTTGCAGTATTGCATATTAAATCGCTCAAGGTCTTTGTTGATATATTTCTCTCAAGAAATAGACAACAATCTTCTTGAATGATCTCTTGAAATCTTAACTTCAAGAATGTAATATGCACAACTCATATTCTTTGTCTCAAGGTTGGACGATAACCAATCTTTGATTTTATTTACGTACCATTTATCATTTTCAGCTTTAACTATGTCGTCTACATACAATGCCAAAATGATGAATTCATTTGCAGAGCTTTTACTTTAAACACAATGATCTTCATCAATCATGTTGAACACGTTCGACATGACTGTATGATGAAGTCTCAAGCACCATTGTGTTGTAGACTGTTTAAGGCCATGGATTGAACTCATCAATCAGCAAACCTTATGTTTGCTGCCTTTTTCGATGAAATATGTAGATTGTTCCATCCAATTCTCCATTGAGAAAAGCAGTCTTTTCATCCTTTTGATGAAGCTCTACTTTCAAACTCGCCACTGTGGCTAGAATGAACCTTATGTACGTAAATTTTACAACAGATGAGAAAATCTACTCATAGTCAATCTCTTTCTATTGTATGAACCCCTTAGCGACTAGCTGAGCCTTATATCTTTCGATACCTCTTTCAGCTTTTCGCTTTACTTTTGAGAATACATTTTTTCTCAATTTATGTCCTTTCAGTAGATCAAATAGTTCTCAAACATGGTTTGATCTCATGGATGCCATTTCTTTTTCCATTATTTTAATTCATTTTTTTTCTTTAGATGGGCATGAAAAAGCCTTTTGAATATTTTTATGCTCTTTCTTGTCTTGTGGGATAACTAAAAGGGCTTCGTTCAAGCCTTCAATTTTAAATTGTCGGCATGAAACACTTATCCTTTTAGATTTTTGCAGCTCTGAATCTTGATAAACATGTCTCATATATTTATCGTGATTCACAATTGTGACGCACGCCGGATCCCGATGCGCCGCCCGTTCGGACCGCCCGCACGTGGGCGATCGGGGCATTTGCGGGTCCGTTGACAGCTTGCAATAAATCGCAAGTGCGTCTATGTTGGGCAACAAGGAGGTATCATGGAGTCACCACCCAATAGAACATTGGGAAAGTTACTCTCGCCTCGGAGAGCCTAAGACTGCGCTTGGTATCCATTTTGGGCCAGCCAGAGGGGTCATAGAAGGTGAACTTCTCGCCCTAAAGAGCCTAGGATTAGCGCTAAAGCCTCGTGACCCAAGAAGTATTTTGGAGGATAACCTCTAACCTCTCGAGCCCAAAGACCAGAGCTGGGTCCGGGATTTCTCATCTATTTCTACCTCAATTATTTTATGATCAAATTTTAATTGTCATTAATTCGCTCTCTCTCCACACGATGCAATTGATTAAAATGCGCATTTATTCACATCTTCAAAGCGATAAATGAGCAAAATAAATATCAAAGAGCAGTAAATTACAATAATACAAGGAGCAGAATACAACTCCCTTTTATAAAGAGTGCAATACATGCATAAAACGGGTTATTCATTTACATTTAGATGGGAACGTTGGTTCCCAAATATTCATTTTACAAAAAAGTATAGAATTCTCAAATCGGTTTAGATCTTTTAGTTTGGTATGAAAACGAGGACGTTGGTCCAGTTTTGTTAACAAATATTCGATTTAGTATAAAACATTTGTGTGGTGGTTCTTTTTAAGAGCGATCGAAAATTATTTTATTATTACAGACCACAAATACATAAAATACAATAAAATAGTAATTGCATATTTTTCGAATAAATAAATAAATGCATCCTAATTTACCTGTTTCGCCCATACTTCTTAGAAAAATCACATACCTCCCGCATTGCAGTCAAAATAGAGAAATGATATTTGTTAATCGTGAATAAATAAATAATTGAATAAATAAATAAATGAATGATTGAATAAAGGATTAAATTAAATGATAAGTAAATGAATAAATAATTAAATAAATAATTGAATGAAATAAATTGAGAGTTAATGAATATAAAAGCACAAATGACAATTAAAATGATTGATGCCAATAAAAATAATAGTGCTAATAATAATATCATAAAATAATAATGAATAATAAATAAACATAAAATGATGATAGTAATTATGAATGGATAAAATAATGATAATAATAATAATAATAATAATAATAGCAATAATGCAAATAATAATAATAATGCTAATATTATAAACAGAAAATAAATAAATATATAATAATAATAATTATTAATAATATAAAAATCAGAATAATAATAATATCATAATAATCATAATATCAACAATAAAATAATATAATCTCAATATTAATAATAAACACTAATAATAACAAATAATACTAAATAAATATAATGATAATATAAAATATTAATTAATAATAAACATAAATAGATAACAATAATAATATAATAATATCAATATAACACAAAACACTAATAATACACAAATTAGACAATAATAATAATAATAATAATAATAATAATAATAATAATAATAATAATAATATTAATAACATAATAATAAATATTAAATAAAATAATAAATACAGAATTATAAATAAATATTAATAATAATAATAATAAATAAATAAATAATAATATTAATTAATATTAATTAATAATATATTAAAATAAATAAATAGAAAATAGGCTTACCGGATTTCCCTCGCCGGAGGCTCGTCGGAGCGGCCGTTGGAGACACCGCCAACACTGGATGGTAGATCGGAGCGCCGGGAGTCGAACGCCGGTGGTCACGCGCCGGAAGGTCGCCGGATTCGGTCGGAAGTCGCGTCGGCAGCGTCCTCACTTCTCTCGCCGATCTCCTCCACGCCGGCACCGATGGCTGATCGGAGGTTGCCGTTCGGTGCGTCTGGGTCTCCTCTTCACTCCGGCGGGGCGCGTGCGGCGGTTCGACGCCGTGGCTGGCCGGCGGAGGCCTCGCCTCCTTCCCCCTTTTCTTTCCCTTTTCCGGCGTCGTGGTCTGGGTCTGCTCCTTCTTTTCTTATTTCTTCCTCTTTTTATTCTTTGATTTTGGTCCTCTTTTATTCTTGCTCTGTGTCTTTAATTTCCTTTGTGTTTTTCTTTGCTCTCACTTTCTATTTCTTTGATTTTCTGGGTCTCGGCTTCCCTCTGCTCTCTCTTTCTTTTCTTTCTCTTTTTTCTTTTCTTTTCTTGGTCTTCTTTCTTTGATCTGCCGAGCCCCCTTTGTTTTTGCTCATCATTTTCTATTTATACCCTCAAATTAGGGCTAAGGGTGCACATGGTAATTTCCTCCTTTTCTTTTTTTCATTTTCATACTTTAATTAATTTAATTCTAATAACACACATTAATTAATTATTTAAACACTCAATCAAACACTACATATTAATTAAACATTACATATTAATTACATCTTAATATAATTAATCTATTTAATATATCATATATATAATTTATCTAATTAATTAAACACTTCACATATTAACTAATTAATCTTTAATATTTCATGCATTTTAATTATCTAATTAAACATACGATATTAATAAATTAAATTAACCCAACATTAATAATTAACTTCTAATTTTTTCTACCTAATCTATATTATATATTTTTACTTTTTCGGAGGGAATTACTAAGGACCCAAAATCACTTTTTGACATTAAACCCGACTCGGGACCCGGTGTCTACAGTTGCCCCCAATTTTGGAGAAGCTAGTGTATAGACACCTAGATGAGCCAAAATTCAAAGAAAGAAGAGAGAGAATTACATACCTGGGGATGCCGGACCTTACCTTGCTGGCGTAGGTACATGTGCCCTTACCGGTCTCGTCTCGACCTGCACGGAGTTTGTGAGATGCAGCACTCTCTGACTACAACCTCGATCTGTGGTCTGTTCTACAACGAGTGTTCCGCTAGCCTCGTCTCGGCCTGCACGGAGTTTGTGAGATGTAGTGCTCTCTGACTACAATCCCGATCTGGTGAAGAGCAGTGTTTCTTTAACTGCATCTTCGATCTGAAGTTCCCTTGCTAACCCCATTCGATCTGCAAGGTGCGTAGCACTTTCTGGTTGCCGCGCGAACTGTGAGATGCAGCATACTTTGGCTATAACCTCGGTTTGGTGAAGAGCAGTGTTTCTTCAACCGCAGCTTCGACCTGTGAGATGTAGCATGCTTTGGCTACAACCTCGATTTGGTGAAGAGCAGTGTTTCTTCAACTGCAGCTTCGATCTGTGAAATGTAGCATGCTTTGGCTACAGTCTCGATCTAGTGAAGTGCGGTATGCTTTGACCATAGCTCCGATTTGTGAGATGCAGCATGCTTTGGCTACAGTCTCGATCTGGTGAAGTGCGGTGTCACACCCCATTTGCCCCCTAGTAGAATGAGCCTGTCTGTCTGTCTGTCTGTCTATCTGTCTGTCAGTATGTGTAAGCATTCGCATGTGTTCAGCATTTCATAAGGGTATTTCAGTAAAGTGTATGATTTTGGGGTTTATTATTATGTGGGTGCATACATGGCATGGGTGTGTTTAATTAAATGAGATATAATTGTGTGCATGTGTTCATACCATGGTAGGGTATGCATAAGTGAAGAAGGTTTTAGGTGTGTGTAGTGTAGGTTATTTTAGTGTGAGTGATTAGTGTCACCAATAGGAGTCTGACACATATTTAGAATAAAGAAAAGAAAAAGAAAAGGGAATGAGGGAAAAGGAACCTAAACTTACAGATTTACGTTTTTCTCACTCACTCTCTCTTCTTCTTCACTTTCTTTATTCCCAAGTACTGTGTATTGTGATTCAAGGTTCTATTGGTGAAATTAATCCTCCCCTTGCATTCCTTAGCTTGGTAAGTGCAAGATCTAGTCTTTGTTTTACTGTAAATTGCATCTTCATCTTCTTCCTTGAGTTAGGTTTAATTTAGGGTTGTTTTATTGAATGTTCTTGTTGAATTTGTGATTAGCTGAAGCTCCACGTGATCCAAAGGGGAAGGAGGTTGCTGGACCTAGTGGAGCTAAGTGAGAGAGACTTAGATTTCAGGTTTGGGAACAATTGTTTGTGATCTGCATAATTTGGGTTTACTGGTATTTCTAGGGTTTATATGTTCTTGAATAATTTGAATGCAAATACCTTGAATTGGGTTGATTGAATTCTGTTTGAGTTGTTTATATGATGTTTGAATTGTTTGGGATCTTCCTTGAAAGGTAAGAATGGATTTGTGTGGTTTAAAATCGAATTGGGATTGAAATTGTGTTCTGTAAATTCTGGAAATTCTGGAAAAAACGATTTACTGTTGAAACTCTCTCTGTCGCGCGATTCGCTACGCAGGAAGGCACGTCACGTCGCGTGACCCTCGGTCACGGCGTGACCTGCCTGTTGAGAAGCCAGTCGCGTGACCAGCTGAAGAGGAAGCAAGTCACGCGACGTGATCTTCGGTCACGTCGTGCGACCTGCGAGGAAGAGGCAGATCACGCAACGTGATCTGCGAGGGAGGAGCAGTGTCACGTCGCGTGACCCTCGGTCACGCCGTGACCTGCATGAGGAAGGAGAAGTAGCGTCACGTCGCGTGACCCTCGGTCACGCCGTGACCTACATGAGCATTGCGTGATCCGCGAGGATCACGCAACGCGTTAGGCGGGAAGCACGCAGGTCACGAGACGTGACCCTCGGTCACGCCGTGACCTGCCTGTTGAGTCGCCAGTTTTCTCCGCTCAGCTTGTTTTTCCGAAATTTCCTGGTTTTTAACTCAGAACTGAATTTGGTATTTCTTCTGAATGGACTTTAATATTGTACGATGCATGACTTACTGTTTAATGCTTCGATATGCGTGATAGCATGATTTTCTGATGAATTATATTCTGAATCCTGAAATGTGATCTGTTTGACGCATAACCTGCTAGAGTCGAGTAAGTGGATAGTTAGGCATGCCTAATAGAGTCTTTAGCTGCAGCCCTCAGTTCAGTTTGGACCCCGATCAGGTCCCCGTTTGGTTCCTCGCGAACCCTTCAGTATAGAATCTTGTTTAAGATTCCCTCAGTATATAAATAACATGTTCTGATAAATGATATAATATTTGACTTGTACCTGTGAGGTACCCTCAGTATTCGATTCGTACCCGTAAGGTACCCTCAGTACACTCGTTATCCACTGTCTAGAGTCAGCAGGTATTCTTTGAATGTTAATGGAATTGTTCTGATCTGATATGGCTTTGAATGGAATATCTGAATGAGTTTAATGTTGAAATATATGCTGGTTTATTCTGTAATGCATATGATGATGAGATTCTGAAAGTATGGTATTTAAATACGAGCATACTTATATGGATTATGTATTTGTACTTGCATTCTGCCATTGTGATGTGTTATGCCTTGACGACCACTGTGAGTGGCCGTCCATAATTTATGTGTTTTTCCCCACTAAGCGTTTTATCGCTTAGCACGGTGTGTTTACCCGTGCAGGTGCGGAAGGAATTTTGCTTCGAGGGAGTCACCGTTTTCAGGCCAACACAGAAGGGTTTTAGTGTAGGCTCAGTTTTGTATCAGCTAGTGATTCTTTTTGTATAGAACTCTCTGTATCAGCTTCCGCTTTTGTAACTATATTTTGTATATGTAATATTATTTTGGTATCAGCTTGCTGATCAGAACATTATTGTAATAGCTTAATTATAGTAATGCATGATCAGCCTGTGCTTTTGCTTTCTGCATGTAAAGTTTTTAATTATTCTGTATTTTCTGAATGTATGTAATGAATGGATGTATATTTTGCTTTGCTTTTGTTTTGTGACACCTTGTCTCATACGGCATCTCACTCCTTATCGGATGGGATCGCTTACGTATGGGAAGGGGGTGTTACAGTTAGTGGTATCAGAGCATAGGTTTAGGCATTTCTGGGTGTTGATGTGATTGTTCTGAGTTTCTGTGATGTGTATGTGTCTAGATCTGTGTTGGCTGATACGGTTGTTTCTTGTTTGTTAGATGGCTTCTAATTCTGCTCATGGTGCGCGTGAGGAATCCGCCGAGAGTGTGAATCCTCCCGCTGTAGATCAATCTGTTTCTATTACTGGGTCGGCTCAGCATGCTAGGGTTCAGCCCGAGGCCGCAGCCATGCCCTTAGAGGCTATGTTTAGACTGCATCAGGACATGGCTAGGGTCTTGGAAAGAGTGACTGCTCCTAGAGCACCTATGGAGAATCTGAGGAGATCAGGAGTTGAGGATTTCTATGGTACTGGGTTGAATGAGTCTGAGATTGCAGAGAGATGGTTAGACAAAGTGAAGCGTGCTTTGAGAGAGATTCGGTGTCCTCCCGACCAGCAGGCAGAGTGTGCTTTAGCTCTTCTTCAGGGGTCTGCTTTTGAGTGGTGGGAGTTAGTTTGCAGGCATCCTCAGTTACCGGATCCGATTACCTGGGAGTTCTTTGAGGGTGAGTTCATAAAGAAGTATATTACTCAGACCTATAGAGATTCGAGATGGGCGCAGTTTTTGGGTTTGAGACAGAGAGCATTGTCAGTAGCTGATTATGAGAAAGAGTTCAACAGGTTATCGCGCTATGCCCCACGAGGAGTTATGACTGATGACTTTAGATGTAAGCATTTCGAGGCAGGGTTAAATGAGTCATTGAAGATTGCTTTGATTTCGCTGATGTGCATTCCTGGGGTTAGTTATTATCAGATTGTGGAGGCTGCAGTGAGAGCAGAGTTGTCTGAGACAGTGATGAGAGAGAGAGCTCAGAGGAGGAGTTCTTCTCGTGGAGGATCTTCTTCGAGTAAGAGATCGAGGGACCCACAGGATGAGTCAGCATCTGGTTCAGCTTCTAGAGGTAGACGTCAGGGTTCTACAGCTGTGTCAGGTTCTGGTAGGGGTGGTAGAGCTGAGACTACTCCAGTTTGTCCTCACTGTAGTAGATCACATCGGGGTGAGTGTAGGTGGCTCACTGGTGCATGCTTCAGGTGTGGGAGTTCTGAGCATCGGTTGGCCGGTTGTCCGAGAGTACAGGAGGATTCAGGTTCCCAGAGAGAGGGCAGTAGGGTTGGTTCGAATGCTTCTCAGGCTACCCGTGGCAGAGGCCGAGGTAGAGGTAGAGGTGGTCGGCATAGAGATGGTGCTGCTTCTGAGACTGTTGAGCATCCTCCTCAGGGTGGCATTAGAGCTTATGCTATGAGAGCCAGAGATGAGCAGGATGCGCCTGACGTTATTGCTGGTAAGTTCCTACTCCATGACACTGAGTTTTATGCTCTAATTGATCCTGGTTCCACACACTCATATTTGTGCACAGATAGAGTTATTGATAAACTGCATTCAGTTGATCAGTTAGATTATGAGATTTGTGTGACCAGTCCATTAGGGCATAGTGTCAGTGTGAGTAGAGTTTTTAGGAGTTGTCCTCTGATTGTTGAGGGAGCTGTGCTTCCAGTGGATCTGATTGAGTTACCCTTCAGAGAGTTTGATTTGATTCTGGGTATGGACTGGTTGGGTAAGTATCGGGCTGTAGTGGATTGCCATAGGAAGACAGTTGTACTTCGGGATAGAAGTCAATCTCTTGTGTTTCTGAAAGGTTTGGGTGCTAGTTCAGTAAATAATGTTATTTCTGCGATGCAAGCCAAGAGATTCATCAGGAAAGGTTGTGAGGCATTTCTAGCAGTTGTGTTAGATTCCAGGAGAGATCAGGTTCAGATTGAGGATATTCCAGTAGTGCGGGAGTTTAGTGATGTGTTCCCGAGCGAGTTGCCTGGTTTGCCTCCTGTGAGAGAGGTTGAGTTGTCCATTGAGATTATGCCAGGCACTGCACCTATTTCGAGAGCACCATATCGGATGGCTCCTGTAGAGTTGAGGGAACTTAAATCTCAGCTACAGGAGTTATTGGATAAGGGGTTTATTCGACCTAGCATATCTCCTTGGGGAGCTCCAGTGCTGTTTGTTAAGAAGAAAGATGGATCCCTGCGGATGTGTATTGATTACCGCCAGATTAATAAAGTTACAGTGAAGAACAAGTATCCTTTGCCTAGGATTGAGGATTTATTTGATCAGCTTCGAGGTTCAGGTATCTTTTCCAAGATAGATCTTCGATCAGGGTACTACCAGCTTCGGGTTCAGGATACAGATGTGGTTAAGACTGCATTTCGGACTAAGTATGGCCACTATGAGTTTCTTGTGATGCCGTTTGGTTTGACAAATGCTCCAGCGGCTTTTATGGATCTGATGAATCGTGTGTTTAGGCCATACTTAGATCGATTTGTAGTAGTGTTTATTGATGACATCTTGGTGTATTCCAAGAATGAGAGTGAGCATGAGGAGCATCTCAGATTGGTTCTTCAGATGTTGAGAGAGCATCATTTGTTTGCTAAGCTTAGCAAGTGTGATTTTTGGCTTCGAGAGGTATCATTCTTGGGTCATATTATTTCAGCTAGTGGTATCCAGGTGGATCCAGCTAAGATTGAGGCGATTGTTGATTGGAAAGCGCCTCGAAATGTTCAGGAAGTGAGGAGTTTCCTCGGTTTAGCAGGTTACTACCGTCGCTTTGTTAAGGGATTTTCTGTGATTGCTGCTCCTATGACTAGATTGTTGAGGAAAGGAGTTAGATTTGAGTGGTCAGACAGGTGTCAGTCTTGTTTTGATCGGTTAAAGCAGATGCTTGTTGAGGCTCCTATCCTTACTCAGCCCATTTCGGGTAAGGAGTTTGTTATTTACAGTGATGCTTCTGGAGTTGGTCTTGGATGTGTGCTGATGCAGGAAGGTAAAGTGGTGGCTTATGCTTCTCGTCAGTTGAAGCCACATGAGAAGAACTATCCGACGCATGATTTAGAGTTGGCGGCTGTAATCTTTGCTTTGAAGATTTGGCGTCACTACTTGTATGGGGAAAAGTGTAGGATCTTCTCGGATCACAAGAGTTTAAAGTACTTCCTTTCACAGAAAGAGTTGAATATGAGGCAGCGCAGGTGGCTTGAGTTGTTTAAGGACTACGACTGCATTGTGGATTACCATCCTGGTAAGGCCAATGTAGTTGCAGATGCTTTGAGTCGTAAGTCGGTTTCAGCTTTGTTCTTGAGGCGTTTCAGATGGCGATTTGATTCAGATGGGGCCTTGCTTGCCCAGTTGCGTGTGAAGCCTACTTTGAGACAGAGGATTGTGGATGCTCAGAGAGATGATCAGAGGCTTCAGCAGATTGTGCATGAGGTTAGCTCGGGTAAGCCATCAGAGTTCTCAGTTCAGGGTGAGGTACTTATGTTCAGAGACCGTTTATGTGTGCCAGAGTCTGAGGACTTGAGGAGACAGCTCATGAATGAGGCGCATAGTTCAGTTTTCACTATGCATCCTGGCAGTACGAAGATGTATCAAGACATGAAGCAATTCTATTGGTGGTCTGGTATGAAGCGTGATATAGTGGATTTTGTTTCCAAGTGTTTGACTTGTCAGCAGGTAAAGGCTGAGCATCAGGTTCCTTCAGGTTTGCTTACGCCTTTATCCATTCCTGAGTGGAAATGGAACGACATCACCATGGACTTTGTTTCTGGTTTGCCTTTGACTCAGAGAAAGCATGATTCGGTTTGGGTTATTGTGGATCGGCATACGAAGTCAGCTCACTTCTTGCCAGTTAGAGTGGACTACTCCATGGACAGATTAGCCAGTATCTATGTGGATCAGATAGTTCGGTTGCATGGGGTGCCTTTGTCCATAGTGTCGGATCGAGATCCGAGGTTTACTTCCAAGTTTTGGAAGGAGTTACAGAGAGCTTTGGGCACTAGGTTGAACTTCAGTACAGCGTTTCATCCTCAGACCGACGGTCAGTCAGAGCGAGTTATTCAAATTTTGGAGGATATGATGAGAGCTTGTGCATTGGATTTTCCGGGTAGTTGGGACAGATATGTATCATTGATGGAGTTTGCCTACAACAACAGTTTCCAGTCGAGTATTGGTATGGCACCATATGAGGCTTTGTATGGTCGTCAGTGTAGGACTCCGATTTGTTGGACCGAGCTATCCGAGAGATTTATGATTGGACCCGACTTGGTTAGAGATACTGAAGAGAAAATCAGAGTAGTGCAGCGGAATTTGAAGGCAGCCAAGGATCGACAGAAGTCTTATGCCAATTTGAAGAGGAAAGATGTGCATTTTGAGATCGGGGACAAGGTTTTCCTTAAAGTTTCTCCTTGGAGGAGAGTGCTTCGATTTGGAAAGAAAGGCAAGCTTAGTCCTCGTTTCATTGGACCTTATGAGATTTTGGCTAAGGTAGGACCTGTAGCCTACAGATTAGCGCTACCGATGGAGTTAGCAAAGTTGCATGATGTGTTCCACGTTTCGATGCTTCGTCGGTACAGATCAGATCCTTCGCATGTTCTATAGGTTCAGGATATCCAGGTTCAGCCAGACTTCTCTTATGATGAGGAACCGCGAGCTATTCTAGCCCGAGAGGTGAGGCAGTTGAGAAATAAGCAGATTCCTTTGGTTAAAGTGTTGTGGATCCATCATGGAGTCGAGGAAGCGACTTGGGAGCCAGAGGAGTCGATGAGAGCTCAGTATCCACAGTTATTCAGTTCAGGTGAGAATTTCGAGGACGAAATTCTTATTAGTAGGGGAGAGTTGTCACACCCCATTTGCCCCCTAGTAGAATGAGCCTGTCTGTCTGTCTGTCTGTCTATCTGTCTGTCAGTATGTGTAAGCATTCGCATGTGTTCAGCATTTCATAAGGGTATTTCAGTAAAGTGTATGATTTTGGGGTTTATTATTATGTGGGTGCATACATGGCATGGGTGTGTTTAATTAAATGAGATATAATTGTGTGCATGTGTTCATACCATGGTAGGGTATGCATAAGTGAAGAAGGTTTTAGGTGTGTGTAGTGTAGGTTATTTTAGTGTGAGTGATTAGTGTCACCAATAGGAGTCTGACACATATTTAGAATAAAGAAAAGAAAAAGAAAAGGGAATGAGGGAAAAGGAACCTAAACTTACAGATTTACGTTTTTCTCACTCACTCTCTCTTCTTCTTCACTTTCTTTATTCCCAAGTACTGTGTATTGTGATTCAAGGTTCTATTGGTGAAATTAATCCTCCCCTTGCATTCCTTAGCTTGGTAAGTGCAAGATCTAGTCTTTGTTTTACTGTAAATTGCATCTTCATCTTCTTCCTTGAGTTAGGTTTAATTTAGGGTTGTTTTATTGAATGTTCTTGTTGAATTTGTGATTAGCTGAAGCTCCACGTGATCCAAAGGGGAAGGAGGTTGCTGGACCTAGTGGAGCTAAGTGAGAGAGACTTAGATTTCAGGTTTGGGAACAATTGTTTGTGATCTGCATAATTTGGGTTTACTGGTATTTCTAGGGTTTATATGTTCTTGAATAATTTGAATGCAAATACCTTGAATTGGGTTGATTGAATTCTGTTTGAGTTGTTTATATGATGTTTGAATTGTTTGGGATCTTCCTTGAAAGGTAAGAATGGATTTGTGTGGTTTAAAATCGAATTGGGATTGAAATTGTGTTCTGTAAATTCTGGAAATTCTGGAAAAAACGATTTACTGTTGAAACTCTCTCTATCGCGCGATTCGCTACGCAGGAAGGCACGTCACGTCGCGTGACCCTCGGTCACGGCGTGACCTGCCTGCTGAGAAGCCAGTCGCGTGACCAGCTGAAGAGGAAGCAAGTCACGCGACGTGATCTTCGGTCACGTCGTGCGACCTGCGAGGAAGAGGCAGATCACGCAACGTGATCTGCGAGGGAGGAGCAGTGTCACGTCGCGTGACCCTCGGTCACGCCGTGACCTGCATGAGGAAGGAGAAGTAGCGTCACGTCGCGTGACCCTCGGTCACGCCGTGACCTACATGAGCATTGCGTGATCCGCGAGGATCACGCAACGCGTTAGGCGGGAAGCACGCAGGTCACGAGACGTGACCCTCGGTCACGCCGTGACCTGCCTGTTGAGTCGCCAGTTTTCTCCGCTCAGCTTGTTTTTCCGAAATTTCCTGGTTTTTAACTCAGAACTGAATTTGGTATTTCTTCTGAATGGACTTTAATATTGTACGATGCATGACTTACTGTTTAATGCTTCGATATGCGTGATAGCATGATTTTCTGATGAATTATATTCTGAATCCTGAAATGTGATCTGTTTGACGCATAACCTGCTAGAGTCGAGTAAGTGGATAGTTAGGCATGCCTAATAGAGTCTTTAGCTGCAGCCCTCAGTTCAGTTTGGACCCCGATCAGGTCCCCGTTTGGTTCCTCGCGAACCCTTCAGTATAGAATCTTGTTTAAGATTCCCTCAGTATATAAATAACATGTTCTGATAAATGATATAATATTTGACTTGTACCTGTGAGGTACCCTCAGTATTCGATTCGTACCCGTAAGGTACCCTCAGTACACTCGTTATCCACTGTCTAGAGTCAGCAGGTATTCTTTGAATGTTAATGGAATTGTTCTGATCTGATATGGCTTTGAATGGAATATCTGAATGAGTTTAATGTTGAAATATATGCTGGTTTATTCTGTAATGCATATGATGATGAGATTCTGAAAGTATGGTATTTAAATACGAGCATACTTATATGGATTATGTATTTGTACTTGCATTCTGCCATTGTGATGTGTTATGCCTTGACGACCACTGTGAGTGGCCGTCCATAATTTATGTGTTTTTCTCCACTAAGCGTTTTATCGCTTAGCACGGTGTGTTTACCCGTGCAGGTGCGGAAGGAATTTTGCTTCGAGGGAGTCACCGTTTTCAGGCCAACACAGAAGGGTTTTAGTGTAGGCTCAGTTTTGTATCAGCTAGTGATTCTTTTTGTATAGAACTCTCTGTATCAGCTTCCGCTTTTGTAACTATATTTTGTATATGTAATATTATTTTGGTATCAGCTTGCTGATCAGAACATTATTGTAATAGCTTAATTATAGTAATGCATGATCAGCCTGTGCTTTTGCTTTCTGCATGTAAAGTTTTTAATTATTCTGTATTTTCTGAATGTATGTAATGAATGGATGTATATTTTGCTTTGCTTTTGTTTTGTGACACCTTGTCTCATACGGCATCTCACTCCTTATCGGATGGGATCGCTTACGTATGGGAAGGGGGTGTTACATGCGGTATGCTTTGACCACAGCTCCGATTTGTGAGATGCAGCATGCTTTGGCTATAATCTCGATCTGGTGAAGTGCGGTATGCTTTGACCACAGCTCCAATTTGTGTGATGCAGCATGCTTTGGCTACAACCTCGGTTTGGTGAAGAGCAGTGTTTCTTCAACTGCAGCTTCGGTTTGGTGAAGAGCAGTGTTTCTTCAACTGCAGCTTCGATCTGTGAGATGCAGCATGCTTTGGCTACAACCTCGGTTTGGTGAAGAGCAATGTTTCTTCAACTGCAGCTTCAATCTGTGAGATGCAGCATGCTTTGGCTACAACCTCGTTTTATGAGATGCAATTTTCTCTAACTGCAGTTCCGGTTGCGATCTGCTCTATCGCTGATGTTTTTCTTGAACTTTATTTTTTTTCTGCGAAAAAAGGAAAACGCAAATTTGTAGGGTAAATTATAAAAGAGACACGTACCTGTGGGAGTACCTGCCTATTGGGGTCGTTGTCAGTTGACGCTTACTGGGAGGCTTTGATGCTCACTGGGAGGCTCTGATCGAGAGGCTTTGATGCTCACTAGGAGGCTTTGATGCTCACTGGGAGACTTTGATCGAGAGGCTTTGATGCTCACTGGGAGGTTTTGATCGAGAGGCTTTGAGGCTCATTGGGAGACTTTGATGCTCATTGGGAGGCTTTGATGCTCACTGGGAGGCTTTGATCTAGAGGCTTTGAGGCTCACTGGGAGGCTTTGATCGAGAAGCTTTGATGCTCACTGATTGCCTTCCGGTACGGCGTGGACAAGCTTGCTTTTCTGGGTAGTGTCTGACAACGTTGAGCTGAAGGATCACCTTTAAGCATGGGTTCTATTTGGACCTTTCCCCTGAGTCACGTACATGGCAATATATACAAAATATTGTGTGTGTATGTGAGCATGTGTGTAAAATGTATATGTACACTTTGTGTGATGTGTGTGAGCGTACAACTTATGATAGAAAAAACTTACCTGCTTGCCCCCGGCATGGCGTGCAAGAATAGGCTTGCTTCCTACTCAAAAGACTTTCAGATTTCGCCTCCTCAGAGGACTTTCAGATCTTTGCTTCCTCAGAGGACTTAGAAATTTTGCTCACTCAGAGGACTTTGAGATTATGCCTCCTCAAAGGACTTTTAGATTTTGCCTCGTAGGACTTAGAAATTTTGCCCCCTCAGAGGACTTTGGTTGATTTGCTTTGCCTCTTGAGAGGACTTAGGTTGACTTGCCCCCGGAGAGAATTTTGGTTGATTAAGAATCGCTTTTTCAGAGGGCTTGAGAATTGCCTTTTGAGAAGGCTTTGGAAGTTCGCCTTTTGAGAGGATTTAGAGATTTGCCTCTTGAGAGGGCTTTGGAAGCGTCAGTTTATCGACGTGTGAAGTCTTGATTAAGACTGATGTACACCATCTAGTAGACGAAGGGCATCATGTATGCATGGAAATTATATGGAAAGCTATGCACGTGTGATATGCAAAGGACTATGACCCTGAAATGCTTATGTGTATGTCATATATGCCAATGGCTTATATCCAAGTGGAAGATTATGGAACATGCACTAAGAATCGTTATTCTAACATGTTTGCAAATGATCATGAATGAGAGAGACATGCAAAAGTTCATGCATGATAAATATATACAGGGGATTATGTATGCAAACTATGTGCAAATGACCATGCATGCAAATGATCATGCATGTGGTAAAGAGTCATTCATCGGCATAGATGTAAAAAATCATATGCAAAGACAGGTGGGATATGTTATGTAAGGAATTGGGTGTGTGCGATGTGTGCATATACAACTATGTGTATGAAACATATGTAGGAAAAATCACATATATGTGTATTGAATGCATGCGAAAAATGTGGATGCAAGATGCTGGCAAAGGACATGCGTCAAAAGCACTTATGAAATGTATTTGCTAAAGCTCTTATGCCAAAAGACATGCACCAAGAATTGTACATGTAAAACTATTTATTGAAAATATTTGCTACAATTGTGTGTAAAAACATTTGCAGAGAGCATATGTACAAAGAATATTGTTGGGAGTGTACGCAAAGTATCATTTTCATGGGTAGTGATAAGAAATACCCCAAGATTGTAAAATGAGTGCAACCTATTAGGTACCTCAAACTCGAGTTTCTAACTGCCTTTGAGCATATTGAATGAACCACATTCTCAACTGATTCAATCTTAGCAAAAGAATTCGGGAGTCATTCCCAATGAAGTGCAAGAAAGTAAACACGTAAGTATCGATGTTTACTAAATCAACATGCGAATACGAGGCATACCATGCGATCTCTGTGTGTATGTGCAAAGGCCAAAACAGAGTTTTTCATCACTTGAAAGCAAATTCTAATTGCAACTTTGGAGACAAGACTCAACTCGAATGCAAATGCACTCGTGGCTTCCCGCTTGAAGCTCAAGAGACACCATACGCCTCTTCCTACGTACCAAACCTTATCAGAAGGTCATCTCCGCTAGTTAGATAAGGCCAAACCAAGAATCAATAGGTCTTACTTTGGTTGTAATGTTAGGCTTGGGTAATTGGCTATCAAAGGAGGATCAGCTCGCTAGAGAAAAACGGCCGCAACATTCATTCGACGGATGGAAGGACCATTCCCAACCCCAATTGCATACTATCTAGATACTATTGAATTTGAATTTGGTAATACTTGATCTCATCAAGCTCATCATAAAAAATTAAGCTAAAAAAGATAGCTATTGAAACTAATCAAGGGGTATTATCTTGGACCCTACCATTTTTCTTTTTTTTTCTTTTTTTTTTCTTCTATTTTTTCTTCAATTTTTTCTTTTTTTCTTCAATTCATTTTTTTTTTACTTCTTTTTTTCTGTTTTTTTTTTCTTTTGTTTTTCTCTTCGCAAGCTCATGTCTCTAACTACACAAAAGGTTTATCGATGATTCAAACCCCTTTCCAAAAGTGTAGCCCAAAAATTATTGATGATTGAAAATTTTTCAAGGGGTAAACCCATCCTTATCAGGGTGATTTCTGGCAACCCAAAGAATTATCACTGATTGAGATTCTCTTTTTCGAAGTGCTCTCCCTCTTTATCAGGATGATATTGATAGCTCAAAGAATTATCGACATTTGAAGTTCTCTTCTCGAAGCGTATGATTGAAATTCCCTTTTCGAGGTGCAGGCCCATTTTCATCGGGGCAACTTTTGATAGCTCAAAGAAATGTCATAATGTACATCCATCCTTACTAGAGCGGCCATTCTTCTAAGGGGAAGCCAAAATTATTTTAGGCGAAAGGTAGTTTTAATGTGTGTAACAATAAAATCGGTACGCATTTAGCATACCAAAATAAAGGCTCAACAAGCTAGCAAGCGATTATAACACGAGGGTAGGAAATGGTCATTTAGAGATCTATACAAAGAAATGGTGCCTAAATCATTTTCTAGATTCAGCCTTATCGACGAGTCGCTTTGACGGGTAATCGGAAAGGTTCTAGTGCTCTTAGTGAGTTTTCATCCAAACCCCAAATTGCAACATAGTTTTTTCAGTTTATTTTTAAAACGGGCCAAAAGTGCTCTGAACTTAGAAATGACATGGTATGATCAAATATCTTCACGTGATCTAGCTCTTAAAGACCAAACATATATACTCCTTACTTAATTCAAAGTGGAATGAAACTCAGATTTCTAGAGTTAAGATCAAATCCATTAATAGTCGAGAACTAATTAGGCAGAGTCAAACTTTGAATCAGAAGTACCTTAATGAGGTGCAAATATGTCAACGTTTTAGGATACAGCTTAACACAAAAATATTTTTAATCTATCAAAAATGTATATGCACAAAAATTGTGTAGGCACAAAGAATTTTTTTTTCTTTTTTTTTTTATACAATATGCACAAACTATGCATTACAAATCATGTATATGGAATGGCATATGCAATAGCGTCATGTACATTAGCAATGCGCGTAAGGATCTGTATGTGCGCAACATGTGTAAAAACATTTGTATAAAAAATGCGTACATGAAATATGTGCAAAGGTGTTTGTGTAAAACACCTGCGAAAAAATATGAGTGTGTAAACACTGCATGATAAATGATGTGCATGCATAAATTTGCAATGTATATGCATACGATGAAAGCATGAGTACAACCTATGGCACAATATGGAGATGAATGTTCATGATATATGGTACATGTGAACATGGCATGATTTAGACATGATAGAGATATGTATGCAAGACGACGACGTGATGTAGAATGAAGATGATCTGGCACGAAAATGTGCGCCAATGAGTTCGAGGAGTGGCAAAACTCATATATATAGAAGTGCAGAACATATACAAATAATGCACATGAGATGGGACACAACATGAGAATGATTGTGTACAGTGAGCGGAGTATGCGTACAATACGAGGTATGCAATGAAAGTGTCTGCACGAAACAAATAGCGTTCACAAAGTATGCGTATTTACATGGTATGAGCATGAAAGACATGCATTGGTATATACAATGACTAACATGCTTGATGAAGAAATTATATGTACATGGCATAATTCACGTATGATGGTACATGTTCATGATATGGTGTACAATGTGAAAAATGCAAGGTATTTTCTGTGTTTGATGTCAGTTTAATGAAGTATGCTAATGTGTGCACACTATGACATGCAGCAGTATATGTATGTTCCAAGGCACAATGTTAATGTACATGTGTAATGTGAGCATATGGATATGTACATGCTATGACACATGGTGAATGCATTTTTTTTCATTTGATTTGATTTTTTTTCATTCTTCTTTCCATTTTTCTTTTTTTTGTGTCATGGGGACAGTATGTCTATACTTGCTATAATGCATGTTAATATGTACATCTGATGATGTATGCTGTATATACAGATAATGGCGCACAATTGATGTCATAAAGAATGTTAATATGTATGTATTGCGACAAGCATTATTATGTGCATGCATGACAAACATGTTATATTTATATTCACAAATTATGATACAGGCAATTTTATATACAGAGTGCACGGGTTATAAAAAGAATTACACATGAGACAAAATGCATGTGTTTTATTTATTATTATTGCTCATAAACTCATCAGTCAGAAGGTTCCGCTCTTCCTTGACTCTCCTATCCAGCCCATGATACCACCTACTAAATGGAAGCCAGAATACTCCACTTTTTTGCTTCCTACTTAGCCTTGCGCCCTTCGTCGCTAAAGTGTATTGCTTGATATGGGCAGAAGGGTCTGAAGTACCATCCATCTTCGGTAGCTCAATCATTTTAAATTTCTGATGCAACAACTCCTCATTTCTTGAATCTCTGTCCTTGGGATTGATCTCTTTCCCAACTGATGGCAAAAATATTCAAATTGTTAGAATAATGCAAGGATAATAATATACAATGCGCGAGCATAAACAACAACATGCAAGCACGTAGAACTTTCCAACCTTATTGCCCCCACACACGAGGTCGTGCGGTCTCTTTCCTAGGCGGGATTAGCCCATGGGTTAACAGGAAACCCAATAGGCGCGTATGGTGCAAGGTGAAAAATCGGCAGTATAACCTCTCTTAAGTAATGCACAAGCGCATGGGTTATGATCATCATGTATTTAGACAGTCCGAATAAATTGACACGGACCTATCGGGGCATGAAAGCCTTTGATTAAGTGATCAGTCAAATTATCTTGATTTGTCCAATACATATTGATCCATGTAACAAGCAATGTATTATGGTTCATATCACCTAGGGAAAGTATCTATTGCCAGTACATGGGCTTTGGTCATGGGTGATGAAATTTTAGGGCTACCTAAACATGATCCCTGCCGACGGGTCTAGCTCATCACAAGCGTAACGACCGATCGGGTCACCATTTAATATACCATTTAGGTACGAGATTTGGGCTGGTGATTATCCTTAACACTTCCCCAAATTGAGTGAAAATGGGGTCGTGCTTCAGGAACGCACCGGGGCTAAAAGAGGGACCAAACTAGCATATTCTAAGGCTCTAATGCGATGCGAATGCAAATTTGAGAGAAAGCAAATTTATGAATTAAATTTTAATCATAAATGTTAAACGAGGTATTTTCAAATTGAAATCTCGAACCATAAACGTCCCCAGTGGAGTCGCCACTGTGACGCGTGCCAGATCCCGATGTGCCGCCCGTTCGGACCGCCCGCACGTGGGCGATCGGGGCATTTGCGGGTCCGTTGACAGCTTGCAATAAATCGCAAGTGTGTCTATGTTGGGCAACAAGGAGGTATCATGGAGTCGCCACCCAATAGAACATTGGGAAAGTTACTCTCGCCTCGGATAGCCTAAGACTGCGCTTGGTATCCATTTTGGGCCAGCCAGAGGGGTCATAGAAGGTGAACTTCTCGCCCTAAAGAGCCTAGGATTAGCGCTAAAGCCTCGTGACCCAAGAAGTATTTTGGAGGATAACCTCTAACCTCTCGAGCCCAAAGACCAGAGCTGGGTCCGGGATTTCTCATCTATTTCTACCTCAATTATTTTATGATCAAATTTTAAGTGTCATTAATTCGCTCTCTCTCCACACGATGCAATTGATTAAAAGGCGCATTTATTCACATCTTGAAAGCGATAAATGAGCAAAATAAATTTCAAAGAGCAGTAAATTACAATAATACAAGGAGCAGAATACAACTCCCTTTTATAAAGAGTGCAATACATGCATAAAACGGGTTATTCATTTACATTTAGATGGGAACGTTGGTTCCCAAATATTCATTTTACAAAAAAGTATAGAATTCTCAAATCGGTTTAGATCTTTTAGTTTGGTATGAAAACGAGGACGTTGGTCCAGTTTTGTTAACAAATATTCGATTTAGTATAAAACATTTGTGTGGTGGTTCTTTTTAAGAGCGATCGAAAATCATTTTATTATTACAGACCACAAATACATAAAATACAATAAAATAGTAATTGCATATTTTTCGAATAAATAAATAAATGCATCCTAATTTACCTGTTCCGCCCATACATCTTAGAAAAACCACATGCCTCCCGCATTGCAGTCAAAATAGAGAAATGATATTTGTTAATCGTGAATAAATAAATAATTGAATAAATAAATAAATGAATGATTGATTAAAGGATTAAATTAAATGATAAGTAAATGAATAAATAATTAAATAAATAATTGAATGAAATAAATTGAGAGTTAATGAATATAAAAGCACAAATGACAATTAAAATGATTGATGCCAATAAAAATAATAGTGCTAATAATAATATCATAAAATAATAATGAATAATAAATAAACATAAAATGATGATAGTAATTATGAATGGATAAAATAATGATAATAATAATAATAATAATAATAATAATAATAATAATAATAATAATAATAATAATAATAATAATAATAATAATAATAATAATAGCAATAATGCAAATAATAATAATAATGCTAATATTATAAACAGAAAATAAATAAATATATAATAATAATAATTATTAATAATATAAAAATCAGAATAATAATAATATCATAATAATCATAATATCAACAATAAAATAATATAATCTCAATATTAATAATAAACACTAATAATAACAAATAATACTAAATAAATATAATGATAATATAAAATATTAATTAATAATAAACATAAATAGATAACAATAATAATATAATAATATCAATATAACACAAAACACTAATAATACACAAATTAGACAATAATAATATTAATGATAATAATAATAGAAAATATAATAATAATAATAATAATAATAATAATAATAATAATAATAACAGAATAATAAATATTAAATAAAATAATAAATACAGAATTATAAATAAATATTAATAATAATAATAATAAATAAATAAATAATAATATTAATTAATAATATATTAAAATAAATAAATTGAAAATAGGCTTACCGGATTTCCCTCGCCGGAGGCTCGTCGGAGCGGCCGTTGGAGACACCGCCAACACCGGATGGTAGATCGGAGCGCCGGGAGTCGAACGCCGGTGGTCACGCGCCGGAAGGTCGCCGGATTCGGTCGGAAGTCGCGTCGGCAGCGTCCTCACTTCTCTCGCCGATCTCCTCCACGCCGGCACCGATGGCTGATCGGAGGTTGCCGTTCGGTGCGTCTGGGTCTCCTCTTCACTCCGGCGGGGCGCGTGCGGCGGTTCGACGCCGTGGCTGGCCGGCGGAGGCCTCGCCTCCTTCCCCCTTTTCTTTCCCTTTTCCGGCGTCGTGGTCTGGGTCTGCTCCTTCTTTTCTTATTTCTTCCTCTTTTTATTCTTTGATTTTGGTCCTCTTTTATTCTTGCTCTGTGTCTTTAATTTCCTTTGTGTTTTTCTTTGCTCTCACTTTCTATTTCTTTGATTTTCTGGGTCTCGGCTTCCCTCTGCTCTCTCTTTCTTTTCTTTCTCTTTTTTCTTTTCTTTTCTTGGTCTTCTTTCTTTGATCTGTCGAGCCCCCTTTGTTTTTGCTCATCATTTTCTATTTATACCCTCAAATTAGGGCTAAGGGTGCACATGGTAATTTCCTCCTTTTCTTTTTTTCATTTTCATACTTTAATTAATTTAATTCTAATAACACGCATTAATTAATTATTTAAACACTCAATCAAACACTACATATTAATTAAACATTACATATTAATTACATCTTAATATAATTAATCTATTTAATATATCATATATATAATTTATCTAATTAATTAAACACTTCACATATTAACTAATTAATCTTTAATATTTCATGCATTTTAATTATCTAATGAAACATACGATATTAATAAATTAAATTAACCCAACATTAATAATTAACTTCTAATTTTTTCTACCTAATCTATATTATATATTTTTAATTTTTCGGAGGGAATTACTAAGGACCCAAAATCACTTTTTGACATTAAACCCGACTCGGGACCCGGTGTCTACAGTTGTGACGCGCGCCGGATCCCGATGCGCCGCCCGTTCGGACCGCCCGCATGTGGGCGATCGGGGCATTTGCGGGTCCGTTGACAGCTTGCAATAAATCGCAAGTGCGTCTATGTTGGGCAACAAGGAGGTATCATGGAGTCGCCACCCAATAGAACATTAGGAAAGTTACTCTCGCCTCGGAGAGCCTAAGACTGCGCTTGGTATCCATTTTGGGCCAGCCAGAGGGGTCATAGAAGGTGAACTTCTCGCCCTAAAGAGCCTAGGATTAGCGCTAAAGCCTCGTGACCCAAGAAGTATTTTGGAGGATAACCTCTAACCTCTCGAGCCCAAAGACCAGAGCTGGGTCCGGGATTTCTCATCTATTTCTACCTCAATTATTTTATGATCAAATTTTAATTGTCATTAATTCGCTCTCTCTCCACACGATGCAATTGATTAAAAGGCGCATTTATTCACATCTTGAAAGCGATAAATGAGCAAAATAAATATCAAAGAGCAGTAAATTACAATAATACAAGGAGCAGAATACAACTCCCTTTTATAAAGAGTGCAATACATGCATAAAACGGATTATTCATTTACATTTAGATGGGAACGTTGGTTCCCAAATATTCATTTTACAAAAAAGTATAGAATTCTCAAATCGGTTTAGATCTTTTAGTTTGGTATGAAAACGAGGACGTTGGTCCAGTTTTGTTAACAAATATTCGATTTAGTATAAAACATTTGTGTGGTGGTTCTTTTTAAGAGCGATCGAAAATCATTTTATTATTACAGTCCACAAATACATAAAATACAATAAAATAGTAATTGCATATTTTTCGAATAAATAAATAAATGCATCCTAATTTACCTGTTCCGCCCATACTTAGAAAAACCACATGCCTCCCGCATTGCAGTCAAAATAGAGAAATGATATTTGTTAATCGTGAATAAATAAATAATTGAATAAATAAATAAATGAATGATTGAATAAAGGATTAAATTAAATGATAAGTAAATGAATAAATAATTAAATAAATAATTGAATGAAATAAATTGAGAGTTAATGAATATAAAAGCACAAATGACAATTAAAATGATTGATGCCAATAAAAATAATAGTGCTAATAATAATATCATAAAATAATAATGAATAATAAATAAACATAAAATGATGATAGTAATTATGAATGGATAAAATAATGATAATGATAATAATAATAATAATAATAATAATAATAATAATAATAATAATAGCAATAATGCAAATAATAATAATAATGCTAATATTATAAACAAAAAATAAATAAATATATAATAATAATAATAATTATTAATAATATAAAAATCAGAATAATAATAATATCATAATAATCATAATATCAACAATAAAATAATATAATCTCAATATTAATAATAAACACTAATAATAACAAATAATACTAAATAAATATAATGATAATATAAAATATTAATTAATAATAAACATAAATAGATAACAATAATAATATAATAATATCAATATAAAACAAAACACTAATAATACACAAATTAGACAATGATAATATTAATGATAATAATAATAGAAAATATATAATAATAATAATAATAATAATAATAATATTAATAACAGAAAAATAAATATTAAATAAAATAATAAATACAGAATTATAAATAAATATTAATAATAATAATAATAATAAATAAATAATAATATTAATTAATATTAATTAATAATATATTAAAATAAATAAATAGAAAATAGGCTTACCGGATTTCCCTCGCCGGAGGCTCGTCGGAGCGGCCGTTGGAGACACCGCCAACACCGGATGGTAGATCGGAGCGCCGGGAGTCGAACGCCGGTGGTCACGCGCCGGAAGGTCGCCGGATTCGGTCGGAAGTCGCGTCGGCAGCGTCCTCACTTCTCTCGCCGATCTCCTCCACGCCGGCACCGATGGCTGATCGGAGGTTGCCGTTCGGTGCGTCTGGGTCTCCTCTTCACTCCGGCGGGGCGCGTGCGGCGGTTCGACGCCGTGGCTGGCCGGCGGAGGCCTCGCCTCCTTCCCCCATTTCTTTCCCTTTTCCGGCGTCGTGGTCTGGGTCTGCTCCTTCTTTTCTTATTTCTTCCTCTTTTTATTCTTTGATTTTGGTCCTCTTTTATTCTTGCTCTGTGTCTTTAATTTCCTTTGTGTTTTTCTTTGCTCTCACTTTCTATTTCTTTGATTTTCTGGGTCTCGGCTTCCCTCTGCTCTCTCTTTCTTTTCTTTCTCTTTTTTCTTTTCTTTTCTTGGTCTTCTTTCTTTGATCTGCCGAGCCCCCTTTGTTTTTGCTCATCATTTTCTATTTATACCCTCAAATTAGGGCTAAGGGTGCACATGGTAATTTCCTCCTTTTCTTTTTTTCATTTTCATACTTTAATTAATTTAATTCTAATAACACACATTAATTAATTATTTAAACACTCAATCAAACACTACATATTAATTAAACATTACATATTAATTACATCTTAATATAATTAATCTATTTAATATATCATATATATAATTTATCTAATTAATTAAACACTTCACATATTAACTAATTAATCTTTAATATTTCATGCATTTTAATTATCTAATGAAACATACGATATTAATAAATTAAATTAACCCAACATTAATAATTAACTTCTAATTTTTTCTACCTAATCTATATTATATATTTTTACTTTTTCGGAGGGAATTACTAAGGACCCAAAATCACTTTTTGACATTAAACCCGACTCGGGACCCGGTGTCTACAACAATGCTCCCACTGAGATCATGTTCCATACTCCCACTGGAGTCAGGAATACTTCATTCTTTGTCTCCCACTGGAGTTAAGAATGCTCCTACTCGAATCAGGTCTCGAACATCTGAATCATTTGGAGGATGAAGGTCTTAACCTTCTTCCTCTAACTCCCTCCCACTCGGATGGAGTGATCCTGATCGTTCCTCTACCTGAAATTAATAGAAAGTGAAATCTCAATTCACTTCGCCTAACTTAGAAAATTCATTCTCTTAAGAATGTGACGTCTAGTGATTCAAATTTTATCATTATGCCATTTTCTTACTTGCCCACGAAAATGTATCCTTTTGATACTTCAAAATATCTCACATAGATACTCTTCTGCCTCTTGGTCTCAAATTTACCAAATTGAGGTATCATGGACGTAAGCATTATAACGCAAAAGTTATAAATGGCTTAGGTCAACTTGTCGACCATTTCACAACTCATAAGTTGTGGTAATGACAGATTTAGAGGGCATATAGTTCAGAACATATGTGACAGCCAATAAAATATCTCCCCAATAGGAGATAGGCAATTTGCCTCTGTCATCATAGATCTAACCATATATAGGAGAGTCTTATTTCTCCTTTCCTCAACACTGTTTTGTTGTGGATTTCAAGGAATGAACAACTGATATTCAATCCTTTTTCATCACATGAAACTTTAAGTTTATCTCTAAGATATTACTGACCTCTGTCAGTTCTTAAGGTTTTGATCTTTTTATCTAATTGATTCTCAGCTATACTCATATAAGTCGTGAAGCAACACAATGCTTCTGACTTATGAGAATTCAAATAGACATGACCATACCTAGTATAGTCATATATTAATGTGATGAAATAGTAGGCCCCATGCCTTGCCCTCACATTCATTTGACCACATTCGTCAGAATGAACTAACTGCAATGGAAATTCGCTTTAGTTCCTTATTCGAATGATTTTCTAACTAGTTTTTCCTTTTAGGCAATGCTTACATGTAGGTAATTCAACCTTATTTAAATCGCCTACTAAACCTTCTTTGACTAACCGACTCATTCGATTTTGTCCAATATGGTTTAATTTAGCATGCCATAATTTCACATTGTCCTCATAACTATGTGAAGAATAAGAATCAATTAAAGGAAAAATTAGTTTTACTCAAATAGTTATGGTCCACATCCATAACAATAAAATCATTCAAGCATAAGTATACACTGTTATCCTCAAAAATAAATTGAAAACAAATTTCAATAAATCAAGAACAGAACCTAAATTTTATAATAAAGGTATCTCGATCCCTTGTTATATAGTCCATTGGTTTTAAATCTATCACCCACAAAGGATGAAATTTAGAACTAGATACATAAATTCCACTCACTCTTGAGTCAGAATAGTGTATCTTTAAAGACACAATGCAGTCTCTTTGCATAGTATCCTTTTAGGCAATTGAAACATTTCACTCTTGAATTGTTTACCACCCATTTGCCTTTGGACCTTTTGTGATTCTATTCCTTTTGCTTTTCAGGCTCTCAAGCCTTTTTCTTACCTCTATTGTTGAAGTTTATTTTATTGTTCTAATGAGAACTCATTCTATTAGAACAGGACTGTGCCATATGCACTATGACATTGACCTTAATCATTGTCAGACAGTCCCTTCTAAGCTTCAAATGATAAGCGACATCCTCAAATGTCTTTTTGCTTATCTATGTGAGTTAGTTGCATCCTCACATGCTACCAACTCTTGGGTAAAGAACGGATAACAGTTTGGACCTTCTACTTATCAGTCACTTATGACTACTAAGCTCACTTTGCTCACTTTTCTTTTTCATCTCTCTTAGATGTTTTCGCATCGAATGATCAGACTTTTCTGATATGTATCAAATTTGATCTACAATGATCGGAGTTTATTCAGAGTCACATCTCTGAATTTCTCCTGCAAACCGATCCACAGATCTATTGCATTTTGATACTTGAGAAATTGCTTAGTGATGTGATACGACATAGGCATCTTGGTCCTGCTTATGCTGGGATATAGCGTCATCCTCAAGTTCAGCCATAACCGAACTTGAGGATTTAATAGCCTCTTGCTCTTCAAGCACATACTGGATCTTTGTATTCCAAATTTCATAATTATAACTTGGAAGTAGCATCCATTAAAATCCTCTGATCTCAAATGGAACAATGTCGCACATAATTGAAAGAGATAAAGTAATACATGCAATTTACTATACACCTGAAATAATAACCTAATAAAGTTTTCTATTAGACTCAAATTCGAAAAGTATACTTAGAGTACCAATTACCTTCTAAGTTCTAATGTCCAACTTTATAGGTTAAGATTTCATGTATAATAAATCTGAATTATTGGATTATCAAGTTCTCAAACTTATGAGGGGATCTTTATTAAGCCTTTACTTAATAAGCATGCAATCATTTTACTCATAAAATATCGCAAGGCAATTAACAATTAAAATAAACTCATTTATTATAAAGTTAAATGCCATCATGATAAGTAAATAAACACATTTATTTAACCAAAAATCCAATAATCCCAAAATAAGACACTCATGTCAAATATTAATAGGAAACATAAATCCTATTTAACAAAAATAAACGCTAACTCAAATTGACACTTATGTCAACTATTTTAGAAGACCAGATTTCATAAAATCTTTTTAGTTATTAGGATTATATCTTTGACCGATTTAATCAATTCATCAAGTGACTCATAAGTCCATTGATGAAGTCATGGACAATGCACGCTCTGTCCATTTCTCAACACCATCACAGAATTTTAGTGTTACTTTTCAACACTTGCCCTTTTGGTAACTCGAACCAAAATTTTATTTTCATACTCAGACCACCAGTTCAAATGCACTCTTGCATTTGTTCTCACACATGTAATTTATGATGCACTGTTGCATCAATGTCATCAGCTCAAAACTTCCTTCGCATTTTCATGTTACTTATTGATTGCACACTTGCAATTCTTAAAATAACCTATGCGTTTCATAAGGAAGTACCAGTGCCCTTATTTAACTTTTCTGTAACATATTACAGGTAAAATTTATACACTCATGTATAAATACACATAATTGAAATGCATTTCAATCAATAAATAAGGACAGCATCTCAAAAAAATTTTCAAAATATTTTTAAAAATTTCCGAAAGCAGAAAACACATTTTCTACAAATTTTTAATATTTTATTTTTGAAATTAAACACATTTAAATATCAAAAATTACAAAATGTATTTTCTGGTCATCAAAAAATTTTGAAAACATGACCAAAAAATCAGAAATAATTTGAAAAATAAATTTGACAAAAATCGGAGCTGAAATGGTGGTCGGAAGACACCGCACGCGCCGACCAGAGGGAGATTAACATGCCCACGCGCCTTCACGCTCCCCACGTGCGGCCTCCCACTCGACCAGACACGTGTCACAGCCACAACGTGCCACGTGTCTTCATCCAGTCATGCCACGTGTCTGCAAGCTATTGGTCCAGCTGGTGCCACGTGGCGGTGTCTCATTTGTCCACGTGTCATGCATGACATGTCAGCATTGCCACGTGGCAGACCTCAGTCTGACACGTGGCGACCCCTGATTGGGCCACGTGTAATTGATGCCACGTCATCAATAACACACGGCATGACACGTGGCACCGCCTCATTGGTCCACGTGTCTCTCCTTGGTTGGGCCACGTGTCAGCTGTATAACACGTGGCACGACCTCGGTCAGCCACGTGTCGTCCTCTAATTTGCCCACGTGTCTGCCCCACGTTGTGCCACGTGGCATGGCCTCTGCCATCCACGTGGCGCTCGGCCATTGGGCCACGTGTCAGCAGTGACGCAATACTGCTAACAAGTGGCACACGCATGTGGGCCACCGCCCACGCGCACGCGCCGAACGAGTTGGAGGGCGTGTGATCCACGTGCCGCCTTGCCGACCGTTTTTGACTCTCCGGTTCCGGCCGGTGGGGGGTTTTCAGGGTCTGTGAATCCAATGGTGAGGTCAAAAATAAAAAATCCCGACTTCTAGTTAGCCGTTTAGAACACTCATGTTCGTCCCCTCGGGTTTCGGTGTACACATACACGAAATCGAGCCGAAATATACACGCATATATATTTTTCACACAAAAAATAAATTTTTTGTTGTGTTATATGCATCCCAGATCTAATAATTTTACACATAAAATTTTAGATCTGTTTAGACACATGCCAGGACGCAAAAACCACGGCTCTGATACCAATGATGGGAAATTATACATATATAATTAACATGCGTAGGTAACATTAAATAAATGTACCTACCTCTTGTAGCGCAGAAACTCGTTGCGGAAGCGTCTACGAAGATCCCGTTTGTTTTTGGTCACTGGTCTGGCTTTTACCCACTCGGGGTAAGAGCAGCTAGATCACAATCTAAATGCCCCTGAAAATAAGACAAAAAACTGTGAGTGGGAACGAGCAGCCTTGCGGCGTATACGTTTTCTCGTTACCAAATTATGAGGACCTCACCTCTATTTATAGAGGTCCTAATGGCTAGAGACCTAACTCTAGTTTAACTCAGACTCTTTCTGAGATAATATTTGGTAATTTAATTTAGATTAAATAACTCAATTTAATCTTGATAGGAACTCAATCCTTTATAGAGTCATGGGCGTATCCCAACTCTATCAATTTGTCACTTAATTTAGTTTAATTCATTACTAACCAATATTAATTTTATGTCATGATTGTAACCTCGAGTGGCACACGGCTCGTCCAAGGAGCATGGTCGAGGCAAATAGGTTAGGATTTATTTATCATTATGAAATATGTAATTATTATTTTATTATATTTTATTCGCTTGTGGTCTGTAATAATAAATAATCTTCGACCGCGTTAAAAAGAACCACCACACAAATGTGTTCTACCAAATCAAAAATTGTTAATAAAACTGGACCAATGTCTTGGTTTTCATCCCAAAACAAAAGGTTTAAGTCGATTTGAAAACTCTAAATCCTTTCTATAAAATAAGTAGTTGGGAACCAATGTTCACACCTAAATGAATAGCCCGATTTATGTATGTTTACATCTTTTATTTCTTTTACGCATATATTTATTTATTTATTTACTTTAAGCAAGTTTTAGTTATTCTTATTTATTTGGGGGATTGTTCTGTCTCATTTTATTTATTTTATAATTTATTTATTGCTTTATTTAATTGCCTTCCTATGTGATTGTAATGCGCTTTAATTTATTGCATAACTCGTGTGAGAAGAGAGATAAAATAATTGATCCTAAAAATCCTTTCGCATAATATTAACCAAATGTATGAATAAGAGTGAGGTCCCGAACTCTCTCTGGTTTTGGGCTCATAATGTTAGAATCTATTTCCCAATGTTTTATTGGGTGGCAACTCCATGATGCCTGCCTTATGATACCCAATAGACGCTCTCGTAAGTCGATTGCCAACAATGGAATGGGGGTCGATCCTTGTCTATTGCGAAGCGATCGGCTTTCACGAGTTTTAACGAACCTGCATCCAGTCTCGGGTCCTAAAAGCGGACTATCGAGAGCGACTCGAATGCCGAGCGGGGTTCTCCAACAGATAGGTTCAGCTCAACATTATCGGCCACTGTATCCGGCATGAAATCAGGTGAATATGTACAGAGGTGGAACCCCTAGAAAAATAATCCTATCCAAGCACACCATGCTGAGTGCAATCCGGAATCACACAAATCTATAGAAAATAAGATCCTTTGAGAAGCCGAACTATCCACACATACTTTAGTTGGGAGGCAATCAAATGTAGAAATGGGCTGAGGTACAATTTTAGCTCTACATTGGCGTCATCCATGCCGGACAATCAAGTCAAGGTAAAGTCCTCACTAGAATGGAATCTCAAGGACCTGTTTCTAGAAAGATATTTAAGAGAGCAAGCCGACTCATACACACCATGTCAGGAGCAACAAGGTAAGTTTCTCTACCGTAAGATGTATGCTTGTACACATCACACAATAACCAAGATGAAGTCCTCATGAGAGAAGAATCTCAAGGACCTACTCCCAAGAGGGAAAAGAATAAGCCTTTCTATGCACACCATGCCGGGAGCAAACAGATGAAGGGTCCGAATAGACCTCATGTTTGGAGATGATCCAAGAGATGAGTTCAGCCTAACATTATCAGACTCATGCATGCCATGCCGGAAGCCACCAGGTAAGTTTCTCTCTCATAAGATGTACGGTCACACACATCACATAGTAAGTGTATCAAAGCCAAATTCAAATGTACAAATTCTCAAACAAAATAAATGTACAAAGAATACAAACTCTCACATCAAAAAATGCAAATTCTCAAACAAAACAAAACAAAACAAAAAGAAGAAGACATTTTCAAGGCCTTGAAAATCCAATATACTGTAAATACATTCAAAATGTAAAGATCAAAAACAAAACAAGGAAAAAAATAGAAACAAAAACGAAAACAAAATAGAAAAATCACCCGCCTGCAGGCAAACAATAAAATTTCCAATCTAATTTTTTCTTTGAGAAAGCTCAAATCTTTTTTCCACCCCGGAGGCTCAACATCAAATTCTCTCACCCTCTTGAGAAGTATGCAGGTCTTTTCAACAAGGTGGCTGCATTGGAGATGATAGAGGAATCGATATCTGGCATGTCACAGTCAGTACAATCAAGAAAATGAGGAACAACCAACCGTCCTTCGGGGGCACACTCTGACATCGGCCCCAATAGTAAAAAAGAAGAGGTTTAGGATAAGTGCCGGTAAAGAAAGCGACAGACGAGTCACCATGTCAACCCAAGGATGGTCAATGGTCAGGCACTGGGTTAACCAGATGGTGGTTGGCAAATACATCATTCAGATAATGGTTAATAAGTAGACACCAAGTAGACTGGATGGGGGTTGAAAAGTTAAAAAGCAGACATTGCACTAGCCGGATGGGGGTTAGCAGATCAGACATTGCACTAGCCGGACGTAGGTTAGCAGATCAGACATTGTACTAGCCGGATGTAGGTTAGCAGATCAGACATTGTACTAGCCAGATGGTGGTTAGCAGATCAGACATTGAAATAGCCGGATGGGGGTTAGCAGATCGGATATTGTACTGATCGGATGGTGGTTAGCAGATCAGATATTGTACTGGCCGGATGGTGGTTAGTAGAGAAGATATTACACTGACCGAATAATGGTTAGCAGATAGGATGTTACATGGATTAGTTAGAGGTTACCAAGGTTGTGCTATGCAAGCCCAGAAGCGGCTACCAAGACAGAACGTTCAATCACAAGCGATGGAACAGATCGCAAACAATGGGATTGTAGTTAGGGAACACTACATCTCACAGACACTGCGCGAGCCGAGACGAGACTAGCAGAGCACATGTGGTAGAACAGATCGGAATGGGGATTGTAGATAGAGAACACTGCATCTCACAGACACTGTGCAGGCCGGGATGAGGCTAGCGGATCACCAGCAGTAGAACAGATCGCAAACAAAGGTTGTAGTCAAAGAGTATTGCATCTCACAGACACCGTACAGGTCTGGATGAGGCTAGCGGATCACCAGCAATAGAACAGATCGCAATAGAGGATGCAGTTAAACAATACTTCACCTCACACCGCGCAGGCCGAGATGAGGCTAGTGGGAAAGACCAGCCGCCGTGCAAACCGAGATGAGGTTAGTGGGGGACAGCGATAGAACAGATAGCAACAGAGGATGCAATTAGACAACACTTCACCTCACGTCGTGCAAGCCGACCGAAGGCGAGCGAGACAATGCGACAGAAAAGATTGCAAATGAGCCACAGTCTAATAGCGCTACAGCTCAACGGCAACAAGTTGCAAACATTCCACACAGCAAAAATGTAAGAGCTGCCTCAGGTATGCATCTCTTTCCTATCTTCTCTGAATTTTGGCTCATCTAGGCACTAGTGTACTAGTTTCCCCAAAATTGGGAGCAACTATAGACACCGGGTCCTGAGTTAGCCCAGATCAGAGTTACCCAATGATGATAAGACGCCTTTCCACAGGCAAAAAGGTTAAAAGTGATGATTTTTTTTTCAAATTTGCATTTTGGAGTGAAAAGATAAAAAATATTTTAAAAATTAGTTTTGAAAAATGGGGACTTGAAATTACAATATTTTTAGTTAAATTAGAAAATTAAAAAATTAAAAAAAAAAAATTTCGAGCGTCGGCCGTGGCGTGCGCTACGGACGCCCGTCGGGCGCTACGACGGGCGTCCGTAGCCCCTGTTTCGCCGCAAAATGGGCATTTTGCCCCAACATTGATCTTTTTCAATTTTTTTTCTAAAAATTTCGATTTTTTATGAATTTTTTAAGGGATTTTTAGGTTTTTTTTCAATTTTTTAAATTTAAAATTGTTAATATCTGATTTTATTAAGTTTTATCCCTTTAATTAACATTTTTTTCCTATTTTCTTCATATAAAAAGAACAAGAAGAAAACATAAAAGGGGGGAATTTTTCTTAGGGTTTTTTTTCATCTTTTTATCTTCTTCTTCCTTTCAAACTCTCTCTAAAATTTCAGATTTTCCCCACCAAAAAGAACAAAGAATTCAGTTCATCTTTTTCATCTTTTTTTCAATAGAATTTCTTCTAAACATATATTTGGAAGGAGTTTTTGTAGTTGAATTTAATTTGGAGACAAATATAACAATTATTTGCTCTCAAAATTCTTTTTTTCTTCTTTATTTGTGTTCAATAAAACTTTTTCCATTGATTTTCTTTTGAATCTCTTTTTAATGAAAAATTAATTTTGAGACAAACAAAACAATTGTTTGTTATCAAAATCTAATTTTTTCATTTGATTTTCTAAAATAAGACTTTTAATCATTTTTTTTCTTGATACAAACAAAGTGATTGTTTGTTCTTGAAATTATTTTTCTTTATTTTAATCAATAATTTTTTTTGATTAAAATCATTTTTTTAGGCAAAGAAATCAATTCTTTGTTCTTAAAGAATTTTTGATCATTTTTTCATCCTATTTTTTCTTGGAATAAAATTCCAACATTTTCATCATATTACACTCTAATATTGCAAATCATCAAATAAAAAATCGATCATCATTTTACCTTCATCGAATCCGAAACTCTGAGGGTAAACATTCTGGGCTTATTCTTTTTTTTTTTTTACTTTTTTTGTTCATGTTTAATTTATTCATGTATATTTTTATCAACTTCATTTATTTATTTATTTCGGATTTGTTTTATTTAATTGTTTTATATATGATTTTATTCTCATTCATGTATATTTTGTTGTTTTTATTAATCTATTTATTGTTCTTATTTATTTATTTATTCTATTGCTGTTATATTTGTTTTGTTACGTATATATATTATTACATTTTTATTCATGTGAATATTGATCTCTTTTAATTCTTAACATGTAAATAATTCATTTTGCTTTGATTTCTCATTATTTTTAACATGTAATTAATAAATTCATTTTAATTAATATTTTTTACCATGTAAAGGTTTTATATTAATTGTGATACATCAATTAACCATGTCATTTATTTAATCATTTTTTATTCTTTTCCATTGTCATTATCATATATTTAATGTTTTGTTCACTTATTTATTTTCATTATTATCATGTTCATATTTTTACATATTAATTAACATGTTGTATTTTATTCCAATTACATCTTTTAATCCATTTGTTATTCATAACACATTTTTCTCATTTATTTTAAATTGTAAACATGTTAATTCATTTGTTATTTTGATATCATTTAATTT
Source organism: Excoecaria cochinchinensis (assembly GCA_947683425.1). Classification (NCBI taxonomy): domain Eukaryota; kingdom Viridiplantae; phylum Streptophyta; class Magnoliopsida; order Malpighiales; family Euphorbiaceae; genus Excoecaria; species Excoecaria cochinchinensis. The sequence continues at coordinate 3,418,802 of CANTUQ010000010.1, read as the reverse complement.
TATCTCATTTTATTTTATTTTAATTCGTCATTTATTTTATATTTAATTGATTCAATTACTAACATTATTTTATTTTTGTTTTATGATTATTTCACATCTCATTTTCTTCTTGGGCAATTTTTGGGAGCACACGGGTAGATCCAGAAGGCTAGTTTGGGATTAAGTATTTATTTGGTTTATTTGTAATATTTTATTTATTTGGCTTTTCCATTTATTTTGTCATGTAATTTTCTTATAAAACTGTTTACTTTAGGCACGCTAGAATAAAAATCACAAAGAATTTTTATTAATTAATTTGGAACTTTTCCTAAATAAAAATGGGACCAATGTCTCAATTTTCTCTATCCAAAATAAAATCATCACATCAAAATTATTTTATAATAAATATGCATGCGAGTACCAATGTCCTCATCATTAATGAATATCCCGATTTATTCATGATTTATTTTTTATTTATAATGGGGGTTGTATTCCGCCCCTAGTTTTGTTATAATATTTTTACATATGCTTTATTTTATTTACGCTTTTATTTATCGCTTCCACTACGTGATTGACATGTGCTTTAATTAATTGCATTAAAATGAATGAGAAATGGGATAAAATGATAAATTCAAAACTCGATTATAAAATTAACCAAGGTATGAATAAATGGGAAGCCCCGAACTCACTCTGGTCTTGGGCTCAATGAGGTTAGAGGTCCATCCCAGTGTTCCATTGGGATGTAATCTCCAAAATATCTCTTGTGTCCCACCAAAAGACTTAAATTTATAATCCTAGGCTCCATGGGGTAGAGGGTCATTCCAGTGTTCTATTGGGATGATCTCCAAGATCCCTTTGGCTTGCCCAAAATGGATATTATGCGCCGTCTTAGGCTCACCGAGGCTAGATGACCTGTCCCAATGTTCTATTGGATGGCGACTCCAAGAAACCTCCTTGTTGCCCAAAATAGACGCACTTGTAAATACCTTACAAGTTTTAATGAACCTCCACCTAATCGCCCTAAAAGCGGGCGGTTCGGGGCGCCCCGGGGTTCGACGCGCGTCACAACTGAGTCTGCTCTAGACTTACAAAGTGCGAGGTTCTCCTGAACTGCACCTAGCTCGTTCTAGGCTTACAAAGTGCGAGGTTCTTCTGAACTGAAAGGATTTGGAAAAACTTAATGCTCTGAATAGACCGGGGATGTTTTAAAAGAAGTTTTTAAAGGATAATGCTCCGAAGAGACTGAAAATACCTTAGAAAATGACTTAAAAATAATGCTCCGAAGAGACTGAGAATGCCTTTAAAGAAGGACTGAAAGATAAAGCTCCGAAGAGATTGAGAATGCCTTTAAAGCAGGACTTAAAGATAATGCCCCGAAGAGTCTGAGAATGCCTTTAAGGAAGGACTTAAAGATAATGCCCCGAAGAGTCTGAGAATGCCTTTAAGGAAGGACTTAAAGATAATGCTCCGAAGAGACTAAGAATTCCTTTAAGGAAGGACTTAAAGATAATGCTTCGAAGAGACTGAGGATGCCTTTAAAGAAGGACTTAAAGATAATGCTCCGAAGAGACTGAGAATGCCTTGATAAAGGACTTAAAGATTTGTAAAACTTAGAACGCTCGAAAGAGACTTGGAATGCCTTGAGAAAAGGACTTGTGCATGTTTCTTCTTGACTTCATTGTGCCGAAGCTATCACTTGGTTTGGCTTTTTCCTACAAAATCATTAGCACAAAGGCATATACAAAAGATTGTGTGTGCATAATGTGTCTGAAATGTGCTTAGCATTTTCTGTAGATGCTAATGATCGCAAGTATACGGTGTACCGAAATAGTACTTAAGAATGTCGATCCCATGAGGAACGTAATTTACACACTATTACTACCTAATTTTAACTTTATTTACAATGATCAATTAATGGTAAAGTTGATGTAAACTAATCTAGCATTTAAACTAAATAAGCCTAGTTAATGATAGTCAAAGAAGATAGAAAGATAAATGAATAACTAAAGAATATGAACTTGATTTCATCATTTTGATCAACATTTATTCATCTTTTCATGCAAGCCAAGTTGGGATAAAGTTCTAAATTACTCTCTCGACATAAATTAGAATGCCTAAAACATGCAATTAAAATTCTAACTCACAATTTTCATTAATGAATTAGAGGTTTCTAATTAAATATTCTAAGAATAAAAGCCAACCTATAGCAATTATCTCAACATACCGATCTCTCAAAATACATCCTGATAATGAAATTCTATTAGATTTCAGATAAAGCAATCTTTCGAAGTACTTTAACTTACAAAGATCATGCAAAAGATACTAATAGAAAATCTGCATTGAAAGACTATGAAATCGATGGAAATAGAAAGAGTAATAATATTCAAATTCATTGAAAGGATATTCATAGAATTGATGGAGAAGAAGTAAAAATAAGAGAATAAGATAGAAGCCTTTCAACCCTTTTCTCAATCTCTTGAAACAAGTTTTCTTCTCCTTGATCTTCTTCTTCAAAACATAAAAACTACTTAGAACTTTAACTAAAAAGAACTGTTCTACAAAATACAGAAAATTACTTAACTAAAATTCCATACATTTAAAATTACAGTTAATTTACATATTTACAGATGATAATTTAAAGTTTATGTCTCTTAGAGATGTTTATTGAGAATTGTTGTAATTGTTGGTGAAAGGAGGTGACTTTTCAAGTGAGTTTTGACAGAAAACTACCCCAATGGTCGTCTTTATCACGCTCGCAATGTTGTCGTGCTCGCAACAGAACACGCTTCCCTTTTCCTTTCTCTCTTTCCTCCTTTCCTCCTTCGGTTTTCTCTCTGCAGGAACACGAATTGTGCTCTTCTCTCCTACTCGTGCTCCTCCTATCCTAGTCATTCTCTTCTCTCCTACTCGGATAGTTCTACTCTTCCTTCTTCTCTTCTTTCTCTTTTGCTCTCCCTTTTCTCATTTGTCTCAGCGCCAGCACGACTCGTGCTTTCCCTTGTCCCAGTTGCGCTCCCTTGTCCCAGTTGTCTCCTTTTGTCCTAGTCGTGTCCTTCTTCTCTTCTTTGCTTCTTCTTCTGCTCTATGTATATGCATCCGACTTGTGCTCCATAATCCTGCTCGTGCTCTCCTACTCATCTGTTTTCTCTGCTCTCGTGCTCCTCTCCACATGTATGCTTCTTTTCTTCCTTTTTTTACCTAAAAACACCAGTAAACACAAAAACACACAAACTAATACAAATAAACATAAACTAACACATATGACATCACATATACACATAATTGCATGATTAGTTTCATAAACTCATACAAAACATACAATAAATTATACATCAATTAAGCTCCTATTAAAATGTATACATAAAGCTATATACAGGAAACACAAACAAATGATTAATGTATAAAATTATGAGTACACAACTATACGTGTAAAGGATTGAATGCATGTGATATACTGGAGGATATGCAAAAGATCTATGCATGTCAGATGCATGTGAGATGCAAAAATGGATAGACCGCATCCTAGGTGGTCAAGAGATTTATTGAGGGTACTGCTCGGTTGCTCACATTATCTTATGCCCCTAAGGATCTAGAAAGGCATCTTCTTGGCTTTAGGGGTTCTGACCCAGAATTTTTTCAAAGAGTGCTGACCCGTACACATCTTTGTCCCCCGGTTGATGAGCATTTTGCTCCCCAAAACTTTAACTCATGTCCTGCACCATATGCCTAAAGGGAAGTTATTCGAAGTAATGTCGCCTTATCGCTCCGGCTTGAAAAGTCATTGTTTTAAAGGTAGTGCATCCCTTATGGATTTTCACACTAGCTTTTCTTAGCGAGAAATGCATCCCCTTAGGGATTTTCACATGACCCTGTGCCTAATTTTTTCCTGAAATGGACCCAACCCACTCCAACGGCTTTTATTCATTTCTTTTCAATTTTTTTCTCACTTTTTTCATTTTATTTTTAATGGAAAGGAGGAGGATTTATCACATGAAAAATTATTATTACTGCCTTAAGACTTGCTCCAACATATGTCTTCATGTCTACAACAGATTTTTCTTAACCATTTAATTGCATGTTTATGCCTAGCTTATGCATGCATTTCTATCTATATGCACCATATAGCAATAAGAATGACCATGACTAGACATATGATGCAAAAACACTAATTTTTTTCAATCTCAATGAGTAACACCTCAGGTGCATTCGACTCCTATTATCAATTAGCCCTCTTGGTTTTCATGATTGAATATTTTCTCTCAGCTCTTAATTTTTTCTTTGAATAAGGATTCTAGATGTAACGTTGGGGATGAGACTCAACTCAAATGCATGAATGCACTCGTGGCTCCCCACTTGAAGCTCAAGAAATACCATATGCCTCTTCCTACGCACCAAACCTTACTAGAAGGTCATCTCCGCTAATTGGATAAGACTGAACTAAGAATCAAGAGGTCTTACTTTGGTTATAACGTTAGGCTTAGGTAGATGGCTGTCAAAGAAAGATCAGGTTGCTAGAGAAAAATGGCAGCAATATTTACTCGACTGATGGGTGAACCATTTTTAGCTTAGTTGCATATACAAGGGTATTCTTGAATTTGGGATCGATAACATTTTAGCTCATCAAGACCAGAATAACAATTAAAAAGGTAATCGTCGAAACTCATCACGTGGTTACTATCTTGAGGTCTACTATTTTATTTTATTTTTTTATTTTTTTACGAGCTCAAGTCTTTTACGCATGACTAAAATCCTCTTCCCGAAGTGTAAACTCATCCTTACGAGGGCAATTTTTGATAACTCAAAGAATTATCAATGATGTACATCCGTTCTTACTAAAGCGGACATTTTTCTAAGGGGAGGTAAAAATCATTTTAGGCGAAGGGTAGTCTCAACATATGTAATAATAAAATCAGTATGCATTTAGCATACCTATAACAACCCGATTTATACCCTAGTAGGATTTGTAGTGTCCGGATAAGTATGAGGATGTGTATTAATAAGAGAGGACACATTGGAATGAGTACTCAGCTTAGCGAAGAATTTATGTGGAGGTTCGAGCAAGTCATGGAATAAGTGGTATAAGTGAGGGTTCTATCGCGAGCACGATAAAACACTATAGCGAAAATCTGGTAAAAGTTGGATTTAGAGTGCAATTGAGGACCCAATTGCATAAATAAAATTATTTAAGTTAATAAAGTGTTATTGGGTTAGATATTGGCAGAGGGCTGGACTTGCATTACATGGGTTAATGGACTTAATAAAATCAGTTTTGTAGATGGGCTTAACTAGGACTAATGAGGCTGTGGGCTTAGTTTATATTAAGATGGTTTATTGGGCTTAAGGCTTGAAGTCCATTAGTAGGGCAGATTTGTAGTAGAGCCCATGATCCATTGCTGTAAATGCCACCTAGGATTGTGCATGAGGGAAAGAGAAAGAGATAAATAGGATGATGCATGCATTGGAGGAGAAGAGGTGGATTGGCATGCATTGGTGAGTTTGTGTGGTGGAGTCCAGCTGTAGATTTCTGCTCTTGCCACCTCATCCTCCTACATGCAATATAAACCTTGTGGAGAGAGAGAAACCCACTAGTTGCATATGTATTCAACCATTTTTTTCCTCTCTAGAAAATCTGCTGTTCCTCCTTCTTTTTCAACGTGAAGCGCTTCTCCAAATTACCATTTTTAATTCTACAAATCATACTGGTTAATCAAGTGTTTAGTGGTTAATTAAATTGCTGATTATTGCAAAGGTAAGTGAGTAATTATAGTTCTTCATCTCCCATTTCTTCTTATTCTGAAATTTATGGGATTAAGGATTTATAATGGTGTTCCAATTCTGGAATTGATTATGCATGTGGTGATGGTGGCTTTGAGAAATGAAAGGGAAAGAAGAAGATTGATGATCAAGGTGCCATGTGAGCTTAAGAGGAGTAAAGGAGAAAAGGTTTGGGAACTAATTATTTGTGTGTGTGTCAATTGATTTCTTGTGTACATTAAGTATGTAAAATGTGATTTGTGCCGTGATGTGCATAATTAAGTTAGGAAAGTGTATTGTGAGAGTGATGATAAAATGATGCTAAATAGGTTAGTTTGTAGTTAATTAGCTGGAAGTGAATAAATTGAGTTGAGGTACATTTGACTTGATTTAATTATAAGTGTTATAACTTGAGTTAAATGACTGTAAAAATGAATGGAGTTGATGGGGTTAGGTTCCTATAATATGTGTCTATAATGGTCTTAGAAATGATCATAATGAATTGAGGACTTAAAAGTCTGCAAAAGTGAAATTAGGTGTAGCTAATTCTGTAGGAGGGTCTTTTTGGAGCATGTTATGTTCCTTGGGCCATAACTCCTTGAGTTTTAATCAAATTGAGATGAGGATTGTGCCTACTACAATTTATCACATATATAAATAAATGATTAGTTGAGAATGTTGTTAAAAAATGTCATTAAAGTGGAATTCAGAGGTCATATGCACGTAGTGGAAAAAGTGTGCTTGTAGAGCAAGTTTTTTTGTTGGTCTCTCTTGACCTTTGATGACTCTTTTGCCCATAGAACGAGTTACAATGCTATAAATGTATTGTTTCAAAATGGATCTGAAACCTAAGATCCATATCTAAAAATGTCTAAGAATAAGGTTGAGCTAATTCTGGCTCTAAGTGTCCCAAAGAGTGGCCAAAACACAAGTATTCCTATTTTGGCGGGATCATCTGAACAATATAGATTTTTTAGGTCATATCTTATGTTTTATATGTCCAAATGACTAGAAACTTGTCCTATTGGAAACTTAACATCCTAGGGAACATTTTTTAAGATGTTTTGCCTAAAAATGAGGTTTAGACACTATTTTAGTTGATGCAAGTTTAATTTGAAAAGGAGTCTTGTAGAGGGTAGCTACTGTTGCGAGCGCGACAGAACCAGTCTTATGAGGGATTTTCTTCTCATTTTATAGCCCATGGTTGGTATGAATCAATTCCTCACCTTTACCCTTAACTAATTTGTACATTTTTATGTGTTTTTCTTCTTGAATTGAACCCGTGCTACCCCAAAACTTTCACGGCTCTATCCAATGCATGTTTAGGATTATGAAATGATTATAAGAATAGATATCACTGGGAAAATACACAAGAACATGATTAAGACTACTAGTAGTAGATTAATGAACTAATAATGTATAATTATATGAAATAGAATTTAGTCAAGTTAAGTGACATTTGAGGATTATGATGCCTTAATCTATATGATCATGTGTAGTATGAACAAGTATGCATAATTATGAGTTGAGATTAAGTTATACACATGTGAAGGATAATAAATGGAATGAGTTTGCTTAAGGAGAATATGAACCATATATATAGATGTGTAATGAGGTGGGTTTGTATATGAGGAAATATGGGTGTAATTGAATGAATGAGATGTATGAAAGTATGACTATATGTTTAATGAATGTGTGATTGAGAAACATTATTATGATGTGTATTTTTGGTAAAGCATGAGTTAGATGGTCCAATTGAAAAGCATGAATTGATATTGCATGTGATGATGAATTGATTGTATTGTCTTGATGTTATTATTGAATGTTTAAGATTGAATTGTTTTCTAGACATGTAAATAAATAAATTGACAATAGATCATATTGGCTAATAATGGGTTGGAATAGACCATAAGAGTTGCATGTGAAAGGGGTGAAAAATGTGCCATGGGAAGTGAAGGTTTGAGAGCTTGGAATGAGAATTCCCATCCTATCGCGAGCATGACAATCATCGCGAGCGCGATAAACGCTTTATGTCGAGTCTGTCGCGAGCACGACACTCCTGTATACTTGAGATGACTTCTTTATTGCCAAAAATGTATTCAATCAGTATGTATGAATAAGGAATAAGCATGTATATGATTTCAATTTAATTGTTAGTATGTGATTATGTATACATATGAATGTATATATGAGATTGAACTTGGGTATGTGTATATATATATAAATGTAATTTGATGGATTATGCATGACCTGTAAGAGTCAGTCTAGTGGATAGTTAGACATGCCTAAAAGAGTCCTTTTGCTGCAGCCTTTGTACTGTTCTGGACCCTGATCAGGTCACCGTTTAGTTCCTCACAAACTTCTACATGTTTGAATCTTGTTTAAGATTCCTCTATAAAATGTTTTGAAAAGAGATAAAGTGATACCGTTTTCCGACTCGTACCCATAAGGTACCGCTATGTGACGATTCGTACCCGTAAGGTACCTCTACGCGTTTACTCGTTATCCATTACTGTGAGTCAGTAGGTGTTGTGATTTGTTTTGATATGATTATAAGGATCTGTATCCGAATGATTATGATTATAAGCATTTGAATTTGAATGACTCTTCTATGAGCTTACGAATCTGTTGGAATATGAATGTGTTTATTAAACCTTTGAATGGGGATGAATGGAATTCTATTGTGATTATATCTTACAATATTCAGTATGCCATTATGTATGTGATTTGCCTTGACGACCAATGTGAATGGCCATCCATATATTATTGTTTGTTGCCCCACTAAGCGTTATCGCTTAGCACGGTGTTTTCACCCGTGCAAGTGCGGAAGGTGTATAGCTTTTGGGAGAGTCACCGCCAGTCAAGCCAACACAGTGGGATTGTTGATAGGACTTAGTTTCTTTTTGTATCATGATTATTCTATAATAGTGATCTCTCTTTATAGTAATTTTGTAAAGCTTCCACTATGTATCTCTGACAGTTGTAATTATGTTGGTATCATAATAGTTATGTATCGAATGTTATTATTTTATGAATGAATGATCATTTGGTTTTGAAGTTTTAATTTTCGCTGTTTATATGAATGTTTAAATTATGTGAAAGTATGTTCTGTACCATTCTGTTTGGTGTGACACCTCTGCTCATATGGGTTCTCACTCCCTCGCGGATGGGTTCCCCTACGTATGGGAAGGGGTGTTACAATACCAGCATAAAGGCTCAATGGGCTAGCAAGAGATTGTAAAACAAGGGTAGGAAATAGTCATTTAGAAGGGCTACCTAAATCATTTTCTCGGTTCCATCTTATCCAGGGATCACTTTGATGGGTAATCAGAAAGGTCTAGCGCTCTTAGTGAGTTTCCATCCAATCCCCTAATTGCGACTAGTTTTTTTTTATCTCACTTCAGGAGTCAAGTTGGACGCAACCGAGATTACTATTTATTGAAACTGAATGAAACAGTGTTTATTAAACCAATGCCTTAATCACGATTATCACTTATGCTTGATGCAATAAGATATGACAATGCATATATAAGAAAAGCCCATATTATTAAAACGGAAAAGAGAAACAAGTGCGTAGTTTAGGAATACACTTTAGAAAAGGAAGGCATTGTAACAACTTTGATGCTTTCTTCCATCCTCCAGGCTAGGTATCCATTCTTGTATGCGATCTCTTAGAGGATCGCAATAGTCTGTTCTATGCCCTGTATACTGGTGATATGCACAATACCAGTCTATTCTGTGTCTAGGCTGGCCTTGGCTTGGGGCAGGTTCAGCTGGCAAGGGTTGTAATTTCCTTTCCTTGATAAGACGAGTGAAGTGCCAAGATAATGCCTTACCCGAGATAGTGAGGTGGCGCCGAGTCGTTCCTGTGGTTGAGACCTCTGCTGCCCCAGTATTGCCCCCATTACCACTGCTGTTTCCCTTGCTTTTGCTGGAGGCCATGTTTGTAGATTTAGCTATTTTATCCAGATGCTCGGCCTCAGATTTGATGGCTATATCTTTTAGGCACTCCCAGTCCTTCAGCCCCTTCATCTTTAATCCATCCTCCAAATATGGGCTAGCATTCTTGATAAATATCCTGATCTGATCTGGAGTATCCGGCCTCGTCTTCATCTCCATTACCTAGTGTAGACACCGGGTCCCGAGTCAGCCTAGATCAGGATTACCTAATGATGAAATTAAGTGTGCCTATTTATAGGCAAAAATGAAAGTTGAAAGTGATGATTTCCTTGTCAAATTGATTTATAAGAAATAAATAAAAAATGTATTTTAAAAAAAAATTTAAATGTTTTAAAAAATTTTTTTGGGACAAAAAGGGTATATTTTGAAATTATAGTTTTTTTAGAAATTTAAAAAAAAAAGTCGCGAGTGTCGGGCTGCGGCAGCGCGCGGAGCGCTCTCGCCCGCGCGCCCTGCCCGCGCCGACGGGCGTCGGTCGCCCCCTAATGCCCCATTTCGCCCATTTTTGCTGTTTTTCCGATTTTTGGCCTAAAAATTGATTTTTTCTTCATATTTTTTTGTGTAATTTAATGCAAAAACCTTTTATTTTCCAAACCCTTCAAATTCATGAGTTTTTTTGTGATTATTGCAATTAAATTTATTTAATTCAATTTAATAAAAACCTGATTTTATTTGGGTTTTTTTATGTATAAAAAGGGGTTTTTAGTAAGGATTTTGGGGGGGATTTTTCTTAAGAAAAATATTATTTTCTCTCTTCTTCGTCTTCTTCTTCTTCTTATTTTTTTTTTCTTCTTCAAGAAAAAGTATCCAAGTATTCTAATCTGATTTTTTAATTTAATTTTTGAGACAAATAAATCAATTATTTGTTCTTATGCATTTTTCTTTACTTCTTGATTTTCATAATTTTTCCTTGAGATAAATAAATCAATTATTTGTTCTTGGGACAAAATTTCATTACATTTTATATTTCCTAAATCAAAGAAAGGAATTAGCATCCAACTTCATTCATCAAATCAAATTTGAGGGTAAACATTTCTTGGCTCCACTTTTAATTTATTATTTATTTTACTTTTTATTTTTTTAATTGTTCATATCATTATTTCTTATTCTTAATCTTTTATTATTATTTCTTATTCTTAATCTTCTATTTAATCTTTTATTATTATTTCTTATTCTTATTTCTATATTTAATTGTTTATATTCTTGTCATTATTATCATTAGTATTATTATTATTATTATCATTAGTATTATTATTATCATCATTGTTATTATAATTTACTATTATTATTACTATCATCATCATCATCATTATTATTATTATTATTATTATTATTATTATTATTATTATTATTATCATTACTTGCATATTTAATTTGATTGTTCATATTCTTTGGTTTTATTATTATTATTATTATTATTATTATTATTATTATTATTATTATCATTACTTGCATATTTAATTGGATTGTTCATATTCTTTGATATTATCATCATTATTATTATTTGTTATTATTATTGTGATTAATATTATCATCATTATTATTTTTATTAGTTTGATTTCTTATTATAATTAATTATTGTTGTTGTCAACATTATTATTTTCATGTTTTCATGCATGTTAAATTGTATTATTTTTATTTATGCATGTTAAATTGTTCATGTGTTAAGTTATATTTTATTATTCCATCGAATTAATTTGTCATACATTATGCATATTATTTTATTTATTTTAATTCATTTTTTACATGTTACATGTTTAATTCATTTTTTATTACTAACATCATCTTTATTTGTGTTTTTATTTCAATACTTATTTTTTTGTATGAGCATTTTCAATGCCAAGTGGGAGCCCATGGAGGTTTGAAGACACCATTTTGGTGGAGTTTATATTTTTTTAGCCTTTTTAGCATTTTTAGTATTATTTTGCTTTTATTATTTAATACGTAATTTATAATAAATTTATTTATTTTCATGCACGTTAATTAAAAGTAGCATAAAATATTTATATTAAATAAATTGGGATTTTTTCTAACGAAATCGGACCAATGTCCTAGTTTTTCATCCAAATAAATTGTCACTTCAAAATTATTTTCTTTAATTATGCATGCGAGGACCAATGTCCTCACTCTTAATAAATAACCCATTTTATGCATGATTTACCTTTATTTTACAATGGGGATTGTATTCCGCCTCTAGTTTTGTTGTAATTTATTTTTATGTACTTCATTTTAATTATGGTTTCATTTACTGCTTTCCTCGAATGACCAACTTGTGCCCTAATTATTCCATCTAAACGTATGAGAAAAGGGATGAAAACTTAAATTCAAAACTCAATTTTAACTTAATCAAGGTATGAATAAATGAGAAGTCCCGAACCATCTCTGGTCTTTGGGCTCAACGAGGCGAGAGGACCATTTCAATGTTTCATTGGAATGGGACTTCCAATACACCTCTGTGTCCCATAAAAAGGCTTTAACTTGCATAGTCCTAGGCTCCACGAAGTGAGAGGGTCATCGTAATGTTCTATTAGGATGGGACCTCCAAGACCCCTCTGGCTTGCCCAAAATGGACATAGCAGCGCTGTCTTAGGCTCACTGAGGCTAGACGAACTTTCCCAATGTTCTATTGGGTGGCGACTCCATGAAACCTCTTTGTTGCCCAAAATAGACGCACTTGTAAATACCTTACAAGTTTTATGAAACTCTCCCGAAAGCCCTAAGAGCGAGCCTCCAGGGCGTCCTACGGGGTTCGGCGCGCGTCACATTGGCAACTCCGCTGGGGATTATTGAGACTTCGATTCGAAAGTATCTTGGTTAAAAATTATAATTGAGTTTTAATTTAAAAATTTTATCACTTTTCGAATTTCCATTGCATCCATACTAGAGTCTTAGATTATGCTAGTTTGGTCCCTTTTCTAGCCCCGGTGCATTCCCAAAGCATGACCTTACGTTCACTCAATGTGGGGAAGTGTTAGGGATAATCACCAGTCCAAGCCTCGTACCTTATAGTATATCAAATGGAGACCCAATCGGTTGTTAAGCTCATGATGAGCTAGACCCGTTGGCAGGGACCATGCTTAGGTAGCCCTAAAATATCATCATCCTTGACCAAAGCTCATGTAATGGCAATAGATACTTCCCCTAGGTGATATGCTCCTTAACACAATGCTTGCTATGTAGGCCAATATTTATTGCACAAAATCAACCAAATTAAGTGGTCTTTTATCAAAGGCTTTCATGCCCCGGTGAGCCCATCTTGATATAGTTGAAATGTTTGAATACATAAAGGCCAAAACTCATACGTATGTGCATTAGGCAAGAGATGTTATGCTGCTAGTTTCCCACCACGCACCATACGTGTTCATTGGGTTCCCTGTTGACCCATGGACCAAGCCCACCTAGGAAAGAGAATACACTACCTCGTGTGTGGTAGGGAGCGATAAGGTTGAAAGGATCTATCTGCTTGTGTGTGATTGTCCATGCTGCATCAACATGATCATGCATTGTATATATCATTCATGCATCATTCTAACAGTTCAAATCTTTCAGCCATCATAGATTTGCCTAAGTGGACTAGGGGTTCTGACGGTCGGCTGGTGAGGATAGATCTACCTCTTGGAATGACAGAATTAGTGTCTGATTGGAATTTTGAGCCACCTTCATCGACCAGAGAGTCATCCATAGAATCACAAATGGCAGAAGAGACTGGAGCCTTAACAACTCAAGACCTTGCTAGGAGGCTAGAGGATTTTGAACGAAGAGTGTTGGAAATGATGGGAGCTATGGCTGATAGGAATGCTCATCCTCCTGCTCCACAACCACCAGCTGCTCCACATCCACCTATTGCTCCATAGCCCCCGATGGTTTATACTAGGGGGCAAGTTGAACCACCTGCTGGCAGAGAAGCACCTGTTATAGTTAATGCTCCTGCCAACCTGCTAATAAACGTATAGCTGTTGTGCCTGCTGAGCCAAGAAGGGCAATAATCCCCAATCCCAATGATGATTTTGTGATTAAGGAGGGAAATGAAGAGGCAGTAGCACCTCAATTTGTGGGGGCTAGAGCACCCAGGGCAGAAGATGAGGCGATGAGAGGGTTGAGGCAACAGATTGAAGCAATCACCCACATGCTATCAGCTGGAAAGGGGATCAACCCTAAAGATAGAGATCTGGGGGACGAAGAGCTGTTGCCCCAAAGGTTAAAAATGCCTGAGCTGCCGAAGCTTGATGGCACTTCGGATCCATCTGCACATATCAAGTAGTATACCCTAGTGATGAAAGGCACAGGGTTGACTAAGAAACAGAAGGTGGAATATTTCTGCCTTAGTCTGGTGGGTCCGACTATGGACTGGTACCATGGGTTAGACAGGAGGTCTAAAGAAGATTGAGACCTTTTAACTGAGGAGCTCATGAAGCAATATGACTGCAGTACCAGAATGGAGGTCACCTTAAAAGACCTTGAGCTTTTACAGCAGAAGAATGATGAGTCATTCCATGAGTACCTTACGAGATGGAGAAATAGGGTCATGGAGATGAAGAGAAAGCCTGACACTGCTGACCAAATCAGGCTATTTATCAGGGACTCTTGCCCTTACTTGAGGGACTTGCTCAGCTTTAAGGGGCTCAGAGACTGGGAGTCCCTTAAGGAAATTGCTGTAGAAGCTGAGGGTGCTTACCTGCCAAAGAAAGTAAGCTAAAACAACTTTGCTGGTAAAGGTTATGGCAACCAGTCAGGGTACAAACCAGGCGGTGCAGGAAGCAGCTGTAACAGAAGTGGTAAGACGGCCGAGGTTTCAGCCACTAAGGTTAGACAGGTTTAGAGGTATTACTCCAATTTGGGTCGCTCTCTGTCTTGGGTGTTGGAGAAATTGACAAAGGAAGGCAAGCTGAGACCATTGCCACCCAGACCAACCGTGAATCAAGGAAAGCCGGGATATAGAGAGGATCAATATTGCGCTTACCATCAACACACAGGGCATCTAATAGATTATTGCCAGACTCTGAGGAACAAAGTTCAAGACCTTATTGATGCCAAGGAGATCACTGACCCTGAGAAAAGAGATAAGAAGAAGAGGGCAGGATATAATGCAGTTCCTCCACCATGAATGTGATTGGAGGAGAAGAATATGTTTTTAATTGCTTTTTATTCCAAGAACACTTTTTATGATAATATTTGCAGTATTTATAATTTTAATAAAGTGAACAATCTTGCGTATTTGCATGGTGTCTCTGATGATTTCATTTCTCATGATCACGAAGCATTCATTTTTTGATATTAATTCAATTAATACGATTACATTTAATCTCGGAACTTTGGAAAATCCACAGAAAATCTTGATAGAATCTAATATAACTCCTGAAGGGAGGAAAATTCTGAGAGAAAATAAATAAAAGAGAAAAAAAAACTAGATGCAATTAGGGGATTGGATGAAAACTCACTAAGAGCACTAGAACCTTTCTGATTACCCTTCAAAGCGATCCCTGGATAAGATGAAACATAGAAAATGATTTAGGCAGCCTTTTTTTGTATACCTCTCTAAATGACTATTTTCTACCTTTAATTCACAATCGCTTGCTAGCCCGTTGAGTCTTTATGGAGGTATGCTAAATGCGTGCCAATTTTGTTGTTACACATGTTAAAACTATCCGCTCACCTAAAATGATTTTTGCCTCCCCTTAGAAGAATGGCCCTTCTAGTAAGGATGGATGTACATCATTGACAATTCTACATCATTGACAATTCTTTGGGTTATCAAAAATTGCCTTGTAAGGATGAGTTTACACTTTGGGAAGAGGGTTTAGTCATGCACGAAAGACATGAGCTCGAGAAAAAAAAAAAGAAGAAGTAGAGCTCAAGATAGTAATCCCTTGATGATTTCTGTGGCAATCGCTTTAACTTAATTGTTATTATGAGCTTGATGAGCTAAAAGTATTATCAAATCAAAATTTAAGAACACCTTTCCAGTACGCCATTGTTGAGCGGCCATTCTTCTCTAGCAACTTGATCCTCCTTTGATAGCCATCTACCTAAGCCTAATGTTACAACCAAAGTAAGACCTTTTGATTCTTGGTTAATTCTTATCCAATCAGCGGAGATGACCTTCTAATAAGGTTCGGTACGTAGGAAAAGGCATATGGTGTTTCTTGAGCTTCAAGCGGGGAGCCACAAATGCATTTTGGCATTTGAGTTGAGTCTCATCCCCAACGTTGCATCTACAATTTGATTCAAAAAAAAGTTTTTTAAAGAGCAGAGAGAAAATATTCAACCATGAAAGTTCGAGAGGGTTGGCTGATAACAGGAGTTTAATGCTTACAAAATCTATCCCGAGATTAGATGAGGTCCTGTATTTCTTGAAATTAATGCCAAATAATGATCATGTTTAATGAAATCAAATTGAAATACATGCATTTATGCAATGACATATGGGTGTGATCATAGCAGTTCACTTTGTGTGATCAAAGTCATCTACAGTTTGGCCTCTGCTACTTTTACCGCTCGGGTGCTTCAGTCAACTACTTATCTTGCTATCATTTGTGAAATCAATCAAGCTCATACAACCATGGTCATGGGTGTAAGCACATGCCGATCGCGCTTGAAATATTTTTGGCAATAGCTGTAACCTCTCTGTAAAAAAAATGGCCGTTAGAGTGAAAACCGTAATTAGCGCTCTAAGCAAAATTTAGGCAAAAGGATAGGGTGAAAACCTGGAAACAGGCAGTCTGTCCTTAAAAAAAAAAGAAAAAAGCTGCTGAATTGGGTTGGGTCCATTCCAAGCAAAAATATGGCACACGGGTATGTGAAAATCCGCAAAAGACGCATTTCTTGCTAAGAAAAGCTAGTGCGAAAATCCACAAGGGACGCACTACCTTCAAATAATGACTACAGGTATCAGGTGAAAACCTCACAATTCCAAAGACATGAAATTCAAAAGCAGCTCCAAAAGGTATCGATCCTATTGTAAATTGCAGCCAGATTGGCTATCATCTCTAAGTCCACTTAAATGAATTCTTATCCTGCATTTCTGCATAACTCATGCATTTCACTTGCATGCTCACTATTTTTCCTGCATATTTTAGTTTCCCTATTTTGCAGAAAGAGAGATTTGATGCGGACACCGACAAAAGCCGAGTGACAACATCAGCCCAAACAGTCAACAAAAGACCTCTCAGGGGACAACCAACTAAAAATGACATAAGTCAAAACACATTCCAAACATCAGTTTAAGCATCAATCCAACCATCAACGAAAGACTTCTCAGAGAATAATCAATCTAAGGGCTCACAGACAGCACCGCTTCAAATCTCAGAAGGGCTCACAGACAGCACCACTTCACCAAATCAGAAGGCCTAGCACGATGGCGGCACTACCATTCTACAGAAGGTTAGCACGACCACGGTACTACCACTTCACCAAATCAGAAGGGTTAGCACGATGGCGGCATTACCACTCTACGGAGGGTTAGCACGACCACGACACTACCACTTCACCAAATCAGAAGGGTTAGCACGATGGCGACACTACCACCCTACGGAGGGTTAGCACAACCACAGCTGTGACGTGCGCCGGAATCCCCACGGCCGCCCCTCAGACCGCTCGCTTGAGGGCGATCGGGCATTTGTGGGTCCGTTGATAGCTTGTAATAACTTGCAAGTGCGTCTATGTTGGGCAACAAGGAGTTTTCATGGAGTCGCCACCCAATAGAACATTAGGAAAGTTTCTCTCACCTTGGAGAGCCTAAGACTATGCTCAATATCCATTTTGGGCCAACCAAAGGGGTCTTAGAGGGTGAACCTCTCGCCCTAAGGAGCCTAGGATTAACGCCAAAGTCTCGTGACACAAGAGGTGTCTTGGAGGGTAAACCTCCCGCCTCTTTAAGCCCAAAGACTAGAGCTGGGTTCGAGACTTCTCATCTATTTCTATCTCGATTATTTTATGATCAAATTTTAATTATCATTAATTCGCTCTCTCTCCACACGATGCAATTGATTAAAAGGCGCATTCATTCACATTTGAAAAGCAGTAAATGAGCAAGTAAATAGTGAAAGTAATAAATTACAATAATACAAGGAGCGGAATACAACTCCCTTTTATAGATATGCGATACATACACGAATCGGGGCATTGCTTATTTTGAGGACTTTAGTCCTCGCATGCATCATTATTAAAACAGGATATTTCTATTGTGAGGATTTTTATTGGATAAAAATAGGACATTGGGTCCTTATGTTTATGAAAACCTCTCTTTATTAAATATAAAACCTTAATCAATTTTTACATTTAGCGGGATACAAAAAGGGTATACTCATATGCATTAAATGATTAAAGAATAAAAAAATATAGGAAATAACCAAGAAGGTTAGAAAACTAAACCAGACGGAATCCTTCGAGCATGGTAGATCGCCCCTCGAGTTCAGGATAGTCCAAGAAAATCAATATATGCTCACAAAAGGTTAATGGCTGTTAATATACAAAAGCCCGATTATAAATAAAGTTCTAAGACTTGAGGGAAATAGAAAAGATTTGGAAACGTGGAGACAGGACCCAGCGACGGCCTCTGTCGAGTGACCGATGGGTGTCAGTCAAGGTGACCGACATGTCCGTCGCTCACTCAAGAGAGAGGGTGTCTGTGAGTGGGGTGACAGGCGGGCATCGGTGAAACAGATGACCCGTCGGTCACCTCTGTTTTCAAAAATAAACAGCAAAAACTCTATTTTTTAGAGCAAAAAAAGGGGGTTTTACCACAAAATGAGATGAAAAGAATCAAAATAAAGAAAAATAAAAGCAAAAAGCCAAAAGAACAGCAAGAATAAAGAATAAAGATGAAATAATACGGAGAATAAGTCTGGAATATTTACCCTCAGATAATGTTTTAGTGAGATTGTTGATGTCGATTAGAGTCCCGCACACTCCACGAGAAACAAAATGAAAGGTTAGGAAAAAGGAAAACAGATTATTTCCCTCTTAAACCTTCAAAAATATTGACTTTGGAATCAAAAACTCAAAGAAAACTAATTAGATTTAGTTCCTTTTTAACGGTTTGATTCTCAAATTAAAAGAAATTTCTTTATGTATGTGTTTGCTGGAAGAGAGAGAAAATGCGCTTGAATTTTAGCAGAGTTTCCCCTCTTGAAAATTTTTGGAACCCCTTTTTTGGAGAAAATCCGAAGCTTTTATAGGCCAGGCATGACCGACGGGCGTCGGATGTGGAGACTGGGCGTCGGAAGAATCCTTCTGACACAAGGATTCATCCGACGGCCCTGCCATTTCCACCGACGGGCGTCGGAGAGGTTGCGTGCTCCGGGAAATCAGATGGCATGCTCCGGAAGAGGCGGAGCCTTCCGACGGGCGTCGAAAAAATCATGGGCCGTCTGTGACCCTATAGATACCGGGTCCCGAGTAGCCTTGATCAAGATTACCCATGATGAAATTTAGCTACGCCGGCTTATAGGCAAAAAGATTGGAGCTCGGAAGTGATTTTCCTTGTCTTTTTTATGAGTAAAAAATGTATTTTAAATATTTTTAAAATTATTTTGGAGAAGAAAAAGTGTGTTTTAGGTTGAGGGTATTTTATATAAAAAAAAAAAATTGCCCGAAAAGCACGGCTGTGCTTCTTTGAAAGCACGGCTGTGCTTTGCGCTGCACTGCGCACGCGAAAGCACAGCTGTGCTTTTTTGAAAGCACGGCTGTGCTTTGCGCGCAGTAGCCCCATTTTTGCCCCATTTCGCCCATTATCGACCCCCACTTGTTTTTTAACGATATTTCGACGGTTTTGGGTGGTTTTTGGGTAGTTTTTGATGGTTAAAACACGAGAAAAAATTCAGATTCGGGGGGGGGGGGGGGGACGAACTAAGAACACTTAGAGAGAAAAAAAACTGAATTTTGGAGCTTTTGAGTTGAGAGAAAAAATCCATCTTACACACTTGTTTCCAAGAGTTTTTCTTCAAGTTTTCAAGCTATTTTCTAAGCATTTTCACAAGAGAAGACAAGGAATTCAACACTTCTACCTTCAATTCTTCAAAACTGAATTTGAGGGTAATTATTTTTGGTTTTACTCATTAATTCTCTTGTTAATTTCATTTATTTTTGCTTCCAATTAACATATTAAACATGTAAATTCTCTTAGTCTCCATATTCTTCTTTTTTATATTCAATTGTTCATGTAACAAGTAAACTCTTTAAATTCTATTATCTTATTTTCATTCATCTATGTTATTATGCATGTTTAATTTAGTTTGTTAATATCTTTGATCTCTTTATGTTATATTATGATTACTATTGCATGTGTTAATTATCATTAAAATTTTTATTACACTCATTCATTGATGTCACTAGGTATTAGTATCATTATTACCATTAATGTCATTGTTCATATTTTGCATGTATGTTAAATTTCAAATTTATTTTCTTATGCCTTTTATGTGAGATATTATTTTAGGCTTTATTATGCATGTTAAGTTTTATTATTCTTATGTTATGTTTTCATGCACTTCTTAGGAGTATTAGAATTGATTGTCACTAATCTTTCATTCATGTTAATCACCATTATTAATAAATTGCATTTGCCATGATGTTATCTCACTTTATGCTTGTTAAATTGCATCATAATTATTTTTATGCATGTTATAGTATCTTATGTATGTTATATGGTCATTATACATATTATCTTTTATGTCATCTCATCCCTTTGGGTTAATTGCTAACATGAATCTCTTCTATTTTATTTTTTGGTTGCAAATCATTGTTTTATTCTCATTTGAGCACCAATGCACGAGAAGGAGGATATGCGGAGTTTGGTATTTTTATTGCACATTTTCAATTCTCATTTTATTTATATTTCCTTGTATATATTCGTTGAATAAAATGTTTTTTTATGCACGCATGAATAAAAACCACACGAATATTTCTAATAGATTAATTTGGATTTTCCATAATAAATGGGACCAATGTCCTAATTTTCATCCTAAATAAATGATCACATTCAAAATGTTTTCCTTAATTGTGCATGCGGGGACCAAAGTCCTCATAATTAATAAATTCCCCGATTTTATGTATGTTTGCACTTTTAAATGGGAGTTGTATTCCGCTCCTGGTATTATTGTAATTTATTTTTGATGTTATTTTTGATATGTTTATCTTACCGCTTTCAATGTGAATATTTGCACTTTTAAATTAAAATTGCATTGTGTGGAGAGAGAGCGAGTTAATAAAATCAAAACCAAATTATAAAATTAATCAAGGTAGAAATAGATGAGAAGTCCCGAACCCATTCTCTGGTCTTTGGGCTCAAAGAGGCTAGAGGTTTACCCTCCAAGACACCTCTTGTGTCACGAGACTTAGACATTAATCCTAGGCTCCTTTGGGCGAGAGGTTTAACCTCCAAGACCCCTTCGGCTTGCCCAAAATAGATAAAAGCGTTGTCTTTGGACTTAAGGAGGCGAGAGGTTTACCCTCCAAGACCCTTCTTATGCTCTATGACCTAACAAATCCTAGGCTCCTTTGGGCGAGAGGTCTACCCTCCAAGACCCCTTCGGCTTGCCCAAAATGGATGAAAGCACTGTCTTAGGCTCTCTGAGGCGAGAGTAACTTTCCCAATGTTTTATTGGGTGGCGACTCCATGAAACCTCCCTGTTGGCCAAAATAGACGCACTTATAACTCGTTACAAGTTGTCAACGGACCTCAAATGCCCGATCGCCCTCAAGCGGGCGGTCAAGGGGCGCCCACGCGGGTCCGGTGCGCGTCACAGTGGCGACTCCACTGGGGACAACTAGTTCGAGACTTCAATTTGAAAATACCTTGATTAACTTTTACAATTAAGTTTTAGTTTATGAAATTCGCCTTATCTCAAAATTGCATATCATCTCATTAGAGCCTCAGAGTAAGTTAGTTTGGTCCCTTTTCAAACCTCGGTGCGTTCCTGAAGCACGACCCTATTTTCACTCAATTTAGGGAAGTGTTCAGGATAATCACCAACCCAAGTCTCGTACCATTATGGTATATCAAATGTCGACCCGATCGGTCGTTATACTCGTGATGAGCTAGACCCGTCGGCAGGGATCATGCTTGGGTAACCCAAAAATATCATCACCCCATGACTAAAGCTCATGTAATGGCAATAGATACTTCCACTAGGTGAAATGTACCGTAATACTATGCTTGCTATATGGGCCATCATATATTAGACGAAATCAATTTAATTAAATGGTCTTCATCAAAGGCTTTCATGCCCCGGTGGGCCCATCCTAGTTAAATTGAATTGTTCAAATACATAAAGGCCAAATACCCGTACGTATGTACATTAGATAGGAGCTGTTATGCTACCGGTTTTTCACCGCGCACCATATGTGTCCATTGGGTTCCACGTTAATCCATGGATCAAGCCCACCTAGGAAAGAGACCGCACTACCACGTGTGTGGGAGATATAAGGTTGGAAGGATCTATCTGCTTGCATGTGTTTGTCTATGTTGCATCAGCACGACCATGCATTGCATTTTAATCATGCATTATCTTAACAATTTTTTTCATTTCAGCCATCATAGATTCTCCTGGGTGGTCTAGAGGTCCCGATGGAAGGCTAAGAAGGACGCCGCTTTTGGGGTTAACAGAGTTAGTATCGGATCTGAGTTCAGATTCAATCTTAGAAAATAGTGTGGGGTTATCGTCCAAATCATCAACAGAAGTAAACATGGCTAATCCATCAAATGAGTCTGATGCAACCCGGGCAATAATCGCTGAGGAGGTAGGAAAGAGAATGTAGGAATTTGAAGCCCGAATGATTGCAATGATGGGCAATCTTGCCGCCACAATAGCTGGGCAACAAGCTGCTGCTGCCCCTATCCGAGTACCAGCTGAACAAGAGGCTGTTAGAGAAGAACATCCTGCTGTAATTAACCAACCAATGGTTGACCCACCTATTGTTGAGCAAAGAGTACCTGCACCTATTGAGCGCAGAGAGGGCCCCAGGTCTGAAGCTGAGTTTGGGGGAGATGAGCTAGAGGAGCGTACGGTAGCTAAAGAGAAGTCGCCAAAACTGGATGAGGCAATGTGGAGGAAAATGGAAGAGAGATTTGAGGCCATGGCAAGGATGATGACTGTGGAAAAAGGAATGAACCCGGAAGATCGAGAGCTGGATGGGGATGACCTGATTCCCCAGAATTTTAAGATGCCAGACATTCCCAAATTTGATGGCACCTCTGACCCAGCCGCACACATCAAGCAATATTCGCTGGTCATGAAGGGAACGACCTTAACAAGAAAGCAAAAGATAGAGTATTTCTGCTTGAGTCTCACAGGAGCTGCTATTGATTGGTACCATGGGCTTGAGAGGAGGTCCAAGGAGGATTGGGACTTGCTAACCGAAGAGTTCCTTAAGTAGTACGATTGCAGTACCCGGATGGAGGTCACTTTGAAAGATCTCGAGTTGCTACAACAGAAGGCTGGGGAGTCCTTCCACGAGTACCTTACTCGGTGGAGAAACCGGGTTATGGAGATGAAACACAAACCGGACACTTCTGATCAGATCCGGCTATTCATTCGAAATGCCAGTCCTTACTTGAGAGATGGGCTGAAATGAAGGGACTCAAGGATTGGGAGTCCTTGAAGGACATTGCCATAGAAGCAGAAGGAGAATATTTAGCCAAGAGGGCAAACAGCGAGTCCTATGCCAGGAAGGGATACAGCAATCAGGGGACAGCTAAGCCAGCAAGTTCAAGCAGCGGTAACAGAGGTGGGAAGACAGCTGAGGTGTCTGCAACAGGTGTAAGTCAGAGATATTTCTCGAACTTGGGTAGGCCTTTATCATGGGTGCTGAAAAGGCTAGTAAAAGAAGGAAAACTGCGACCCCTATCACCTAGGCTGGCCAAGACCCAGGGACAGCCAGGGCACAAGGAGAATGAATACTGTGCATTTCACCAACATACCGGTCATTTGACGGATGATTGTATAACGCTAAGGCATCGGGTCCAAGATCTAATTGACAACAAGCAGATCACCGATCCTGAGAAGAGAGAAAGCAAGAAGAAGTCCGGTTATAATACAGTGCCACCTCCAGTCTTTATGATTGGATCGAGCCTATCAGAGTGGTACGTGATGCAAGATCTATATGGAAATGAGTATGTCGCTATTACTAGCCCTGCAGTGGATGGAGAAGGGGTTTCCGTGTCGACAATAGACTGTTGGTCCACTAGTGAGAGTGGAGATGATGAAGATGAGAAAAATGGAGAGTTTACGGATCCGTGGGATTCAGAGGAAGAAGAAAGAGTAGAAGCAGTAACAAGAAGTGGGAGGGTCATTCCAGAAGTTGAGAAGCAGCAAGACCCAGCACAAGCAATCGCAGAGAAGGAGCCGAAAGAAAATTCAATAGTGAAGCAACTAAAAAAGACCACGGCTCAGATATCTATTTGGGACCTCTTGAGATAGTCCCCCTCTCACCGACAGAAGTTAGTTGAAGCATTGAGTGTATCCACCGTAGCAACTACAATCTCTCCATCCGAGCTTTTAGACCTTATTAAGGGGGGATCCGGGGAGAAGTTGGTTTTTTTCTGATGCAGACCTACCAACAGAGGGTCGCAACCACAACCGACCTTTATACATCAAGGCACAGATCAATGGTAAACACACCGCTTGCGTCATGGTTGATGATGGGTCGTCAATAAATGTTTGCCCTTTGGTGGCGCTTCAGGCCTTTGGGATGGATGAGAGTATGTTAAGCAAATCTGACCTGACCATCACTGCCTACAACAATTCTAGGAGGCAAGCATTGGGAACTTTCAAAGCTGTTGTAAAGACGGGGCCCATTGAGACAGAAACGGATTTTGTGGTCTTGCCGATTCCAGCAAACTTCTCAGCTCTGCTTGGAAGATTGTGGTTCCATAAGTTAGGGGGAGTTTCGTCCACCTTACACCAGATAATTAAGGTACCTCATGAAGGAGAGGTAGTGACCATTAAAGCAGCAAGAGAAAACCAAGTGTCTGCCTTGGAGATCTCTAATCATCCATTCAGTGGCTTTCATGTATCGGTGATCGGAGAAGAGCAAAGCTTAGAAGGTAGCCCTCAAGTGGTTAACATGCTAAAGAAGATGCACTTCCTCCCAGGGGCTAGTTTGGGAAAAGAGTCACAAGGGCGGCAGGATGCTATCACTACACGTGGTCAGAAGAATCGAAAAGGGTTTGGCTACAAAGGAGAGTATAGTAAGAAGAAAGTGTCAGAGAAGATGCCCCATATTTCGGAGAGCTTTGTGCCATCATCATCGATTTGTGCTTACACCGGAGAAGAAGAGCCGCAATGGGTGGATGGGAAGATCATCCCGGGATTTGAAATTTTCAACGATGTCTTTGATTGGGAGGTCGGAGTTCTTAAAGCTGTAGAGAACTTTTGGGACGAGGAGATTATGACCCAATGCAGCATCTGGGATAGGGATGAGCTCGAAGAGATCGTTACTGATAAGATATTAGCCACTAAGCTCAAAGGGAAGGAGAAGATAGTGGAACCAGAGCCGAAGATTGAAGATCTCAAGATTTCACCAAATCAAGAAGCCAAAGCACAGTCGGCTGCAGCATCAGCGTTGACTGAAGTTGATAGTCATTTAGATTCTCTTTTTATGCCAGAACTCTTTGAGAACAATGTTAATGTTTCTAATTATGTTAATGAGATGAATAATTTTGCTTACTTGTGTGATGTTTCTGATGATTTCATTTCTCATGATCATAAGCATGATGCATTCATTTTTTATATTAATTCAACTGGCACAACTGCATTTAATCTCGGAACTTTGGAAAATCCAAAGGAAATCTTGCTAGCATCAGACATAACTCCTGAAGAGAGAATAAAATTTGAGAGAATATTAAAAAAATATGAAAAAGTCTTTGCCTGGACCTATGAGGATATGCCGAGAATAGATCGAGATGTTGCCGAACACGCCATCCCAACTTACCCAGAGTTTAAACCAGTCAAGCAAAAACTCCGGAGACTTAGGCCAGAATGGGCACAGAAAGTGAAAGAGGAGATCCATAAGCAGATTGAGGCTAAGTTCCTGATAGAGGTTCAATACCCAACATGGTTAGCTAACGTGGTTCCTGTAGCTAAGAAAGACGGTAAGGTTCGAGTATGCGTTGACCATCGAGACCTGAACAAAGCTTGCCCTAAGGATGATTTCCCGCTGCCTCATATTGATGTGCTAATAGATAGTGCTGCTACTTGTATGATGTACAGCTTTGTGGATGGGTACTCAGGGTACAATCAAATCCTTAACAAGATAATGGATCGGATTAAGACAGCCTTTATCACCGAGTGGGGGACGTACGCCTATCGAGTTATGCCTTTTGGGTTGAAAAATGCAGGAGCAACTTATCAGAGGATGGCCACCAAGGTTCTCAATGACTTAATCCATAAAGAAGTAGAGGTGTATGTCGACGACATGATGATTAAGTCGGCTACTAGAGAAGGTCACCTTGAGGCTTTAGAAAAGTTCTTTCAAAGGATCAGCAAGTATGATCTGCGCCTCAACCCCAAGAAGTGCATTTTTGGAGTTACATCAGGAAAGTTGCTAGGCCATGTAGTAAGCCAGAGGGGAATTGAGGTAGATCCCGATAAAGTCAAAGCCATAAGAGAGATGCCGATGCCCAAGAAGGAGAAGGACGTCAGAAGTTTCCTAGGAAAGCTTCAGTATATCAGCCGGTTTATTGCCAAGCTAGCTTCAGTATGTGAGCCTATTTTCAAGCTTCTTAGGAAGAATCAGCTGGGGGTATGGAACGATGACTGTTAATTGGCCTTTGACACCATTAAGGAGTATTTGTTAAATCCTCTGGTGTTAAGACCACCACGCCGTGCCAGACCACTAATCCTATATCTGGCTGTGGAAGATAACTCAGTGGGTGCTATGATGTCTCAGGAAGATGATTTTGGTGTAGAGTTTGCCATTTACTATCTTAGCAAGAAATTCCTGCCTTACGAAGCCAAATATGTAGAGGTGGAAAAGATTTGTTTAGCAGTTATCTGGGCTTCTAAGAAGTTGCGACACTACTTTCATTCCTTCAAGGTACAAACGGTTGCCAAACATAATCCGCTCAGATACCTCCAAGAAGCACCCTCTCTACTAGGGAAGATGGGAAGATGGTTACTGCTGTTGCAGGAATTTGACATTGAGTACATAACCAGGAAAACCATTAAGGGAAGAGCCGTAGCGGAGTTCTTAGCCGAGCACCCTATTGAGGGAGATAAGTTTGAATACAACTTCCCAGATGAAGATGTCACGGCCATAGCAGTGCAAGGGTGGCAATTATTCTTTGATGGAGCAGTCAATAACAAGGGAGCAGGCGTAGGAGTTATTCTTACGACCCCAGATGGTGAAAGGCTACCATTAGCTAAGAAGCTGAGGTATAAGGCTACCAATAATGAGGCAGAATATAAAGCTTGCATCTTTAGATTGGAAGCATTACTCGCTCTGGGGGCAAAGACCGCAGAAGTATTCGGAGATTCTTCCTTGGTAATTCATCAGATCAGAAGGGAGTGGTCAGTCAAGGAAGAAAGGCTGTTGCCTTATGTAAAGCACTTGAGAACATTGAGCAGCCAGTTTGAGATTTGCACTTTTCACTTCATCCCCAGAGACGAAAATCAGTTAGCCGATGCTCTAGCAACATTAGTGTCTATGTGGGATAACCCAACAGGAGTTGCGATGAAACCCGTGCTGATCTATAGTTCGAAAAGACCTCGCTTTGAAGCTGAACAGGTGATGGACATTGAGGCCACTGATGGAAATCCATGGTATTATGACATTCAGAATTATTTAGAGAGATCAGTCTTTCCAGAGGAAGCCACTGAGAAGGACCAAAGAATGATCAGGAAGTTATCCACTCAATTCATCAGTGTTAATAGCACTTTATACAAAAGGCAAGCTGATGGTATCCAGTTAAGATGTCTGGCAGAGAAAGAAGCTAAAAGAGTCATGGAAGAGGTTCATGCCGGGGTTTGTGGAGCTCACATAAATGGCTTAGCCTTAGCAAAGAAGATCATGCGCCAAGGGTTTTATTTGCTCACAATGGATACAGATTGTTCAAAATTTGTGAAGCAATGCCAGTTATGCCAACAGTACTCGAATTTGAGGCATGTGCCAGTTTCAGAGTTACATAACTTAACATCTCCATGGCCATTTGTAGCGTGGGGAATAGACATCATAGGCGAAATCCATCCTACGGCTTCTAATGGGCATAGATTCATCATCTGAATCTTTCAAGAAGGTTGATGCAAGGGATATGGCTAAGTTCATTGAGCGGAATTTGATATGCAGATATGGTCTCCCACATCACATTGTGTCTGATAATGGGGTGCAATTCCTGGCAGAGACTAAACAGATGCTCCAGAAATATGGGATCCAACATCATAAGTCTTCTCCTTACCGTCCTCAAGCAAACGGTGCAGTTGAAGTGGCGAATAAGAATGTGAAGAGAATTTTGGCCAAGATGGTTAAGAACTACAAGGATTGGGCAGAAAAGCTACCCTTCGCACTTTGGGGTTATAGAACAACAGTCAGAACCTCTACAGGGGCAACACCATTCTCTCTGGTATATGGAACTGAAGCAGTCCTGCCGGTTGAAATTGAGCTGAAATCATTGAGGGTAGTCATGGAAGCTGAGATTCCTGAAGCAGAATGGGCACAACAACGTTTGTCACAGCTAAATCTGTTGGATGAAGACAGGTTGCGAGCCTATTACCACAACCAAGTTTATCAAAAGAGGCTGGCTCGGTCATTTTGCAAGAAAGTACGAAAGCATCCGTTGAAGGAGGGGGATTTGGTCTTTAAGATGATGAGACCGGGAGTTCCAGACATACGCGGAAAATTCAGACCCACCTGGGAAGGTCCATTGATTTTGAAAAAGTTGCTAACAAAAGGAGCAGCAATTTTA
Source organism: Excoecaria cochinchinensis (assembly GCA_947683425.1). Classification (NCBI taxonomy): domain Eukaryota; kingdom Viridiplantae; phylum Streptophyta; class Magnoliopsida; order Malpighiales; family Euphorbiaceae; genus Excoecaria; species Excoecaria cochinchinensis. The sequence continues at coordinate 3,390,211 of CANTUQ010000010.1, read as the reverse complement.
GCAGACAGTGATGGGAATGAGTTCAAGGACCCGGTCAATGTCGATAGACTTAAAAGGTTCCATGGCTAAAGACCAAAAAAAATAAAAAATAAAAAATAAAAAATAAAAAAAAATAGAATAAATGCCCCGCGGGTCGAAAACCGAAAAAAGGCGGCCTTGCTAAAATTGGGCGCTCTGTCAGGGTGAAAACCGAAAAAAGGCATCCTGGGCAAAAATTAAGGGCCAAGAGAAAATATTCAATCGAGAAAACCCGAGAGGGCCGATTGATAACAGGAGTTTGATGCTGACAAAATCCACTCCGAGATTAGGTGTAATCATATGCTTTTGAATTCTTGTCAAATGAAAATCATGTATGATGAAATCATATAGAAATGTGCACAATTTTGCAATGAATAAAAGAATATATTTTCATTGATCTTTCAGTTCTGTCTTAAAATGAAGTATACCAATTATTCATCTAATGATTATTGCTTAGTCCTTCATTGGATATGTTCTTTTTGCTCTTAACAGAAGCTTTGATGATGACCTTCTCTAAAAAAAAAAAAAAAATAGAAGGCCGTTAAAGATGAAAACCGTAACTGGCTCTCTAAGCAAAAGTTAGGCCAAAGGGCAAGGTGAAAACCTGGAAACAGGCAGTCTGCCCTACAAAAACAAAATATAAATATAAAATGAACAAAAGCCGCTGGATTGGGTTGGGTCCATTCCAGGCAAAAATTAGGCAAAGGGTTGTGTGAAAATCCCCTAAGGGACGCATTTCCCGCAAAGAAAAGCTAGTGTGAAAATCCACAAGGGACGCACTACCTTTAAAACAATGACGTTCAATGCCTGGAGCAATAGGGCGGCGTTACTTCAGATAATCCTATTTTAGTCAGTTAACATACAACACAGAACTTGAATCCCAGGTAAATGATCATTGACCAGGGGGACAAAGGATATACACCGGACATCTCTTTCAGAAAACTTGTCGACGATCCTCAGGATTCAGGGGGCATGGTAGAGCAGACAAGCTATAACTTCAGCAAACCTTAGACCACCTAGGGCACAATCTATACATTTTTGCAAGCATTTGCATTCCATATCATACACACGTGATTTCTTGTATATTCCTATGCATACAATCTTGCAGGAGAAATCGGCGGGGAACACCGACAAAAGCCGAGTGACGACACCAGTCCATGCATCTAAAGGAGCACAGCTCAAAAATTCACAGCGGCTAGCACGATGGTGGCACTACCCACAAGAGGTTAGCACGACCACGGCACTACCAATTCACAGAGGTTAGCATGACCACGACACTACCAATTCACAGCGGTTAGCACGATGGCGGCACTATCCACAAGAGGTTAGCACGACTACGGCACTACCGATTCACAGCGGTTAGCACGATGGCAGCACTACCCACAAGAGGTTAGCACGACCACGGCACTACCAATTCACAGCGGTTAGCACGATGGCGGCACTACCCATAAGAGGTTAGCATAACCACGGAACTACAGATTCATAGAGGTTAGCACGATGGCGGCACTACCCACAAGAGGTTTGCACGACTACGACACTACCAATTCACAGCAGTTAGCACGATGGCGGCATTACCCACAAGAGGTTAGCACGACCACGATGTCACCAGTTACAACCAAAAGACAGCCTGCCTATAACACGGCAACAACAATCGTCATAACTCCATCCAGCAGGAAGATCGCCGCTTCAGGTACGCGTTTCTTTCTTTTTCCTGAATTTTGGCTCACCTAGGCACCCATGCACTAGCCTCCCCAAAATTGGGGGCAACTGTAGACACCGGGTCCCGAGTAGCCTTAATCAGGATTACCCGATGATGAAATTTAGCTACGCCGGCTTATAGGCAAAAAGATTGGAGCTCGAAAGTGATTTTTCTTGTCTTTTTTATGAGTAAAAAATGTATTTTAAATATTTTAAAAATATTTTAAAAATTATTTTAGAGAAGAAAAAGTGTGTTTTAGGTTGAGGGTGTTTTACATAAAAAAAAAAAAATTTGCCCGCAAAGCACAGCTGTGCTTCTTTGAAAGCACGGTTGTGCTTTGCGCTGCAGCGCGCACTGTGAGCGTTTCTCGCGCGCAGTAGCCCCATTTTCGCCCCATTTCGCCCATTTTCGACCCCCACTTGTTTTTTAACGATTTTTGGACGGTTTTGGGTGGTTTTTGGGTAGTTTTTGATGGTTAAAACACAAAAAAAAATTCAGATTCGGGGGGGGGGGGGGGGTGGGTGGGGACGAACTAAGAACACTTAGAGAGAAAAAAAACTGAATTTTGGAGCTTTTGAGTTGAGAGAAAAAATCCATCTTACACACTTGTTTCCAAGAGTTTTTCTTCAAGTTTTCAAGCTATTTTCTAAGCATTTTCACAAGAGAAGACAAGGAATTCAACACTTCTACCTTCAATTCTTCAAAACTGAATTTGAGGGTAATTATTCTTGGTTTTTCTCATTAATTCTCTTGTTAATTTCATTTATTTTTGCTTCCAATTAACATATTAAACATGTAAATTCTCTTAGTCTCCATATTCTTCTTTTTTATCTTAAATTGTTCATATAACAAGTAAACTCTTTAAATTCTATTATCTTATTTTCATTCGTCCATGTTATTATGCATGTTTAATTTAGTTTGTTAATGTCTTTGATCTCTTTATGTTATATTATGATTACTATTGCATGTGTTAATTATCATTAAAATTTTTATTACACTCATTCATTGATGTCACTAGGTATTAGTATCATTATTACCATTAATGTCATTGTTCATATTTTGCATGTATGTTAAATTTCAAATTTATTTTCTTATGCCTTTTATGTTAGATATTATTTTAGGCTTTATTATGCATGTTAAGTTTTATTATTCTTATGTTATGTTTTCATGCACGTCTTAGGAGTATTAAAATTGATTGTCACTAATCTTTCATGCATGTTAATCACCATTATTAATAAATTGCATTTGCCATGATGTTATCTCACTTTATGCTTGTTAAATTGCATCATAATTATTTTTATGCATGTTATAGTATCTTATGTATGTTATATGGTCATTATACATATTATCTTTTATGTCATCTCATCCCTTTGGGTTAATTGCTAACATGAATCTCTTCTATTTTATTTTTTGGTTGCAAATCATTGTTTTATTCTCATTTGAGCACCAATGCACGAGAAGGAGGATATGCGGAGTTTGGTATTTTCATTGCACATTTTCAATTCTCATTTTATTTATATTTCCTTGTATATATTCGTTGAATAAAATGTTTTTTTATGCACGCATGAATAAAAACCACACGAATATTTCTAATAAATTAATTTGGATTTTCCATAATAAATGGGACCAATGTCATAATTTTCATCCCAAATAAATGATCACATCCCAAATGTTTTCTTTAATTGTGCATGCGGGGACCAAAGTCCTCATAATTAATAAATTCCCCGGTTTTATATATGTTTGCACTTTTAAATGGGAGTTGTATTCCGCTCCTGGTATTATTGTAATTTATCTTTGATGTTATTTTTGATATATTTATCTTACCGCTTTCAATGTGAATATTTGTGCTTTTAAATTAAAATTGCATTGTGTGGAGAGAGAGCGATTTAATAAACTCAAAACCAAATTATAAAATTAATCAAGGTAGAAATAGATGAGAAGTCCCGAACCCATTCTCTGGTCTTTGTGCTCAAAGAGGCTAGAGGTTTACCCTCCAAGACACCTCTTGTGTCACGAGACTTAGACATTAATCCTAGGCTCCTTTGGGCAAGAGGTTTAACCTTCAAGACCCCTTCGGCTTGCCCAAAATGGATAAAAGCGTTGTCTTTGGACTTAAGGAGACGAGAGGTTTACCCTCCAAGACCCTTCTTATGCTCTATGACCTAACAAATCCTAGGCTCCTTTGGGCGAGAGGTCTACCCTCCAAGACCCCTTCAGCTTGCCCAAAATGGATGAAAGCGCTATCTTAGGCTCTCCAAGGCGAGAGTAACTTTCCCAATGTTTTATTGGATGGCGACTCCATGAAACCTCCCTGTTGCCCAAAATAGACGCACTTGTAAATCATTACAAGTTGTCAACGGACCTCAAATGCCCGATCGCCCTCAAGCGGGCGGTCAAGGGCGCCCACGCGGGTCCGGCGCGCGTCACAGACCCCAAGCGACGGGCTGGCCTCTCACAGACGGGCTGGCCGTCTGTTGAGGAAAAAAATACTTTTTGACTCAAAAATTCGCTGTTTTCTCCCCCTCTACCGACGAAAGGTGAAAAGACTCATTTCTCGTGGAGCATGGGACTAAAACCTCTGAATCCAAACCGTTTGTACAAGCTTGGATACTGATTTCATCATAGGGTAATCTCTGATCCGGACCGCTCCGGGACACGGTGCTTACAGTTGCCCCCAGTTTTGGGGAAACTAGTGCACAAGCGCCTAGACGAGCCAAAACTCAGAGAAAGGACAGCAAGGAAGAAAGCGTACCTGTGGCAGTTCTCACCTTCCTTGCCTTTTGCCGGGTAGACCTCGTCTCGGTCTGTTTGGGGTGTGAAGATATCCCCTATCCTTCTCGTCTCGACCTGTAGGTGTTGGTGAGATGTAGCATTCTCTAGCCACTTTCTCGATATGAAGAGCAGTGTTTCTTTAACCACAACTTCAATTGTTTCTGCTGGCCCCGTTTCGGCTTGCGCAGTTCTAAGGAGATGTAGCACTCTCTGACTACAAACTTGATGTGAAGAGTAGTGTTTCTCTAACTGCAACTTCAATCTGAAGTTCCCCTGCTAACCCCCATCCGATCTGCAAGGTGCGTAGCACTCTCTGGCTGTCGCATGAACTGTGAGATGCAGCGCTCTCTGGCTGTCAATCTCGGTGTGAAGAGCATTGTTTCTTTAACTGCAATTTCGATCTGAAGTTCCCTTGCTAACCCCCATCCGATCTGCAAGGTGCGTAGCACTCTCTGGCTATCGCGTGAACCATGAGATAAGGTACTCTCTGACCGTAATCCTGATTTTGTGGAGGAGGAGACTTCGCTGGGTTCCTTTTCCAAGAAGACATGAACCTTAGGTGCTTATGTCTTGACTTTTGGTCGATGCTTGTGTTCGGACCAATGTTCCTCTGCACCTGTGTGATAAAAGGTTTTGTTAATTTTGCTTGAATTGTTATCTTTTAACATGTCTATGAATGATGTAGCTCCTTTTCATCATGTTATGTTTCATTTCAGATTCCTTTTTTCTCTCGCTTGGTTAAGTTGTCATTTTCAAATTCTGGGTTATCTTTCGTTATTATTTCTTTTCATTCGTCATGTCATTATTTTTGACACATGAGAAAATGTGAAAACATGCACTTATCTATGATATGAATGTATCATAAATGAAGGTACAAAACTGAAAACAAAAGTTTTTCACTAGAAATCCTCTTTTGTACAATGTATATACAAAGTAGAAATATGCAAAAATACAAAATATGACTCCCTAAATATCAGAGGGGCGGGTAGTCGGAGGGCTCCTCATTAGGATCCTCGTCATCAGATATGTGCACTGTCCCGGGCGGAGGTGGAGGTGGAGCTGGCTATGCTGGAGGTGGAGGCTGAGCTGTGGAGGGTCCTGCCCCAGCATCGTGGGTCTGTCTGAACTAGATCTGAGCATAGCCATCTAAGAAGGGCTGGGTCCAAGTCCTCATGAACCCTAAAGTCTCTGATACTGTGCCTCCTAACTTCTTGAATGCCTGGCTCATCTGAATGGTCTGCTCGCTAGCGGCCCTCCTCATCTGCTCTAGGCGCTGCTCTGTCTGCTCTCTGAACTCCCTCATGGTCTGAGACAAGGGTGAGAGGATCCCCTCTATCGCCTGGACTCGGGATCTCAGGGAGTCGAGTGACTCATCGATCATCTGTAGGGTCATATCAACCCTCTGAGACGCCTGGTCCTAGGACATCCTCATATCATGAGCGAGCTGCTGCCTAAGCTCCCTCTGGCCCTGGGCAATCTGCTCTATCAGCCTCGCATGCTCGTCTCTGAAGGCCTCCACGACCTGAGCCTGCTCTCGCGCTGTGTGCTCGATATAAACGGCCTGTTCCTGAGCCAACCGCTCTATCACCCGAGACTGCTCCTGAATAGCAGCCTGCTGACGGTCTAGCCTCTCGTGTATAGCTCTGTCTCTCTCATCCTGTCGTCGCTCTAAGGCTGTGAACATAGAAGTGAGGAGCTGGAAGAAGTCAGGCTGTGCTGGCTCTAGCGGCGAGGCCGTGGAGGTGGATGCCCCTGGGTCGCCTCGAAAATATGGGTGATACCTCACGGGGGGCCCATGGGTAGGCCTCTGTACCCTGATTCTCGGCGACGGAACAGGAGTCGGTGCTCTGGATGCCGGTGAAGCGGCAAAGAGCTCGTCCATAGTGAACTCCATGTCGAAATCCAACGGAGTCCTGGGCTGCTCCTGCTGTGGTGGCGGCAGCACGGTCTGAGGCTGTGGCTGGGGAGGCTGAGGGGGCTGTTGCTCTGGCTCTGGCTCTGGCTGAGGCCCTGGCTGAGGAGGCTGCTGCTCCGGCTAAGGAGGCTAAGGAGACTGAGGAGGCTACTGCTCCGGCTGCTCTGGGTGCTCCGGGTCTGGACCCAAAGGTGGAAGGGAGAAAACCCGCCTGGTCTCATGGCTGGACAGCAATCTGTAAGCCTCTGCCTGCCCCGACACCTGCGAGATCATCCCCATCTGCACTGCTGTGGCGGCATCCACATGTATCCCCTCATCCAGGGGTCCTCTCAGCCTGCCCGAGGTGACTCCTAACCCCAAAAGCAACCGAGTGATGACTCCCCCTACTATCACCACTGGCGTCAGTCCTCTGCCAACTCTGATCAGGTTAGTTAAGATCTCATAGCTAACGTTGAGGCGCTGGCCTTCCACCATAGCCCAGAGGCTCCAGATCTCGGCCGCGTTAAGCGACCCTAGATTACCAGCTCGACCAAGGTACGAACTGGACAGCACTCTGTGCAGGTACCGGAGTGCCTGAGACACCAGTACGGTGTTCTTTGCTGTATCATGATCATATAACACTCCCGGTAAGGCAATGGCCGCCCAGTGGGCGCGTCTCACCGCTCACCATGGGATCTCGACCCCCTTCTCTCTCGGGAGCCCCATGGCCTCGGCAAACCTCTGCCTGGTAATGTTAAAATGCTGGCCGTCGAACCAGAACTGGACCACCCCTGGCTCTGTATCCGATCTCTGGAAACCGCTATAACGTAGGGTGGCTAGGACCTGTCGGGTAGCCTCTGGGAAGGTCTGGAAAGCAGGCTCAAGGAACTCGGTCCATCCGGCGCCCTCAACAAGCATGTCGACCTCCGGGGCCATCCCTAGGGCCTCTAGGAATGGCCGAGACATAAAGCGGCTAGCCCGAATCTCCACCTGAGCCAGCGCTCTGTATCTCTGAGCTGACTCATCGTCCATCCAACCCGGAACCATGATCTCTGGCTAGGCCTGTGGTGCTCTGCATCTAGGAGGCATCCTGCAAAAGAAATGTTGGATGGTGAAAATTTGACAAAACAGGCGTTATTAGGCTCGTTTCCGAGGTGAAAGCCCATTTAGGCCTCACCCGGGCAATAGCGGCCCGAATACGAGGTACAAAAACAGATAATAAATGAAAAGGGGCGAACGTCCTGTCAAGGGATGTTGCCCAGCATGCTTCGCTCATATCAAAAGCAGAAGAAACATGCAATCGGCATGGAAACATTTAAAGCGAATAAAAATGGGCTTTCTAGACCCCAAGGTATGCGTCATACCAAAAAATATTCAATTTTAGAATAAAAAAGAAAATTTGGGCAGCACCCCGGCAAGGGTGTGCCCAACCTCATGCATAAAAAGGCATCAAACCAGGCCTCAGGCCTCAACATCAATATATATAAATGGGACGCACCCCGGCAAGAGTGTGTCCCCAACAACACAAAAATAATGTCCTCAGGCCTCAGCAATACAAAATATGCGCTAGAAAGCTTATTTCTAAGGCGACAAAGGTATAAAAAAATTCTATTTCTATGTGTTCATGCAAAAGCTTAGATTATTTATATTTAACAAAACTAAAAAAAACGGGCAGCATTCCCCCTAAATATTCAAAACATCTAAGGCATCCTAACCATCTTTAAGGCTAAAAGAAGAACAAATAAATAGGAAATAAATTAAATAAAAAGTAGATTAGTTATTTTACTTACTTGTAGTCGCGAAAAAATGTAGAAAACTGAAGAAATATGAATATCTGAGCGTCCGGTGAGTGGAGAACGCAAAAAGATGAAGAAATTGCAAGAAAAAGGAGAAAGAATGCTTGAGAATGCAGAAAAAAACGCAAAAGAACCGTTTTTGAGAGGGGGATTAAAAGTGACAGCACCGCTGGTCCGTCTGTCACTCGCCCTTATATAGAGTTTCGTGACCGATGGGCTGGGCGTCTCTAGGAGCGACCGATGGGCTGGCCATCTGTCGTTCCCATTCCCCAATTAATGCGCCTTTAATGCTCGTGATAAATGCAATGCTGACGTATGCATCTGCCAGGTAGATCTTTACCGACGGGCAGGTTGTCTCTTGTGAGAGACGGGTAGGCCGTCGGTGACGCTTTTCTATAAATTCTTCCAAAAATTTTGCTCCTTTTGTGTCTCCTCATTTTCTCAACATCTTGAGCCCTTTATTCTTCTCAGGATGTCTTCCTCTCTAGTCTAAAGAATGCACTGCATCCTAGATGACAAACACACTTGGGAAAAAGGTGCCCTGTCTGGGCTAAACTATCTTCGTCGGGTCAAAGTTGATCAGAACCTTCTTCTGGCGGCGACCCACTTCTGGAACCCCCGGTTTCACGTCTTCTGGTTCACTTACCAGGAGTTGTGCCCCCTGCCTGAGGAGTTAGCTACCATTCTTGGAGCCTGGTTCCCTCCTAACGCTCTGCCCTGCATCCCCCGTTGCGGCCTACTCCAGACTCGGGACATAGCTATGGCTCTCGGCATACCTTCTTCTGAGACCGTCCAGCTGGTTTCTCCGAGCTCTTTCTTTGCTCTGGGGCCACTGATCGAGGCTCTAGATCAGTTCGCTGACATCCCCACTTACCGGGTAAGCATCATATTTCTGTTTTGCATGATGAACTTTCTCACTGTTGTTCCAGGGGGTTTGACAGGTGACCCTCACCTGTTCGGAGTTCTGAGCGACTTTCATCTGGGATTATCACCCTTACCACTTATTCTGGCTGAGACCATTCTGGGCTTAGATTCTGTGAGCTCTGAATCCACTACTACTTTTACCGGCAACCCCTTATTGCTCCAGGTACGTCATTATTTTAAAGGTAGTGCGTCCCTCGTGGATTTTCACACTAGCTTTTCTTAGCGGGAGGTGCGTCTTTTCGGATTTTCACACAACCCTGTGCCTTATTTTTGCCTGAAGTAAACCCTACTTACTCCAGCGACCTTTTTTTTTTTCAGATCTGGCTACAAGAGAAACTGAGGATACTGTCTGAGCCGCCTTCTCGAGTCATCCCACAGTATTCGCCGAGGCACTTTCTTCCGCGTCGATGACTATATGAGTGTGCCACTGTTGGTGAAGGCATTACCAGATTTGGCGAGCTGTCAGATGACGACATCAGTTTGACGTCTTCCTGGCTCCCACTGTCTCATGTGGTCATTGATGGGCCATCGGGGTGTGTTGCCCTCTGTGGGCTCCGTCAAGCCACCTTCTTCATCACTTCTCGATGTACGCGTCAGCTCGGGATGACCCAGGATGTGGTGAGGGTTCCCTTATCTTTTTGAGGAGGATCTCTTTCAGCTGCCTTCGCTTCTAGGTAGCATGAGTTGTGGAGCAAACTACCCGTGAAGACTGTCATTCCGAGGTTCGGCGATCACTCTGTGGCTTCAACCAGCGAGTACAAGAAATGGATCCTTAGTCCAGTATCTGATAATAGGACACGAGGGCTCAAGCATCTGGTCGGCGAGAGCAGTAGCAGGACTTAGCTTAGCTTACAAATGTATTTCTTTTGGGTTTTACATTTCTTTTTAATGCAGAACTAGAAAATGACGAAAATGAAAAGAATAATATTTGTTCCACTTCACGAAATTGTGTACATTTCCATGTAATTTCAGCATACATGATCAGTTTTGACATTTAACTCTACCGTGTACGCGCTGTTAATACATGGGGCCAAATTTTAACAGCATTAACTCCTGTTACCAATCGGCCCTCTCGGGTTTTCACGATTGGACATTTTCTCTCGTGCCTCTAATTTTTGCACAGGATGCTTTTTTTCGGTTTTTACCCTGTCGAGGCGCCCAATTTTAGCACGGCCGCCTTTTTTCGGTTTTCGACCTGCAGGGTATTTTATTCTCTTCTTTTTATTTTGGTCTTTAGCCATGGAACCTTTTGAGCCTGTCGACATTAATCGGTTCTTTGAATTCATTTCCATCACTATCCGACAAGATTGCAGCTCCTTTGGACAACAGCTTTTTAAGGATATACGACCCCTCCCAGGTCAGTCTGAATTTCCCTCTGATATCTGGTATACCTGGTCTCATTTGCTTGAACACTAAATCCCCTTCCTTCAGCGGATGCTTTCTCACCTTTTTCTCGAAAGTCCTGGCCAACCTCTTCTGGTAGATCTGATTGTGATAATAAGCTTTCAGCCTACTCTCATCCAGTAAGTTTAAGTGCTGTAGCCTCTGCCGTGCCCATTTGGCCTCCGGAATTTGGGCTTCCATAACGACTCTCAGCGATTTGAGCTCTATCTCAACTGGCAATACTGCTTCCGTCTTGTATACCAGAGAAAATGGCGTAGCACCCGTAGACGTCCTTATTGTTGTCCTATATCCCCACAGTGCGAAGGGTAGCTTTTCTGCCCAGTCTTTGTAGGTTTGAACCATCTTGGATAGGATCTTCTTCATATTTTTATTAGCGACTTCTATTGCCCCATTAGCTTGTGGTCGGTAGGGAGAAGACCTATGGTGTTTGATACCATACTTCTCAAGGAGCTTCCTGGTTTCCCCCATGAACTGCACCCCGTTGTCAGACACTATGTGGTGAGGGAGGCCATATCTGCATATCAGATTTCTCTCTATGAACTTGGCCATATCTCTTGCGTCAATCTTTTTGAAGGATTCCGCCTCTACCCACTTGGTAAAATAGTCAATTGCGACTACGATGTATCTGTGCCCATTAGATGCCATAGGGCGAATCTCTCCAATGATATCTATCCCCCAAGCAGCGAAAGGCCAAGGCGACGTCAGATTGTGTAGCTCTGATACTGGCAGGTGTCTCAAATCTACGTATTGTTGGCACAACTGGCATTGCTTTACATATTTCGAGCAGTCATTGTCCATCGTAAGACAATAGAAGCCTTGTTTCATGATCTTCTTTGCGAGAGTCAAACCGTTTATGTGAGCCCGACAGGCGCCTGCATGGGTCTCCTCCATTACCCTGCGAGCTTCTTTTTCATTTAAGCACCTGAGCTGAATCCCATCTGCCTGTCTTTTGTACAATACTCCTTCCAAGGATATGAACTGAGCAGATAGCTTCCGGATCATTCTCTGGTATTTCTCGGTAGCTTCCTCTGGAAACCTATTGTTTTCCAAATAATTCATAATGTCAAAGTACCATAGTTTTCCATCCGCCACTTCTACATCCATTATTGGCTGGATCTCAAAGCTGGGCTTCTCAGAACTCGAAATCAGCACTAGTTTCATAGCTACTCCTTCAGGATTATCCCACATCGACACTAGGGTTGCTAACGCATCAGCTAGGCGGTTCTCGTCTCTTGGCACAAAGTGGAAAGTGCAGGTTTCAAACTGCCCACATATCTCTTTCAAATATTCAACGTAGGGTACCAGCCGCTCTTCCTTTACGGCCCATTCACCTCGGATCTGGTTAATCACCAAGGATGAGTCACCGAAGACTTCCACGTTCTTTGCCCCCAAAGCAGCTAAAGCTTCTAACCCGAAAGTGCATGCTTCGTATTCGGCTTCATTGTTGGTCGCTTTGTACCTCAGTTTCTTAGCTAGGGGGAGTTTCTCATTATCGAGGGTTGTCAAAATGATTTCGACTCCGGCCCCCTTATTGTTGACTGCCCCGTCGAAGTGTAACTGCCATCCTTGGATGGAAATCGCGATTATGCTCTCATCTGGAAAGGTGAACTCGGGAGTGTCCCCTTGAATAGGATGTTCGGCAAGAAATTCAGCTACGGCTCACCCCTTAATAGTTTTGCGAGTGATGTATTCCACATCAAACTCCTATAGCAAAAGCAGCCACCTCCCCATCTTACTAAGCAAAGACGACGCTTCTTGCAAATATCTCAACGGATTTTGCTTGGCCACTGCCTGAACATTGTATGAATGGAAGTAATGTCTCAGTTTCTTAGATGCCCAAATCACTGCGAGGCAGATTTTCTCTACTTCAGTATATTTAATCTCGTAAGCCAGGAACTTCTTGCTGAGGTAATAAACTGCGAATTCCACTCCAAATTCGTCCTCCTGAGCCATCATGGCGCCCACAGAACTGCCCTCCACTGCCAGATACAGGATAAGCGGTTTGACTGATTGCGGCGGCCTTAACACTGGCGGATTCAACAGATATTCCTTGATGCTGTCAAAGGCTTTCTGGCAGTCTTCATTCCAGACAACAGGCTGATTCTTTCTAACCAGTTTAAAAATAGGCTCGCATATTGAAGTGAGCTTGGCAATGAATCGACTGACGTACTGCAGCTTGCCCAGGAAACTCCTTACATCCTTCTCCTTTTACGGCACGGGCATCTCTCTGATGGCTTTTACCTTGTCTGGGTCAATTTCTATTCCCCTCTGGCTGACGACATGTCCCAACAGTTTCCCTGAAGTTACTCTGAAGATACACTTCTTGGGGTTAAGTCGCAGATTGTACTTATCGATCCCGGTGAAGAACTTCTCTAGAGCTTCAAAGTGGCCATCTCGGGTGGCTGACTTGACCATCATGTCATCGACATACACCTCTACCTCCTTGTGGATCAGGTCGCTTAGAATCTTGGTCGCCATCCTCTAGTATGTAGCCCCTGCATTTTTCAGGCCAAAAGGCATGACTCGGTAGGCATAGGTCCCCCATTCTGTAATGAAAGCAGTCTTAACCCGGTCAGCTATCTTGTTCAGGATCTGGTTGTAGCCCACATAACCATCCCAAAAGCTGTACATCGCGCAGTTGGTGGCACTTTCTATCAACACATCATTGTGGGGTAGTGGAAAATCATCTTTAGGGCAGGCCTTGTTCAGATCTCGATAATCCATACATACCCTGACCTTCCCATTTTTCTTTGCTACAGGGACTACATTGGCCAACCATGTAGGATACTGTACTTCAACAAGGAACTTGGCCTCAATCTGTTGCCGAATCTCTTCCTTGACCTTGTCTGCCCATTCTGGCCTGAGCCTTCTCAACTTCTGTTTCACATGCTTATAATCTGGATAAGTCGGGATAGCATATTCCGCGACGTTCCGATCGATTCCTGGCATGTCCTCATAGGTCCAGGCAAAGACTTTTTCATGTTTTCTTATTATTCTCTCAAAATTTTTTCTCTCATCAGGAGTTATATTTGATGCTATTAGAATTTCCTTCGTATTTTCTGAGGTCCCAAGATTAAAAGGTGTTGTATCAGTGGAATCAATATCAAAAATTGACGGAATATGATCATGTTCATGCATGTTGAAATCATTAAAAACATCGCACAAGTAAGAGAAATCATTTGCCTTATTAATAATATTATAATTGTCGTTTACATCATAAAAAAGTTCTGGAATAAAAAGACAATCTAAGCTAGAGTCTTCTTCTGCCTCCCTAGAGGTTGATGCTGCTGCAGCTTGCTCACTGACTACTTGGCTCAGTAGAGGCCCTTCAGGCACGTCTGAGGAAATCTTTAAATCCCCAATTTTCAATTCTGTTTCTGCCATCTTCTCTTTCCCTTTTAGCCTGGCAAACAACATCTTCTCGGTGACAACCTCTTCGGCCTCACATCTGTCCCAAGAATTGCACTGAGTCATGACCTCTTCATCCCAGAAGTTCTCAGCGGTCTTGATAACTCTGACATCCCAGTCAAAAACATCGTTGAAGATCTCAAATCCGGGGACAATCCTCCAATTTACGCATTGTGGCTTATCTTCTCCAGTATAGACGCATACCGAGGATGCGGGCACAAAGCTTTCTGAAATATGAGGGATCTTATCTATCGTCTTCTTCTTGCCAAAATCGCCTCTGTACCCCAGACCCTTTCGGTTCTTCTAACCTTGAGTGGTGATCGCAGTCTGCAGCCCCTGGGAGTTTCTACCCAAACCAGCCCCAGGGAGATAGTGCATTTTTTTCATCATGTTAACCACAGCTGGGTTATCCACTGACCCGTGCTCTTCTCCTATCATTGACACATGGAAGCCGCTAAATGGCTGGTTAGCAATTTTAAGAGCTGATACCTGGTTCTCCCTAGCTGCCTTAATAGTTATCACCTCCCCTTCATGTGGGAATTTTATCATTTGATGCAGCGTGGATGGTACTCCTCCTAATCTGTGAAACCAAGGCCTCCCGAGCAGGGCTGAGAAGTTAGCTGGAATGGGTAGAACCACAAACTCTACTTCTACCTCAATGGGTCCCGTCTTGACCAGGGTCTTGAATGTTCCCGAGGCATGCCTTCTTGAATTATCATAGGCCGTAATCGTCAAGTCTGATTCTCGGAGAATATCCTCACTCAATCCAAAAGCCTGAAGGGCTATCAGAGGGCAAACATTCATAGAAGATCCATCATCTACCATAATACAAGCGGTGTGCTTGTTGTTAATCTGTGCTTTGATGTACAGAGGTCAGTTATGATCGCCGCCCTCGACTGGCAGGTCGATATCGGAAAAAACTAATCTCTCACCCGATCCTTCTTTAACTAGACCCAAAATTTCCGATGGGGAAACTGTGGTGGCGACAGTGGACTCAGTCAAAGCCTCTACTACTTTTTGCCTGTGAGAAGGAGACTGTCTTAAAAGATCCCAGATAGATATCTGAGCTGAGGTCTTTTTCAACTGCTTGACAATCGGGCTCTCCTCCGACTCTTTTTCCTCCGACGTCTGCGCTGGTTCTGGTACCCTTGTAATCTCGGGGACCACTCTCCCACCTCTCGTTACAGCCCCTACCTCTTCTTCATCCTCATCAGATTTCCACAAGTCAGAGTTCTTCTCTCCTTCCCCTTCGGCCTCTCCGCCGCTTTCACTGCTCGACCAACAATCAATGGTCACTATAACAGCTCTTTCTTCTTTATCCTCAGAACAAACAACAGCAATACCCTCGCTCCCATATAAATCCTGCAGCACGTACCACTCTGGCAAGCTGGATTCGATCATAAAAACTGGTGGTGGTACGACATTGCAACCAGGCTTCTTCTTATCTTCCCTCTTCTCGAGGTCAGAAATTTGCTTGTCATCGATCAGATCTTGAATAGAGTGCCTCAGCGCCTTACACTTGTCTGTTAGATGGCCTGTGTGCTGATGAAATGCACAGTATTCATTGTCCTTGTGACCCGGCTTCCCTTGCGTCATAGCAGGCCTAGGAGCAAAGGGTTGCAACTTTCCTTCTTTCATCAATCTTCTTAAGACCCAAGACAGTGGTCTTCCTAAGTTCAAAAACTTCCTCAGGGTAGTTGCATCAGCAGCAGTGATAACTTCAATATAGTGTTTAGTTTTCATAGTGTTTTAGTGTGATTTTTGGGTGTTTAGTTGTGTCTAATGTTAATTTATGTTTCTTTTATGTTAATTTTGTTAATTTTAGCCAAATTGAAGTTTTGATTCATTTTAGAAAGCATTTTGATGTTAATTTCGTGCCTTTGTAGGTTTTTGCCCAAGAGGTCACGGTCACAATGAATTGGTTGTGACCGTGACATAAGGAGATTGCAGGCAGAATGGAAGTCGCAGGGGTCACGGTCACAATGAAATTGGTTGTGACCGTGACATAATTATCAAATGGGCAGAATGCAAAAGTTGAAGACCTCACGGTGGCAACCAAACTTCATTGTCACCGTGACATGTCAATTTAGCAAGGCAGAATCGAGGCAGCATGTACCTCACGGTCACAATGGATTTCATTGTGACCGTGAGATAATTAATTCCTGGACAGAAGCAAACTTCGAAGACCTCACGGTGACAATGAATTTCATTGTCACCGTGACCTATTTCCTGTGCGTGAATAGATTTGAAATTCTCGACTGAACACGGTGACAATGAATTTCATTGTCACCGTGACCCATCTGGAACTATAAAAACGAACTTTTCTATTTTGCTAGGGTTCCGATTTTTTTAGTTAGTTTTTGTTATTAGTCTTTGCAGCTGAGATTTTGAGAGATATTCTTCGGTCCTAAACTTCAATTTTCGTTCTTGTTTTTGGTTTTCTATTAGTAATTGAGATTAATTTGCTTTAGTTTCATAGTTAAATTTCAAGAGATTTGCTAGTTTTTAGTTTTTTCCAGAATTTTAGTTATTTTCTCCATTGAAGATTCGAAGAAAGAGATTGAAGATCGAGCAATTCAACCGGGATTTTCTCAATGAATTTCAGGGTTTATTCTTTCTTTTACTCTTTTGATTTTGTAATGGAATGTGAGTAGTCGTTTAGTTGTTCGGGGGATCTCTGAATCTCCTATATCTAAGATGTGAATTATGAACATCTATTGAGTTTATGTATGAAAGATTGGTTTATTTTGCTGGTGTTTATTGCTTGTTTATGGATTTTAGTTTTTCAGTTCAATTTCCAATTGTGATGAATGATTTATTTCATATGTCTATGTTGGTGAATGAATTTGTTAATTGGATGCCATGAATGTATTTTCTTCTCAGAATTTTCTATTATGTTGCTGTGGTGTTTAGACTACTCCGGAATGGGAATCTAAATAGACAGGATTTTATGATTTAAGATTTGAGTGATGAGCGAAATAATGAGGTTTTGGGATGTTTGACTCCGGAATGGGAAAGCAAACCGAACCTAGGATTTTAGACCCGTGATTAGGCTAGTTGTATGACTTGCTCCGGAATGGGACGTTATGCAATTAGAGTAGCTTGCTCTGGAATGGGACGCTTGGGTTAAGAGGGTTATCCCGATTTCTTTCATATAAGATTCATAGGTTGATTTTATTCATATTTGGGTAAGGGGTGGATGAGTGAACTTGAACAACGCTTTTATAATTTGATATCTTTTCTCGTTTTTTATTTACTTTTATCTTGGCTAGTTTTACTGTCATTTAATTTATTTTTACTTAACCATTACAGTAGTCGATTAATTTATTAGTTTTAGTTTAGTTATAATTAAATCAATCCAATAACTGGGAATTCTTTAGCATACATTCAATTTTCATAACTTGCGTGTTCAGTCCCTTGGGTACGATAACTCGGAGTAATAATTTTACTCCATTATATTACTTGTCAATTCAGTACACTTGCTGAGGTCGTGTCAAGTTTTTGGCGCCGTTGCCGGGGACTGGCGTTGTTTTAAGTCTTGATTATTATTTGTGTGTGTTTTTATTTTTATTTTATTTTATTTTATCTTATTTTTATTTATTCTTTATTCTTTTCAGGTGGTTGTTGAAGGTGTATGAGCAGAAGAAGACAAGAACAAATAGCACCTTACGATCCTGAAATCGAGAGGACTTTACACCAACAATTAAGAGCAAACAGGATTAATAACATGGACGAAAATCCGCTTCCTATTGGTGAAATTCCTCCTGGAAATGAACAAGTGCTGAGGGCACAAAATCAGAATCCGGGGCATAATAGAGAAGAGATCCCTAGGCAGAGGACAATTAGGGACTATGCGGTGCCTAGATGGAATGAAGATAATAGGACAATTGTGCTGCCCAGGGGAGTGCAATTTGAACTTAAACCAGCCACCATTGGTATGGTACAGCGAAATCAGTTTTCGGGTGCAGATGTCGAAGATCCTGCACAACATTTGGACATTTTCTTAGAGATCAGTGATACGGTTCAAATTCCTGGAGTGTCATCTGACGCGGTAAGATTAAAGCTGTTCCCTTTTACACTGATTGGAAAAGCTCGTGAATGGCTGCAAATGCTACCTAGACAGTCAATTAGATCTTGGGATCAGTTGCAAGAAAAATTTTTGATGAGATTCTTCCCTCCCACAAAGACTGCGAACATCAGAAATAGTATATTAGGCTTTAGTCAGATGAGTGAGGAGCCCTTTCATGAAGCATGGGAAAGGTTTAGAAGATTGTTGAGAAGCTGTCCACACCATGAGATAGCAATTTACCATTTGATGACCACTTTTTATTCTGGGGTTACACCACAGACAAGATCCTTATTAGATGCTTCATCAGGAGGGTCATTTATGAATAGGTTACCAGAGGAAGCTTTTCAATTACTGGATGAAATGGCAGCTAATGATGCTCAATGGTCTAATCCTAGAGCAGTTCCGAGAAGACAGGGGATACATGCTGTGGATGAGGTATCGATGCTGAAGGCACAGATGGAATCTATGAGGAAGGAGATGAGTAGTTTAAAAGTGCAGAATGTAGCTGCTGTGGGCCAAGAGAGTGGATGGTATGAATAGGAGCAAGGTGGGCAAGAAAGTGGAGGATCGATGGGTGATGTCAATGCTGTGGGAGATTTCAGAAGGAATGACCCTTACAGTAACAATTATAACCCGGGATGGAGAAATCATCCAAATTTTTCCTGGAAAGATGGAATTCCAAATGCTTCATCCTCTAATCCGCAAGTAAGAGCTCCCTTTAACCAAAACATCCATCAAAACCACGGGCAGCCATATCAACCACCATATCCACCTCCTCAGAACCAAGGGCAGCAGTACCACCCACCGGGTTATCAACCCAGGCCACCTGTTCAAGAGAGAAAGCCAAATCTGGAAGACATGTTGGCTACATTCATTAACAGTCAATAGCAGTTTATGAATAACCAACAGCAATTCATGGTAAATCAAGAATCTAGATGGAAGTCTCAAGAGCAGTGGAACCGGAACCAGGATGCCTCCATAAGAAATTTGGAAACTCAAGTGGGACAGCTTGCAAATTCTGTGTCCCAGAGGCAACCAGGAACATTTCCTTCAAATGTAGACCGAAATCCAAAAGAGGAGGCTAAGGCAATTACACTGAGGAGTGGTAAGGAAGTGGAACCGAAAGTTGATCAAGGTAAAAATCTTTTATCAGAAAAGGAGGAGCCGACACGGACGGTAAGTAATTCTAACTCTAAGTTAGAAGTTAAAGAAAATGCTCCTAAAAATGACAAGGGAAAGAGTATAGTGAATCCTAAGATAGATGATCTTGATATTAATAAACTGCCATTTCCTGCTATTGCTAGACAGGAAAAGAAAAATGAGCAAAAAGCTAGGTTTCTAGAGATGTTTAAGAAACTGCACATAAATTTACCATTTGCTGAAGCTTTAGCTCATATGCCTAACTATGCTAAATTCATGAAAGAACTCTGTTCTAATAAAAAGAAATTAGAAGGGCATGAGACTGTACAACTAACAGAAAATTGCAGTGCTATTATTATGAACAAGATTCCTGAGAAACTGGAAGATCCAGGTAGCTTTACTCTTCCTTGTGTTATTGGTGAAGATTTTTACGGTAATGCTCTATGTGATCTAGGTGTAAGCATAAACTTAATGCCTTATTCGATATGCAGGAAGCTGAATCTTGGAGAGCTTAGGGAGACAGGAATGCGACTCCAACTAGCAGACAGGTCCATGAGGAGACCAAAGGGAGTGATTGAGGATCTGCTAGTGAAGGTGGGAAAATTTATTTTTCCAGTGGATTTTGTGGTAATGGAGATGGAAGAAGACCACAAGGTGCCATTAATTGTGGGGAGGCCATTTTTAAATACCGCCAAGGCGTTGATAGACGTTCATGGTCAAACGGTTACCCTAAGGTTTAATGGTGAGGAGTTGGTGGTAGATATGAACAAGGCTCAAAAATACCCATCTGGTGATGTGAAAGAGTCTATATATGTTGTGGATGTAATAGATGATTGTGTGGAGGAAATGCAAGAAAAAGAATTGGGAGCTGATTCAGAAAATAAGTATCTACTACATTCAGTGGAGGGAGAAGAATGTGAAGAAGAGATGAGGGGACAAGAGATAGCAAGTGTGGAGATAGAAGACAAAAAGGAGAAAATTGATCCTAAAGAGGGGGATGCAAAAGCTGAACTTAAACCTCTTCCCTCTCACTTGAAGTATGTGTTTTTAGAAAATGAGAATAAACCAGTAATCGTTTCTTCTTTGTTGTCAGGTGTAGAAGAGACAATGCTGCTAGAGGTGCTGAAAAAGCACAAAGGAGCCATTGGCTGGAAGACCTCAGATTTGAGGGGAATTGACCCAAGCTACTGTGCACATAGGATCCCAATGGAGGAGGAGTGCAAGCCGGTAGCTCAGCCTCAACGGCGACTCAATCCAGTCATGCAAGAGGTAGTAAAGAAGGAGGTACTTAAACTCCTAGACTCAGGTATTATCTACCCTATCTCTGACAGTAAGTGGGTGAGTCCTGTGCAATGTGTGCCTAAAAAGGGGGGAATGACGGTGGTAAAGAATGAACTAGATGAGTTAATTCCAACTCGTACAGTTACGGGTTGGAGAGTCTGCATTGATTTTAGGCGGTTAAATAATGCCACTAGGAAGGACCATTTCCCTTTGCCTTTTATATACCAAATGTTAGAGAGGTTAGCGGGTAATAGGTTTTACTATTTTTTAGATGGGTATTCGGGATATATGCAGATTCCAATAGACCCTGAGGATCAGGAGAAAACGACCTTTACCTGCCCATATGGCACATTTGCATATAGGAGAATGCCTTTTGGGTTATGTAATACACCGGCTACGTTTCAGCGGTGTATGATGGCCATTTTCCATGATTTTATAGAAAAATTTATGGAAGTATTCATGGATGATTTCACCATATATGGGGCTGATTTTGAGAGCTGTTTACAGCATCTTGATCTAGTACTAGGGAGGTGTGAAAAGACTAACCTGGTATTGAATTGGGAAAAATGCCATTTTATGGTGAGAGAGGGCATAGTGCTGGGACACAAAATTTCAGAGAATGGGATAGAGGTAGATAAGGCCAAAGTTGAAGTAATTGAAAAATTACCACCTCCGACAAATGTTAAGGGCATAAGAAGTTTTTTAGGACATGCAGGGTTTTACAGGCGTTTTATTAAAGATTTTTCAAAAATTGCAAAACCCTTGTCTAATTTACTTATGAAAGATGCTCCTTTTGTTTTTGACAGTGCATGTATGTTAGCATTTGAAACTTTAAAGAAACGACTTATTTCAGCTCCGGTGATTATATCTCCGAATTGGAATTTGCCGTTCGAACTAATGTGTGATGCTAGTGACTTTGCAATAGGGGCAGTGCTTGGACAACGAAGAGATAAGATTTTTTATGCCATATATTATGCTAGTCACACTTTGACAGGAGCACAGGTAAATTACACCACCACAGAGAAAGAACTTCTCGCTATAGTATATGCGTTTGAAAAGTTCAGGCCGTATTTGCTGGGTGCAAAAGTGGTGGTGTGGTCGGATCATGCAGCCTTGAGGCATTTATTCGCAAAGAAGGAATCAAAACCAAGGCTGATTCGATGGGTACTTTTGTTGCAGGAATTCGATTTGCAAATTAAGGATAAGAAGGGCGCTGAGAATTTTGTGGCAGATCATCTGTCCCGATTGGAAAATGATCGTATTGAAAAAGGGGAAATTTTAGATTTATTTCCCGATGAGCATATTTGTGCTGTATTTTCCTGTGAAAATTCTGTACCTTGGTTTGCTAATATTGCTAATTTTCTTGCAGGGGGCTTTATGCCAAAGGATTTTTCATGGCAGCAAAAGAAGAAATTGCGTGCGGATGCGAGACACTACATATGGGATGATCCCTACATTTTCAAATTATGCGCCGACCAAGTGTTAAGATGGTGTATCTCAGATGCGGAGACCAGTGCAATCATCACAGCTTGTCACAGTGGAGAAGCTGGTGGACATCATGGGCCGAATAGAACGGTAATGAAAATTCTATCTTCTGGTTTTTATTGGCCAACAATGTTTAAAGATGTCCAATATTATGTGAAAAGTTGTGATAGATGCCAAAGAGTAGGAAATATATCCAAACGTGATGAGATGCCCTTAACAAATGTGCTTGAGGTTGAATTATTCGATGTTTGGGGAATAGATTTCATGGGACCTTTTCCGGTTTCATACGGGTTTGAATACATTCTGGTAGCAGTGGATTATGTTAGTAAATGGGTCGAAGCTGTAGCTACTAGGACTTGTGATGCACGAATTGTGTTAGAATTTTTAAGAAAAAATATTTTTACCCGTTATGGAGCTCCTAGAGCCATTATAAGCGATGGTGGTAAGCATTTTGTTAATCACCAATTCAATGCTTTATTAAAGAAATTTGGCATTAGGCATAAAGTCACAACCCCATATCATGCTCAGGCTAATGGTCAAGTAGAAGTGTCAAATAGGGAATTAAAGGCCATTTTAGAAAAAACGGTAAATTCCTCTAGGAAAGATTGGTACCTTAGGCTAGACGAAGCTTTATGGGACTATAGGACTGCTTTCAAGACGCCAATAGGGATGTCCCCCTTTAGGCTGGTTTATGGGAAGTCCTGTCATCTTCTGGTGGAATTAGAACATAAAGCCTATTGGGCTACGAAATTTCTAAATTTTGACCTTGAGAATGCAGGAAAGTGCAGGTCTTTGCAGCTGAATGAACTTGAGGAGCACCGATTCTGGGCTTATGATCATGCCACCAAATACAAGGACATCACCAAGAAGCAGCATGATCGGAAGTTAGTTCGGAAGGAAGTTGTGCCTGGGATGCATGTACTTCTTTATGACAGTAGGCTGCGATTATTCCCTGGTAAGTTGAAGTCGAGGTGGAAGGGGCCATATCAAGTAGTGGCTGTGAACAAGTTTGGAGTGGTAACGCTGAAACACCCGAGGGGTGAGACAGAATTCAAGGTAAATGGACATCGTGTGAAGCCTTATTTTACATCTTCGTTTGATAATGCTTCCACGATCGTCACTCTTATAGATCCTTGACGGTTTTAAAAGTCCAGCTGCGGACTTGTGAAATGCAGAACTACTTTTTATCTTCATTTATCTGTATCATTTAATGGTATTTTGTCTAGGAAGTTAATCTTGTTTCATTTTGTAAATTTTAGGTTTAGAAGAGAAATTATGCTTTGTTGGAAAAGATTCAAAACATTTGTATCAAGAGATTTGGAGAAATTGATGAATGTGTGCAAGTGTGCAGGTAGACACGGTCACAATGAAATTCATTGTGACCGTGATCAAAGGAGGATGCATTCTGGATTCTGGTTGATGCACATGTCACGGTCACAATGAAATTCATTGTGACCGTGACCATCAGGTAAGTTACATTCTGTTTTGAGGAGTGCACATGTCACGGTGACAATGAATTTCATTGTCACCGTGAGGTAGAGTGAGTGACATTCTGTTTTCAAACTGGGTTATGTCACGGTCACAATGAATTTCATTGTGACCGTGACATATTGCACATTCGATTCTGTTTTCCAATTTGGTAATGTCACGGTGACAATGAATTTCATTGTCACCGTGACCCCATGACGGTTAAATTTTGGAATGCAAATTTTTTATGTGTCACGGTCACAATGAAATTCATTGTGACCGTGACCAACGAAAGGAAGTTTTAAAAAAAAAACCCAAGTTTTCTATTTGTTCTTTCTCACTTTCTCACACCTCTTTCACTCTCACGAGCACGATTTATTTTCTCTGCATTCCGTGTATATCTTTTCTCTTTTTAGACCATCACTCCGGATTTCCTCCAACAAGTAAGTATTTTCTTTTCCTTTTTCAATTTATTTGCATTCATTTATTTTTATCTTTCTTCCTCCCTGCGTCCTCTGTTCCAGTGGATGTCCATGGCTGTGATAGATGCGATTCTTGTGCCGATGTTTTTCTTTTTCTTCTTTGCGATTTTGCGATTCAAGCTATGCATACCTTACATTCCTACTCCCCCATTTCAAGTTGTTTTCTTTATTTGGAACGAGTTGGGTTGGGATGTTAGGGCAAGCATATGTATAGGATTAAATTGAAATTTTTCTACCAATTCTAGGTTCATAATAGAAATTGACTGGTTTTAATTGTTTAATCTGTGTTGTCATGACTGATTGTTGACATTGTGGGTTCTTGGTATGATCTTTAAACTTAAATTTCATCAGTAACTTATCTGCATACCAGGTGTTCGACTGAATGTTTGAATGAATGCTTTTCTTGTTTTTCTCCAATTCCTGCCATGTGAAATGCCAAGATTCTTTCGCAATATTGTTCGAATGAGAGTGTTGTTCCCATTCATCAATTTTACCTGTTGACAGTAGCTCGAATTCTCTTAAACTTTTATATGCATTTTGTGGGTTTAAGACTGCAATTGCTCACATATTTTGCTGAATTAAGCTTCTGTTCATTTAAATTCTACTTGCATTCGTGTATCTTTTATGTTATTCAATTGGAATTAGGAGATTGCCCCAAAGTTAGCATCAATTTCCCTGTATGCTGTATTTTTCAAATACATTGCTGTTGATGCCATCTCATGCTGTTGAACTTGATTTTTTCCATGTTATGTAGTGGCTCCCAAAAGAAAGAGCACAGCATCTGCTTCTAGCTCTGGCAGCCAACCCCCAAGCACGGATTCAGTAGACATTTCAAAGGTGCCAGCATGGGTCCCAGCTGCTAAAAAGGTTCCATATGCTCGGTTCACCAAATGCTCGTTCATCCCAACGAGTTATTTGGATTTTGGACTGTTGGAAAAAATCGGCATCAAGAATGAAGTCCAGCAACTTATAGGCAACATTGGCTGGGAGCGGGTATTTATGCTCAACGAGAAAGTCTACCCCACCTTGACGAGGGATTTTGTGTCCACTGTCACGTGTAGACCAGGCCGCAATCTCATCACGGATCCAGGTTCTGTTTCATTTTTCTTGGACTCGATTGAGTATAACCTAACCTTCCATGAATTTTCAGAATATCTTGGATTTCCACATTTGGTTCCGGATTGGTATGAGGATTATACTAAAGATGGCGCGTGGGCAATCATCCGAGATACTGTGACTGCCACACAGTATGTCTCAGGAAAAACGAAGGCCCATCATCTGAACAGTCACATTTTGCGGATCCTCCACAGATTTTTTTCTTTATCTCTGCTCAGCCATGCCGATTCAGCGGGCCAAGTGAACTTGCCGGAAGCCCTGTTTCTTGCGTGCATGATCCAGGGTGTCCGAATAAATGGCGCCACTCATTTCTGGCACAAACTGGAGGAGATGCAATGGAAGTCTAAGAAAGTGACAAAAATTGCACTGGGAGGATTTGTAACCGCCATTGCCAAGCGCGTCCGCCATCCATTAAAAAAATACAAATCACTGCCTTCTGTTGCCACCATCGATCAGAAAATGCTCATCAACATGAAGGTACTCGTGAAGGATGTGACAACGGCCGATGGTTTTCGGTTGTCCACTAGGGAGGAGTATTTACATGGAGTTGAGCGAGGTTTGGGCGGTTTACCACATGAGCAGGAGGACGATCCAGAGGCCCACGCTCCCCCAGCCCCCGAGCCCCAGCCGTTATCTTCAGCACATTATGACGCGCTTATGGAGCGGATGGATAGTATTTCCGCCACCCAGACTGAGCTCCGATCTCAGATGGAGCAAGTGCTTTATGGCCTGGCGTCTCTGACGTCCAGATTTGATGCACATTTCCCCCCACCGCCACCATCATCCGATCTATGATCAGGGAGACCCTTATCTTTTGTTTTGACTTTTGTTTATTTTATTTTTATTTTTCTTTTTGATCTGTAATATTATTACTTGCTGGGGACAGCAAGTTTTTTATGTGGGGGGTAGGAGACATTAATTTTGCATTATACATGTAATTAACAGTCATTCCATTGATGTATGATGCATGGTTAGTTCTGTTTTAGTTTATTTGCACTTTATTACGGTTGCCTAAATATCCTTATCTTAGTTTAGCTTAACCTCAGTTATTCCTGTTGTGAATGTTTTGAACTTTAATTGGAGAATAGTATATCTTAAAAACTGATCTTGGCATACGAGTAGTTGGAAGTTTTAAAAGCAAATAGAATCTCAATCGGTTATATATCTTGTGATTTCAAATCTTTTATGCACTATAGGCTTGTTTGTAAAAATTGAAAAAATCCGGTCCGTAAGAGTTTTTGAGTGAAGGAATGGTAGGATAATTAGAACCTTCCTCATCACCCTTCGAAACATGATAATAACTGAAACAAGTTTAGGACATGATTAAGGCAATTTGTTCTTTGACAGCCATTTTTTAAACAGCTTTAGACCTACCTGTTTATATTATTTCCATTGCTAGCCCCGTTGAGCTGATTTAGTATGCTAAAAGCGTACTACGAAATTTTCTTGTTACACTATTATTTTACCATTTAGCCTAAATGCCTTTGCCTACCCGTTTCTAAGAATTGGCCACTCTAGGATTGGGTTGGAATATCATTGAAAGTTGAATAAGAGTATCTATTGTTGGAATAGTGGAAGTGTGAGAAGAATTGTTGAATTTTGTGGGCATTATTTAGTATGGTGTTAAACTTTCCCTCATTAGATGGGTATAAGAAATTCTAGACTTTGGGTACCCCAGAGAAAAAAAAAAGAAAAAAAAATAAAAATAAAAAGAAGAGAAAGAAAAAATAAAGAAAAAAGAAAAGAAAAAAAAACTGATGATGAAAGTTTGATGAGTTCTGTGGTTTCTATTGGTCAAATTTGATGTATTGAATATAGAAAAATTCAAGTGTGGGGTACCTTTGAGTAGAGAAAGATATACTCATAATTACGGAATTGGATTTAAAAGTGAATTAAAAGGGAAATTCATCATTTTGTTGTTGTTGAGTTCAATGCATATTATGTATGGAGAAGTAGACAACATTGGAAATTATGGGTGAATTGAAGGTAGGATCTGGACAATTTTGTTCAGTTTGGTTAGTTGAATTTTAGGTAAAGTGGCAAATTCTTAGTTTGAATTCTTTAACTTTTCTTGTTAGCCAATACCTTAACCTAACATTACAACCCTGGAATAAGTCCTTTTGATTCTATTATTGGTTTGAGTTGTTTAAGTGGAGATGACCCTTGTGGTTCCGGTGCTAAAGGAGAGGCGTATGATTATCCTGAGTTTTAAGCGCGAAACCTATATGCGAATTCATTTGCATATTTAATTTCTTTGCTCAATTACTGGAATGCATTGGTTGTTTTGTTTTGAAAAGAGAAAATTGGTTTTGAGCCTAGCACACACACGTGTGAAATTACTTGATATAAATTGATTTGAGAATTTGTAACTAAGACCCTGCTACTTGGTGCTATGCCTGTTGTTAAGTTTTCATATTCTGAGTTAGAGTTTGAGATTTCAGGAATTTGGATAATTCATTTACTCGAGGACGAGCAAAATCTAAGTGTGGGGTATTTTGATAACTTCAATATAGTGTTTAGTTTTCATAGTGTTTTAGTGTGATTTTTGGGTGTTTAGTTGTGTCTAATGTTAATTTATGTTTCTTTTATGTTAATTTTGTTAATTTTAGCCAAATTGAAGTTTTGATTCATTTTAGAAAGCATTTTGATGTTAATTTCGTGCCTTTGTAGGTTTTTGCCCAAGAGGTCACGGTCACAATGAATTGGTTGTGACCATGACATAAGGAGATTGCAGGCAGAATGGAAGTCGCAGGGGTCACGTTCACAATGAAATTGGTTGTGACCGTGACATAATTATCAAATGGGCAGAATGCAAAAGTTGAAGACCTCACGGTGGCAACCAAACTTCATTGTCATCATGTTAACCAGCCCCAGGGAGATAGTGCATTTTTTTCATCATGTTAACCACAGCTGGGTTATCCACTGACCCGTGCTCTTCTCCTATCATTGACACATGGAGGCCGCTAAATGGCTGGTTAGCAATTTTAAGAGCTGATACCTGGTTCTCCCTAGCTGCCTTAATAGTTATCACCTCCCCTTCATGTGGTAATTTTATCATTTGATGCAGCGTGGATGGTACTCCTCCTAATCTGTGAAACCAAGGCCTCCCGAGCAGGGCTGAGAAGTTAGCTGGAATGGGTAGAACCACAAACTCTACTTCTACCTCAATGGGTCCCGTCTTGACCAGGGTCTTGAATGTTCCCGAGGCATGCCTTCTTGAATTATCATAGGCCGTAATCGTCAAGTCTGATTCTCGGAGAATATCCTCACTCAATCCAAAAGCCTGAAGGGCTATCAGAGGGCAAACATTCATAGAAGATCCATCATCTACCATAATACAAGCGGTGTGCTTGTTGTTAATCTGTGCTTTGATGTACAGAGGTCAGTTATGATCGCCGCCCTCGACTGGCAGGTCGATATCGGAAAAAACCAATCTCTCACCCGATCCTTCTTTAACTAGACCCAAAAGTTCCGATGGGGAAACTGTGGTGGCGATAGTGGACTCAGTCAAAGCCTCTACTACTTTTTGCCTGTGAGAAGGAGACTGTCTTAAAAGATCCCAGATAGATATCTGAGCTGCGGTCTTTTTCAACTGCTTGACAATCGGGCTCTCCTCCGACTCTTTTTCCTCCGACGTCTGCGCTGGTTCTGGTACCCTTGTAATCTCGGGGACCACTCTCCCACCTCTCGTTACAGCCCCTACCTCTTCTTCATCCTCATCAGATTTCCACAAGTCAGAGTTCTTCTCTCCTTCCCCTTCGGCCTCTCCGCCGCTTTCACTGCTCGACCAACAATCAATGGTCACTATAACAGCTCTTTCTTCTTTATCCTCAGAACAAACAACAGCAATACCCTCGCTCCCATATAAATCCTGCAGCACGTACCACTCTGGCAAGCTGGATTCGATCATAAAAACTGGTGGTGGTACGACATTGCAACCAGGCTTCTTCTTATCTTCCCTCTTCTCGAGGTCAGAAATTTGCTTGTCATCGATCAGATCTTGAATAGAGTGCCTCAGCGCCTTACACTTGTCTGTTAGATGGCCTGTGTGCTGATGAAATGCACAGTATTCATTGTCCTTGTGACCCGGCTTCCCTTGCGTCATAGCAGGCCTAGGAGCCAAGGGTTGCAACTTTCCTTCTTTCATCAATCTTCTTAAGACCCAAGACAGTGGTCTTCCTAAGTTCAAAAACTTCCTCAGGGTAGTTGCATCAGCAGCAGACACCTTAACCGTTCTTCTGGTGCTACCACTGGAACCAGTTGGCCTGCTGGTTCCCTGACCGGTATTAGCTCTCTTTGCAAAATTATCATTACTGGCTTTCTGGGCCAAGAAATCTCCCTCCGCTTCAATGGCTATGTCTTTGAGAGACTCCCAATCCTTCAGCCCTTTCATCTTCAGACCATCCCTCAAATACGGGCTTGCATTCTTGATAAACAAACGGATCTGGTCTTGGGTGTCTGGCTTTCTTCGCATTTCCATTACTCGATTTCGCCAGCGGGTGAGATAATCGTGAAAAGATTCCCCGGCCTTCTGCTGGAGCAATTCAAGATCTTTAAGAGTCACCTCCATCCTGGTGTTGCAATCATATTGCCTCAAGAACTCCTCCGTGAGTAGATCCCAATCTTCCTTAGTTCGACGATCGAGACTATGATACCAGTCGATGGCATGAGCGGTCAGACTCAGACAAAAATACTCCACCTTCTGCTTATTAGACAAAGTGGTCCCTTTCATGACCAGAGAGTATTGCGTCACGTGGGCAGTCGGGTCAGGAGTACCGTCAAATTTTGGCACGTCAGGCATCTTGAAATTGTAAGGAATCGGGTCTTCTCCCTCCAATTCCTTGTCCTCCGGGTTCATCCCCTGACCTCTACTCAGCATACGGGCGATGGCTTTAAACCTCTCCTCCATCTTCTTCAGAATGAACTCATCAGTTTGAGGTGCCTTCCCTCTCTCAGAGGCAATGCTCATCTTGTCGTCTTCGATATCTCTATCATCATCTATCCTCAGCGCTGGTCTTCGTCTCTGCTCTCACGAAGCTACTGACCTCAGCTCTACTGGCGGCGGCCGGATAGGCTCTTCTCGCCTCTCAGCCCTTTCTTCCTCTTGCTCATTCTATCTCACGGGAGAAGGAGGTGGTGGATTCTGTGGATCATTCTGTTGTGCCAAAGCAGCTAGCATGTTCATCATTCTGCCCTCAAATTCCTCAAACCGTCGGCCCACTTCTTCTGCAATCATGGCCCTGGTGGCATCATCTCCCCTAGGTGAGTTTACCATCTCAGATACGGTACAGCTGACTTCTAGTAAGATTTCTGGAAGGCCTTCTCTATCTAGCAGTTCAGATGCAGGAACTCGGATCAGTCATCCGGTAGGCGATCTAGTCCACCTAGGCAGATCTATGATGGCTGCAAGGACAAGGCATTAGATGTGATGCATGGAATGTAGATGTAATGCATGGTCGTGATACGCAACATTCACAAAACACAAGCAAGCAAGTAGGTCCTTCCACCCTTATTTCTCCCACACACGTGGTCGTGCAGTCTCTTTCCTAGGTGGGATTAGCCCAAGGGTCAATGAGGGACCCAATGGACACGCGTGGTGCATGGCAAAAAATCGGCAGCATGACACTCCTATGCTAATGTACAAGCGAATGGATAATGATCATCATGTATTTAGACGTTCCAAAAATTTCGATATGGCCCTACCGGGGCATGAAAGCCTTTGGCTAGGTTACCAAGCAAGACATCTGGACTCACCCAATACATGAGAATCCATACAGCAAGCATGGAATTATGGTTCATATCACCTGTGGAAAGTAACTACGGTTGTTAAATGAGCTTTGGACAAGGGAGATGTTACTTTAGGGCTACCCAAGCATGATCCCTGCCGATAGGTCTAGCTCATCACGAGCATAACGACCGGTCGGGTCATCATTTTGATATACCATTGAGGCACGAGGCTTAGGCTGGTGAATATCCTTAACACTTCCCTAAATTGAGTGAAAATAGGGTCGTGCTTCAGGAACGCACCGGGGCTAATAGAGGGACCAAATAAGCATATTCTAAAGCTCTAATGGGATGTAATGCAAATTTGAGAGAAAGCAAATTTATGAATTAAATTTTAATCATAAATGTTAAACGAGGTATTTTCAAATCAAAATCTCGAACCATAAAGTCCCCAGTGGAGTCGCCACTGTGACGCACGCCGGAATCCCCGCGGCCGCCCCTCAAACTGCCCGCTTGAGGGCGATTAGGCATTTATGGGTCCGCTGACAGCTTGCAATAACTTGCAAGTGCATCTATGTTGGGCAACAAGGAGGTTTCATGGAGTCGCCACCCAATAGAACATTAGGAAAGTTTCTCTCGCCTCGGAGAGCCTAAGACTGCGCTCAATATCCATTTTGGGCCAACCAAAGGGGTTTTGGAGGGTGAACCTCTCGCCCTAAGGAGCCAAGGATTAATACCAAAGTCTCGTGACACAAGAGGTGTCTTGGAGGGTAAACCTCTCGCCTCTTTGAGCCCAAAGACCAGAGCTGGGTTCGGGACTTCTCATCTATTTCTACCTCGATTATTTTAAGATCAAATTTTAATTATCATTAATTCGCTCTCTCTCCACACGATGCAATTGATTAAAAGGCGCATTTATTCACATTTGAAAAGCAATAAATGAGCAAGTAAATAGTGAAAGCAATAAATTACAATAATACAAGGAGCGGAATACAACTCGCTTTTATAGATATACGATACATACACGAATCGGGGCATTGCTTATTTTGAGGACTTTGGTCCTCGCATGCATCATTATTAAAACTGGATATTTCTATTGTGAGGATTTTTATTGGATAAAAATAGGACATTGGGTGCTTATGTTTATGAAAACCTCTCTTTATTAAATATAAAACCTTAATCAATTTTTACATTTAGCGGGATAAAAAAAGGGTATACTCATATGCATTAAATGATTAAAGAATAAACAAATACAGGAAATAACCAAGAAGGTTAGAAAACTAAACCAGACGGAATCCTCCGAGCATGGTAGATCGCCCCTCGAGTTTAGGATAGTCCAAGAAAATCAATATATGCTCACAAAAGGTTAATGGGTGTTAATATACAAAAGCCCGATTATAAATAAAGTTCTAAGACTTGAGGGAAATAGAAAAGATTTGGAAACGTGGAGACAGGACCCAGCGACGGCCTCTGTCTAGTGACCGACGGGTGTCAGTCAAGGTGACCGACATGTCCGTCGCTCACTCAAGAGAGAGGGCGTCTGTGAGTGGGGTGACCAACGGGGGTCGGTGAAACAGATGACCCGTCGGTCACTGCTGTTTTCAAAAATAAACAGTAAAAACTCTATTTTTCAGAGCAAAAAAAGGGGGTTTTACCACAAAATGAGATGAAAAGAATCAAAATAAAGAAAAATAAAAGCAAAAAGCCAAAAGAACAGCAAGAATAAAGAATAAAAATGAAATAATACGGAGAATAAGTCCAGAATATTTGCCCTCAGATAATTTTTTAGTGAGATTGTTGATGTCGATTAGAGTCCCGCACACTCCACGAGAAACAAAATGAAAAGTTAGGAAAAAGGAAAACAAATTATTTCCCTCTTAATCCTTCAAAAAGATTGACTTTGGAATAAAAAACTCAAAGAAAACTAATTAGATTTAGTTCCTTTTTAACGGTTTGATTCTCAAATTAAAAGAAATTTCTTTATGTATGTGTTTGCTGGAAGAGAGAGAAAATGCGCTTGAATTTTAGTAGAGTTTCCCCTCTTGAAAATTTTTGGAACCCCTTTTTAGGAGAAAATCCAAAGCTTTTATAGGCCAGGCACGACCGACGGGCGTCGGATGTGGAGACGTGCATCGGAAGAATCCTTCTGACACAAGGATTCATCCGACGGCCCTGCCATTTCCACCGACGGGCGTCGGAGAGGTTGAGTGCTCCGAGAAATCAGGTGGCGTGCTCCGGAAGAGGCGGAGCCTTCCGACGGGCGTCGGAAAAACCATGGGCCATCTGTGACCCCAAGTGACAGGCTGGCCTCTCACAGACGGGTTGGCCGTCTGTTGAGGAAAAAAATACTTTTTAACTCAAAAATTCCCTGTTTTCTCCCCTCTACCGACGAAAGGTGAAAAGACTCATTTCTCGTGGAGCATGGGAGTAAAACCTCCGAATCCAAACCGTTTGTATAGGCTCGGATACTGATTTCATCATAGGATAATCTCTGATCCGGACCGCTCCGGGACACGGTGCTTACAACAGCACTACCACTTCATCAAACAGAAGGGTTAGCACGATGGCAGCACTACCACTCTACGGAGGGTTAGCACGACCATGGCACTACCACTTCATCAAGTCGAAGGGTTAGCACGATGACGGCACTACCACTCTACGGAGGGTTAGCACGATCACGACACTACCTCTTAGACATGCCAACATGCTGGCGACAACCACAACAGCATCATCCGTTCCGGAAAGACGGCCGCCTCAGGTACGTGCTTCTTTTTCTTTTCTGAGTTTAGGCTCACCTAGACACTAGTGCACTAGTTTCCCCAAAACTGGGGGCAACTATAGACACTAGGTCCCGAGTCAGCCTAAATCAGGATTACCCAATGATAAAATTAAGTGTGCCTATTTATAGGCAAAAATAAAAGTTGAAAGTGATGATTTCCTTATCAAATTGATTTATTAGAAATAAATAAAAATGTATTTTAAAATAAATATTTTAAACGTTTTTAAAAATTATTTTTGGGACAAAAGGGTATATTTTGAAATTATAGTTTTTTTTAGAAATTTAAAAAAAAAAAGTCGCGAGTGTCGGGCTGCGGCAGTGCCCAGCGCGCGCGCGGGACACTCTCGCCCGCGCGCGCCGAAGGGCGTCGTCGCCCCCTGACTCCCCATTTCGCCTATTTTTGCTGTTTTTCCGATTTTTTGCCTAAAAATTGATTTTTTCTTCATTTTTTTTGTGTAATTTAATGCAAAAACCTTTTATTTTCCAAACCCCCTTCAAATTCATGAGCTTTTTTTTGTGATTATTGCAATAAAATTTATTTAATTCAATTTAATAAAAATCTGATTTTATTTGGGTTTTTTTATGTATAAAAAGGGATTTTTAGTAAGTTGGGGGGGGGGGGGGGGGGGGGGGGATTTTTTTTAAGAAAAATATTATTTTCTCTCTTCTTCATCTTCATCTTCTTCTTATTTTTTTTTCTTCTTCAAGAAAAATTCTCGAAGTATTCTAATCTGATTTTTTAATTTAATTCTTGAGACAAATAAATCAATTATTTGTTCTTGTGAATTTTTCTTTACTTCTTGATTTTCATAATTTTTTCTTGAGACAAATAAATCAATTATTTGTTCTTGGGATAAAATTTCATTACATTTTATTTTTCTAAATCAAAGCAAGGAATTATCATCCAACTTCATTCATCAAATCAAATTTGAGGGTAAACATTTCTTAGCTCCACTTTTAATTTAATTTTCAATTTATTTTTATTTACAATTAGTTAGCTATCATGTAAATTCTTTTAGATCTATTATTTATTTTACTTTTTATTTCTTAATCTTTTATTTAATTGTTCATATCATTATTTCTTATTCTTAATCTTTTATTATTATTTCTTATTCTTAATCTTCTATTTAATCTTTTATTATTATTTCTTATTCTTATTTCTATATTTAATTGTTCATATTCTTGTCATTATTATCATTAGTATTATTATTATCATTATTGTTATTATAATTTACTATTATTATTACCATCGTTATTTTTATTTATTATTATTATTATTATTATTATTACTACTTGCATATTTAATTTGATTGTTCATATTCTTTGATTTTTATTATTATTATTATTATTATTATCATTATTATTATCATCATTACTTGCATATTTAATTGGATTGTTCATATTCTTTGATATTATCATCATTATTATTATTTGTTATTATTATTGTCATTATTATTATTGTCATTATTATTATCATCATTATTATTTTTATTAGTTTTATTTCTTATTATAATTAATTATTGTTGTTGTCAACATTATTATTTTCATATTTTCATGCATGTTAAATTGTATTATTTTTATTTATGCATGTTAAATTATTCATGTGTTAAGTTATATTTTATTATGCCATCTAATTAATTTGTCATACATTATGCATATTGTTTTATTTATTTTAATTCATTTTTTACATGTTACATGTTTAATTCATTTTTTATTACTAACATCATCTTTGTTTGTATTTTTATTTCAATACTTATTTTTATGTATGAGCATTTTTAATGCCAAGTGGGAGCCTATGGAGGTTTGAAGACACCATTTTGGTGGAGTTTATATTTTTTTAGCCGTTTTAGCATTCTTAGTATTATTTTTCTTTTATTATTTAATATGTAATTTATAATAAATTTATTTATTTTCATGCACGTTAATTAAAAAAGCATAAAATATTTATATTAAATAAATTGGGATTTTTTCTAACGAAATGGGACCAATATCCTAGTTTTTCATCCAAATAAATTGTCACTTCAAAATTATTTTCTTTAATTATGCATGCGAGGACCAATATCCTCACTCTTAATAAATAACCCGTTTTATGCATGATTTACCTTTATTTTACAATGGGGGTTGTATTCCGCCCCTAGTTTTGTTGTAATTTATTTTTATGTACTTTATTTTAATTATGCTTTCATTTACTGCTTTTCTCGAATGACCAACTTGCGCTCTAATTATTGCATCTAAACGTATGAGAAAAGGGATGAAAACTTAAATTCAAAACTCAATTTTAACTTAATCAAGGTATGTGTGACGCGCGCCGGATCCCCGCGGCCGCCCATGGGACCGCCCACTTGAGGGCGATCGGGGCATTTGTGGGTCCATTGACAACTTGCAATAAATTGCAAGTGCGTCTATGTTGGGCAACAAGGAGGTTTCATGGAGTCGCTACCCAATAGAACATTGGAAAAGTTTCTCTCGCCTCGGAGAGCCTAAGACTGCGCTTAGTATCCATTTTGGGCCAGCCAGAGGGGTCTTGAAAGGTAAACCTCTCGCCCTAAGGAGCCTAGGATTAACGCTAAAGTCTCGTGACACAAGAGGTGTCTTGGAGATTAAACCTCTAGCCTCTTTGAGCCCAAAGACCAGAGCTGGGTTTGGGATTTCTCATCTATTTCTACCTCGATTATTTTATGATTAAATTTTAATTATCATTAATTCGCTCTCTCTCCACACGATGCAATTAATTGAAGGCGCATTTATCCATATTTAGAAAGCCGTAAATGGGCAAGTAAATAGTGAAAGCAATAAATTACAATAATACAAGGAGCGGAATACAACTTCCTTTTATAAAGAGTGCAATACATGCATAAAACGGGTTATTCATTTAGATGGGAACGTTGATTCCCAAATATTCATTTTACAAAAAAGTATAGAATTCTCAAATCGGTTTAGATCTTTTAGTTTGGTATGAAAACGAGGACGTTGGTCCAGTTTTGTTAACAAATATTCGATTTAGTATAAAACATTTGTGTGGTGGTTCTTTTTAAGAGCGGTCGAAAATCATTTTATTATTACAGACCACAAATACATAAAATGAAATAAAATAGTAATTACATATTTTTCGAATATATAAATAAATTCATCCTAATTTACCTATTCCGCCCATACTTCTTAGAAAAACCACATGCCTCCCGCATTATAATCAAAATAGAAAAATGATAATTGTTAATCGTGAATAAATAAACAATTGAATAAATAAATAAACAAATGAATGATTGAATAAAAGATTAAATTAAATGATAAGTAAATGAATAAATAATTAAATAAATAATTGAATGAAATAAATTGAGAGTTAATGAATATAAAAGCACAAATGACAATTAAAATGATTAATGCCAATAAAAATAATAGTGCTAATAATAATATCATAAAATAATAATGAATAATAAATAAACATAAAATGATGATAGTAATTATGAATGGATAAAATAATGATAATAATAATAATAATAATAGCAATAATGCAAATAATAATAATAATGCTAATATTATAAAATAAATGAACATAACATAAATAATAAATATAACAATTAATTAATAACAATATTAAATAATAATAATAATAACAATAACAACAACAACAGAAATTAAATAGATAAAAATAATGATAATAACAAAAGAAATTAAATAAATATAATAATAATAATAGATAAACATAAAATAAACAATATTAATAACAACAATATTAATATAACTCAACAATACTAATAATAAATAAATAAAAAAGGATAATAATAATAATATAATATTAATAAACAGAAAATAAATAAATATATAATAATAATAATAATTAATAATATTAATATTAATTAATAAAAGAATAATAAATAACAAATAAACAAATATAATAACAATAATTAAAATAATCACAAAAACAGAATAATAAATATTAAATAAAATAATAAAAATAATAAAAACAGAATTATAAATAAATATTAATAATAATAATAATAAATAAATAAATAATATATAAATATATAAAAAAGGGAAAAAAGACTTACCGGTCGCCGGAGCTTCGCCGGAGGGGAGGTGGTCGACACCACCTATGCCGGAAGGTAGATCGCCGCTCGAGGAGCTCGCCGGAGCTGGTCACGCACCAGAAGGAAGCGCCGCCTCGCCGGAAAATGCCTTGGAGCGTCGCGGGTCTTCTTCTCCGATCTCCCTAATGGCGGCGAGTGATAGAGGCCGGTGGGGTGCCGGCTGGATCGCCCTGCTTCCGGGAGCACGCCGGTGCGGCGCGTGTGCCGTTCCGGCACGGTGGGTTGCCGGCGGAGGCCTCGCCTCCTCCCTCTCTCTTTTCCCCTTTTTTCTTCTTTTCCGGCGTCGCTTGGTCTGTGGCTGCTGTTCCTCTCTTCTTCTTTCTACTTCTATTCTTTGATTTTCCTTTTGTTTTCCTTTCTTTGCCTTTCTTTGCACTTTCTTTTTCCCTTTCTTTCCTTGGTTTCTGGATTTTCTTGCTCTCTATTTTTTCTTGGTCTTTCTGGGTTCCTCAGCCGAGACATCCCTCTCCTCTTGCTCTTAGTTTTCTTTTTTTTTTCTTTCTAATTTTCCCTAGTTGCCGAAAGAGAGAGCCCCCTTTTCCCTCTTCATTATTTTCTTCTTATACCCTAAAATTAGGGTTGGTTTTTGGGTCATAATGGTAATTTCCTCCATTTTTAGTTTTTTAATTACTTTAACTTAATTAAATAAGACACATTAATTAATTTAAACATTACATATTAATTAAACATTACATATTAATTACATTACATATTTTACATCTTAATATAATTAATCTATTTAATATATCATATAATTTATCTAATTAATTAAACACTTTACATATTAACTAATTAATCTTTAATCTTTTATGCATTTTAATTAACTAATTACACTTACAATATTAATAAATTAAATTAACCCAACATTAATAATTAACTTCTAATTTTATCTACCTAATCTATATTATATATTTTTATTTTTTCGGAGGGAATTACTAAGGACCCAAAAATCACCTTTTGACATCAAACTCGACTCGGGACCCGGTATCTACAGTTGCCCCCAATTTTGGAGAAGCTACTTTATAGACACCTAGGTGAGCTAAAATTCAAAGGAAGAAGAGAGAGAATTACATACCTGGGGATGCCGGACCTTACCTTGCTGGCGTAGGTACATGGGCTCTTGCTGGTCTCGTCTTGACCTATTTCCGTTGGCCTCCGCAGCTTTGGTGAGATATAGTTCTCTCTGACTACAACCCCAATCTGTGGTCTGTTCTACCACCAGTGTTCCGCTAGCCTCATCTCGGCCTGCGTGGAGTTTGTGAGATGCAGCACTCTCTTACTGCAACCTCGATCTGTGGTCTGTTCTACCACTAATGTTCCACTAGCCTCATCTCGGCCTGCGCAGAGTTTGTGAGATGCAGCACTCTCTGATTGCAACCTCGATCTGTGGTCTGTTCTACCACCAGTGTTCCACTAGCCTCATCTCGGCCTGCGCGGAGTTTGTGAGATGTAGTACTCTCTGACTGTAATCTCGATATGAAGAGCAGTGTTTCTCTAACCACAGCTTCTGCTTCTGCTGGCCTCATCTCGGCTTGCGCAGGGTTGAGGAGATGTAGTCTGGCTACAAACTCGGTGTGAAGAGCAGTGTTTCTCTAACTGCAGCTTCTGCTTCTGCTGGCCTCGTCTAGGCTTGCGCAGGGTTGAAGAGATGTAGCGCTCTCTGGCTACAAACTCGGTGTGAAGAGCAGTGTTTCTCTAACTGCAGCTTCGATTGGTGAGAAGCGGTACTCTCTGACCACAATCTCTAGGTGAAGAGCAGTGTTTTTTCTAACCGCAGCTTCGATTGGTGAGAAGCGGTACTCTCTGACCACAATCTCTCAGTGAAGAGCAGTGTTTTTTCTAACCGCAGCTTCGATTGGTGAGAAGCGGTACTCTCTGACCACAATCTCTAGGTGAAGAGCAGTGTTTTTTCTAACCGCAGCTTCGATTGGTGAGAAGCGGTACTCTCTGACCACAATCTCTAGGTGAAGAGCAGTGTTTTTTCTAACCGCAGCTTCGATTGGTGAGAAGCGGTACTCTCTGACCACAATCTCTCAGTGAAGAGCAGTGTTTTTTCTAACCGCAGCTTCGATTGGTGAGAAGCGGTACTCTCTGACCACAATCTCTAGGTGAAGAGCAGTGTTTTTTCTAACCGCAGCTTCGATTGGTGAGAAGCGGGTACTCTCTGACCACAGTCTCTAGGTGAAGAGCAGTGTTTTTTCTAACTGCAGCTTCGATTGGTGAGAAGCGGGTACTCTCTGACCACAGTCTCTAGGTGAAGAGCAGTGTTTTTTCTAACCGCAGCTTCTGCTTCTACTGGCCTCGTCTCGGCTTGCCCAGGGTTGAAGAGATGTAGCGCTCTCTGGCTACAAACTCGGTGTGAAGAGCAGTGTTTCTCTAACTGCAGCTTCGACTTCTGCTGACCTCGTCTCGGCTTGCGCAGGGTTTAAGAGATGTAGCACTCTCTGACTACAAACTCGATGTGAAGAGCAGTGTTTTCTCTAACTGCAGCTTCGATTGTGAAGTTCCCTTGCTAACCCCCATCCGATTTGCAAGGTGCGTAGCACTCTCTGGCTGTCGCGTGAACTGTGAGATGCAACACTCTCTGGCTACAATCTCGATTTGGTGAAGAGTGGTGTTTCTCTAACCACAGCTTCGATCTGAAGTTCCCTTGCTAACCCCCATCCGATCTGCAAGATGCGTAGCGCTCTCTGGCTGTCGCGTGAACCGTGAGATGTAGCACTCTCTAGCTACAATCTCGATTTGGTGAAGAGTGGTGTTTCTCTAACCACAGCTTCGATCTGAAGTTCCCTTGCTAACCCCCATCCGATCTGCAAGGTGCGTAGCGCTCTCTGGCTGCCGCGTGAACTGTGAGATGTAGCACTATCTGGCTACAATATCGGTGCAAAGAGCAGTGTTCTCTAACTGCAACTTCAATTGTGAGATGCAGTGTTCTCTAACTGCAGTCCCGCCTTGTGAGGTGCAGTACTCTCTGACTACAACCTCGATCTGTGAGATGCAGTGTTCTCTAACTGCAGTCCAGGTTGCGATCTGCTCTATCGCTGATTTTTTTTTTAACTTTCTTTTTTTCTGCAAAAAAAGGAAAACGCAAATTTGTAGGGTAAATTATAAAAGAGACACGTACCTGTGGCAGTACCTGCCTATTGGGATCATTATCAGTTGACGCTCACTGGGAGACTTGGATGCTCACTGGGAGGTTTTGATGCTCACTGAAAGACTTTTGATACTCACCGAGAGGCTTTGATGCTTATTGGGAGGCTTTGATCGAGAGGCTTTGATGCTCACTAATTGCCCCCCGGCATAACGTGGATAGGCTTGCTTTTCTGGGTAGTGTCTGACAACGTTGAGCTGAACCCATCATTTTGATCACCTTTAAGCATGG
The DNA here is from genome assembly GCA_947683425.1 of Excoecaria cochinchinensis. Classification (NCBI taxonomy): domain Eukaryota; kingdom Viridiplantae; phylum Streptophyta; class Magnoliopsida; order Malpighiales; family Euphorbiaceae; genus Excoecaria; species Excoecaria cochinchinensis. The sequence goes on along the minus strand of CANTUQ010000010.1, from coordinate 3,349,283 downwards.
GTTCTATTTGGACCTTTCCCCTGAGTCACGTACATGACAATATATACAAAATATTGTGTGTATGGGAGCATGTGTGCAAAATATATATATACATTCGAATTCGAATTTTGTACACTTTCGTGTGATGTGTGTGATAGTACATCATATGATAGAAAAACATACCTGCTTGCCCCCGGTATGGCATGCATGAATAGGCTTGCTTTCCTGCTTAGAGGACTTTGAGATCTTTGCTTCCTCAGAGGACTTTCATATTTTTGCTTCCTCAGAGGACTTAGAGATTGTGCCTCCTCAGAGACTTAGAGATTGTGCCTCCTCAAAGGACTTTTAGATTTTGCCTCGCCCCCTCGGAGGACTTAGAAATTTTGCCCCTTCAGAGGACTTGAGGGATTCTTTTTCTTTTTATGCCTCTTCAGAGGACTTTGAGAGGAGTGTCGAGCACTATGTATGCATGGAATGCATGTGAAAAGCTATGCATGCAAATGTTCAAGCATGAGAAATGTATGCAGAGGGATAAGAATTGCCTCTTGAGAGGACTTAGAGAACTGATTGGCCCGGAGAGGACTTTGGTTGATTTGCTTTGCCTCTTGAGAGGACTTAGGTTGACTTGCCCCCGGAGAGAATTTTGGTTGATTAAGAATCGCTTTTTCAGAGGGCTTGAGAATTGCCTTTTGAGAAGGCTTTAGAGATTCGCCTCTTGAGAGGGCTTTGGAAGTGTCAGTATATCGATGTGTGAAGTCTTGATTAAGACTGATGTACACCATCTACTAGACGAAGGGCATCATGTATGCATGGAAATTATATGGAAAGCTATGCATTTATAAAATTACATGCAAAGGATTATGATCGTGGAATGCTTATGCTTATGTCATATATGCCAATGGCTTATATCCATGTGGAAGATTATGGAACATGTGCTAAGAATCATTATTCTAACATGTTTGCAAATGATCATGAATGAGAAAGACATGCAAAAGTTCATGCATGAGAGATATGAGATTGTGTATGGAAACTTTATGCAAATGACCATGCATGTGGTAAAGAGTCATTCATCGGCATAGATGTAAAAAATCATATGCAAAGACAGGTGGGATATGTTATATACATGAAAGCTATATAAGGAATTGGGTGTGTGCGATGTGTGCACATACAACTATGTGTATGAAACATATGTAGGAAAAATCACATATATGTGTATTGAATGCATGCGAAAAATGTGGATGTAAGATGCTGGCAAAGGATATGCCCATAAAGAGCCACATGCATCAAAAGCACTTATGAAATGTATTCGCTAAAGCTCTTATGCCAAAAGACATGCACCAAGAATTGTATATGTAAAACTATTTATTGAGAATATTTGCTACAATTATGTGTAAAAACATTTGCAAAAAGCATATTGTGACGCGCGCCTAACCCGGAAACCCAGCAAGGGCCCTCTCTTTGAATCCGCCATTGGGATTCGAGGTATGAGGGTTCGCGTCTTTTGATCATGGGCGCCATGAGACATCATCGGTGTATCCCTCCCAATAGAACATTGGGGAGAATAACCTAGCCTATTGACGCCTAAAGGCACCTTTGAGGTATTTGGAGTCGCCACCCAATTTGCGTGAAATTGGGAAAGGGTTTCTCACCTCTAACGGTCTAAACCAGAGATATGGTGTCCGAAACTTCCCTCTTATTTATGCTTTGGTTAATTATAAATGGGTTTTTAACTTCTTAAAATTATATCTCTCATCTCACACGAGCGATGCATTTAATTAAGTAGCGCATTGAAAGCACGTAAAGAAAATAAATAAAAGCGATAAATAAAGTAAATAAAGAAGGCAATAAATGAAAGCGGTAAACACGCAAGCACGCAATTACAAGAGAAATAGGGGCGGAATACAACCCCCATTGGAAGGAAATGAAGCTATAAATGGGACAGAACACAATCCCAAAAATAAATAAATTTGCCCAAAATTATTACAAGGGCCCAAAAAAGAAATGAACTTGAATTTAAAACACTCACCCAAGATTAAAGTAAAAGAACATACATAAATCGGGGCATTATTTAAGGAACATTGGTTCCTTCGCACTTGTTCGAAATTTAGGAACATTGGTTCCTTCGCACTAATTTGAAGAGGGTTCGAAGAGTCATTTTTGATTGCTTGAATTGAAAAAAAAAACCGGGATGAGTGATCCCATTTTTGTAGAAAAGTTGACTCTTCGTTTTAATTGTGACATTTTTATTGTCGGGCTAAAATAAGGGACATTGGTTCCGATTTTATTAGTGAAAATTCCAATTTAATTATAAAAGTATTTTTGTGAGTTTTTACCTCACACGTGCACAAATAAAATAAATATTTACAAATAAACACGTAACACATAAAGAGAGGGTTAAGAAAGATCTCACCAAACCGGGGTACCCGCCTACGTGTCGCGACCCATCCGGGGAGTCGTGGCGACACCCAAACAACTCGATTCAAGTAAAACTCATACAAAAATTAACATCAAAATATTAGTAAATATTCAAAGGTGAATTAATCAAACAAATAATAAATATAATAATAATAACAATGATAGCAATGCAACAGAATAAATTAAATTATCAACAGTAAATAACAATACAACAATAAATAGGATGAATAGTAGACATAATAATCATAATAAAACCATATAATAACAATAGTAATAAAATAATGCGGAATATTAAATGATAATAATGCTAACTAATTAATTAATTAATAATAATAATAATAATAATAATAATAATAATAATAATAATAATAATAATAATAATAATAATAATAGGATGTAGAAAACGGGAAAAAAGTTAATAACAACCACTATAATAGTAATAATAGTGATAATAGGATGGTGAGAATGCAAACAATAACAATATATATACTAATGCAAATGAGGCAACGACATAGTAAAAATAATAATAATAATAATAATAATAATAATAATAATAATAATAATAATAATAAGAAGGAAAGAAAGAAGATAACGGCAAATACCAAGAATAAAGCTAATAAAAAGGGAAACACAAATTAGACTATAAAATAATAATAATAATAATAATAGTAATAATAATAATAAGTATATTAACACATTAAAATGCTAAAAGTAAATAATAGACATGATAATAGTAACAAAAATAATTTTAACAATAATTTTAACAACAATAGATAATGTACAAGAAAAATAAAAGAGAATAAGTCCAAGAATGTTTACCCTCAGAATTTTTAGATTGGGGAAACGGTGTCCCGATTGATTTTCCTTGTCGGATTTGTGATGATAAACACTTGAAGAAAATGTAGAAATTAATATTTTGAAATAAAATCAGGATGAAAATATTTTCGTGGATGATTTGAGCAAAAGGAAATTAATTTTCCAAGCTCAAATCACTCAATAAAATGGATGGTGTATTTTTTTTTGAAGATCAAATCAAGATTAAAACTTGAGAAAGAGGGGAAAAAAAAAGCCAAAGAGCTAGTTGTTGGAAAAAAATTGAGAGAGAAAAGCTTGGATATTAGTTGCCGTCCTCCCCCCAAAAATGAAGGCCAAAATCCCATTTAATCTTGTCTTGGCCAAAAATGGTAAGGGACAAAAAACCTTTCATTTTTAGTTAATCAAAAATGTCATAAAATGGTGAAACAAGAAAAAAGTCAGACTGAAGAAAATCAGACTGAAAACAGCGAAAAAAAACGGACAGGTGAAGACCATGTCGCGCGGAGAGGGCAAGGGGCGCGCGCGGCAGCAGCCTGCTGCGCGCGTGGTGCCCCCGCACCGGGCGCGGCAGGCAGCTGCCTCGCGCGCAGGGGGGGGCGCGCGGCGCCCCCTGCCTCGCGCGCAGGGCCCCCTGCCTCGCGCATAGGGGGCTGCACGCGAGACCCCTTGCCTCGCGCGCAGGGGGCTGCGCGCGAGGCCCCCGCCTCGCGCGCAGGGGGCTGCGCGCGAGGCCCCCCGCCTCGTGCGCAGGGGGCCTGCGCGCGAGGCGCCTGCCTTGCGCGCAGGCGCCCCTGCGCGCTGGGGCAGCCTGCCGCGCAGGCAGCCCCGCGCTGCCGCAGGCGGCCTTCGCGACTTTTTTTTTTTTTTTAATTTTTGACACAAAATTAATATATATTTTTTTTACTCCATTTTAATTTTAATTTCCCAAAAAAAATATATTTTTAATTATTTTCCAAAAAAAACACATCTTTGACAAGGGAACGATCGATTCTCACATTTCTTGCCGAAAATCGGTCTTCTATTTCATCATCGGGTAATCCTGATCTTGGACCGCCTCGGGACCCGGTGTCTACAGTTGCCCCCAATTTTGGGGAACTTAGAACCTAGGTGCCTAAGAGAACCAAAATTCAGAAAAGAAAGGAAAGAGGCGCATACCTGAGGTGGCTGTCTTCCCGAACTGGCTGAAATTGTTGTGGGTAGTTACCGTCTGTTCGTCGACGCGTTAACCCCTATTATTTTGGCGTCTAACCTATGCGGTGTCTAGCCTTGTTTATGCAGATATACTCATGGATTGGAAGGATTTAGAATATTTCGGAAAAGGCTCAATGCTACGAAGGACAATGCTCTGAAAAGACTGAGAATGCCTTGAAAAAGGACTTAACGACAATGCTCCGAAGAGACTGAGAGTGCCTTGTGAAGAAGGACTTACGGATAAAGCTCCGAAGAGACTGAGAATGCCCCGTGAAGGAGGACTCAAGGATAATGCTCCGAAGAGACTGAGAATGCCCCGTGAAGGAGGACTTAAAGATAATGCTCCGAAGAGACTGAGAATGCCCCGTGAAGGAGGACTTAAAGATAATGCTCCGAAGAGACTGAGAATGCCCCGTAAAGGAGGACTCAAAGATAATGCTCCGAAGAGACTGAGAATGCCCCGTGAAGGAGGACTTAAAGATAATGCTCCGAAGAGACTGAGAATGCCCCGTGAAGGAGGACTTAAAGATAATGCTCCGAAGAGACTGAGAATGCCCCGTGAAGGAGGACTTAAAGATAATGCTCCGAAGAGACTGAGAATGCCCCGTGAAGGAGGACTTAAAGATAATGCTCCGAGGAGACTGAGAATGCCCCATGAAGGAGGACTTAAAGATAAATTTTGAAGATATTGAGGACGCCTGTTGGATAAGGACTTAAAGGTAATGCTCCGAAGAGACTGAGAATGCCTTCTGAGCAAGGACTTTGAAGATAAAGTTTTGAGGATGCCTTTTGAAGAAGGACTTAAAGATAGATTTTGAAGATATTGAGGACGCCTGTTGGATAAGGACTTAGAGATAATGCTCCGAAGAGACTGAGAATGCCTTCTGAGCAAGGACTTTGAAGATAAAGTTTTGAGGATGCCTTTTGAAGAAGGACTTAAAGATAGATTTTGAAGATATTGAGGACGCCTGTTAGATAAGGACTTAAGGGTAATGCTCCGAAGAGACTGAGAATGCCCCGTGAAGGAGGACTTAAAGATAACGGGGAGATTAGATGCACGTGATAAGTGCTTGTGCTAAGCATGTGCAAAGGATTACGTGTTGCAAGTACGCAAAGATCATGGGCACGAAATGTGTGCGAAGAATTTATTGTGCAAGATATATATAAAGTTCATGCATGCGTGAATGCATGTTGAGGCACCATCAAATGCCATACCCGTGAGATGCATATGTATGCAATAATGCAGGATAAGAGTTCATCCGAGTGGATTCGGAGGCGTCAGCTGATTTGGTGGTCAGTTACGGTAGGATCTGTGCCCCCTTGGATTGCCTTTGAATTTCATGCCTTTAAGGGATTATGAGGTTCTCCTCTGGTACCTGTAGTCATTATTTGAAGGTAGTGCGTCCCTCGTGGATTTTCGCACTAGCTTTTCTTAGCGGGAGATGCGTCCTTGTCGGATTTTCGCATAACCCTGTGCCTTATTTTTTGCCTGGAATGGACCCAACCCAATCCAGCGGCTTTTATTTATTTTATTTTTTTGTAGGGCAGACCGCCTGTCGCCAGGTTTTCACCCTGCCCTTTGGCCTAACTTTTGCTTAGATCGCCAGTCACGGTTTTCATCTCTAACGGCTTTTTTTTTTTTTTTTTTTTTGAGAGAGAAGTTGGAGTTGTTGCGAAAGGTTTTTCAGGTATGATTGGCATGTGCTTATGTCTCAAATTTTGGTTGGATGAGCTTAGTTTTTTATCATGAGGGTGCTATAGAATTGGCTTTACAGTTCATAACAGGAGGAGCTGACTGAAGTGCCTGAGTGGCGAGAGTGGCAAGGGGTAGATGGTAGCAATGTGTTGGTTTCATACCTGACTGAGACAACTTTGAGTGTGCAAGATGAACTGCTCTGGTCATACCAATACATCTTTGCATAAATGCATATATTTCAATCTGATTTCATATCACATGATCACTATTTGGCATTAACTCGAAAAATATGGGACATCATCCAATCTCGGGATAGATCTTGAGAGCATCAAACTCCTGTTATCAATCAGCCCTCGCGGGTTTTCTTGATTGAATATTTTCTCTTTTTTTTTTTTTTTTTTTTTTTTTTTAGCCTTTGCCATGGACCCTCTTTCAGTCCGTTAATGTCAGTTGAATTTCTTTCATCTCTATTGGCCGAAGAGACCGCTGCTTCCGGGAGTGGTTCCTCTTGATATCAAAGTCTTGGTCTTAACCCTTGTGCAGACTGGTTGAGGTGATGGGTTCCTTATTTGGGGCTTGAATACGAAGTTTCATGTTTGGCCTTTATTGCTTTAGTGGTTCAACCCTGGAATGGCCTTTCAATGGCTGAGACAGGGTGACAGGTTGGGCTTGGATGATCTGGGGTACTTTTATTGGCCTTGGTAGTTCAAGCTTTCGAAATGGTTTTCGTCGGCTGGGATTGGATGGATGGCTCGGGGGTTAGCCTTTTTGGTCCTCTTCAGTAGCTAAGAAGAATGGCAATGTGCAGGCATGTGTAGATCAACGGGATTTGAACAAAGCTTGCCCCCAAATAGCATTCCCTTGCCCCCTGATCAATTCTCTCTTTTCTTTACACCCCAATTTTTTTTTTTTTTTTAACCCAATTTTTTTTTTTTTTGCACCCAATTTTTTTTTTATTTTTTTTTTGCCCCAATTTTCTTTCTTTTAACAAGCTTTGCTCAAGTCCTGAAGTTTACACATACGTGCACTTTTCATCTTAACCGCTGGAACCATTGTTGTTCAATTTGGTCGGGCATTAAATTTCGGTAAGAAATTTGGCTATGAGGGTCTTGGATGGTTAAGGGTCAGTCATAATCGATTTTGAGGGTGCACATTTCAAAGGGGTTGAGAGAAAAAGGTCATATGGCTTGGTTCTGATGGGTTGTATATTTCTCGTGGTGGTTTCAAGTTTTATTTGTCCGACTTTTGATGTAACTTTCGAAGTTCAATTTTATTCGGCGACACCATATGTAGCTCAGGTGTTGTGGACGCGAAGAAGTGCCTTTCAAAATTTGGTTCGTCGTCATGTTGGCAATGGAAGGTAGTCTGGTCTTCTGAACGTCCTTGTTAATCTTCGACATGTCATACCAGGTCCAGGCAAAGGCTCTCTTTTTTTTATTCTCTCAAAATTATCCTCTCTTCAAGAGTTATATCAGATGCTACCGAGATTTTATTTGGATTCCCCAAAGTTCCGAGACTAGATGGAGTCGTATTAACTGGGTTAATGTCAAAATGAATGGATGCATCGTGATCATGAGAAATGAAATCAAAGAAATATCGCATAAACAAAACAGAAAGTTGTTCAACATGTTACAATAACCAAATTGTCCTAAAGGAGTTCTGGAATTGAAAAGCAGTAAGCATTAAAAACATGATCTTCTGCTTGTGGCTTTGGAGGAACATGCCGATGAAGTGGGTCAGGCCCAGTCACATCTCTGGTGGAAGGATTGCATTGTAGTCTACTCCCTTCTTCTTCTCTCTTTTCTCAGGATCTGTGATTTGCTTGGAATCAATGAGGTCCTGAACCCGGTCTCTCAAAGTTCGGCAGTAGTTTGTCAAATGTCCAGTGTGCTGGTGGAATGCACAATATTGATCTGCTCTGTGGTGGGGCTGCTCCTGACTGCTGGCGGGCTTCGCCGGTAATGGCTGCAATAACCCCCTTTTCACTAGCTTCTCAAAAACCCACGATAAGGGCCTACCCAAATCAGAGTAACATCTTTGATTCCTTCTCACTGATGGCTCTCCCGCTTTTTTAACATTGCCCTTACAGCCATCTCGGATATTTAGGTTTGCATTTTTCAGAGCATGCGCCTTCACCAGATCTCCATCCTCCTCAAGCATATTGTCATGTTCCAGAGTAGGCCTCTTACCACCTCCTTGTCCCACTGGTAAATCAAGTGGTTCCTTGCCTCGGGGCTTAGTGGCACTAGGAGATGCCGTGGTTGTCGCTGTATGGGCTATCTCGACAGGGGTCGACTCAACCCGGTTAAAGGTAGCCGCCATCAATCGGGCTTGTAGGACTAGCGCGAGGGCGTCTATTCTCTCCTTAATCATAGCTTTAATCATAGCTGTCAACCTCCTTTCGAGCTCCTCAAGCCGTCTATCCATCTCTTGGGCCATTAATGCACGAGTCTCCTCGATCTGTCGTGAAAGGCTGGCCATACTCAATTCTTGGTTAGAGCCCTCTCGTTTTTCACCTTCCTGCCCCTCGCTTTCGCTGCTGGACCAACAGCCTATCATTGCCACAAAAGTCTCTCCTTCATCTGCCTCAGGGCCAGTAGTAGTGGCATACCCATTTCCATACAAGTCTTGCAGCACATACCATTCCGGTAAGCCTGAACCAATCATGGCACAATGGGCTGACTTCTCTTGACTTTCTCTCTGCCCAGGATTAATAGCCTGTTTGCCATCGATCAAGGCTTGAATTCGGTCCCTTAAAGGACGACAGTAGTCTGTTCTGTGCCCTGTGTACTGATGATATGCGCAATACCAGTCCGTCCTATGCTTCGGCTTCCCTTGACTTGGGGCGGACCTAGCTGGCAAGGGTTGCAACTTTCCTTCCTTGATAAGACGGGTGAAGTGCCAAGATAATGGTCTGCCCGAGATAGTGAGATGTTTGGGAGCCGTCCCTATAGTAGAAACTTCTGCCACCTTATCATTGCCCCCGTTATCGCTGCTGCTTCCCTTATTTTTGCCTGAAGCCACATCTGCCGATCTAGCCACTTTATCTAAATGCTCAGCCTCAACTTCAATGGCTATGTCCTTAAGTGACTCCCAATCTTTGAGTCCCTTCATTTTTAACCCATCCCTCAAATATGGACTAGCATTTCGGATAAATAACCTGATCTGATATGAGGTATCAGGCTTTCTCTTTATCTCCATCACTCGATTCCTCCATCGGGTCAAGTACTCATGGAACGATTCCCCTGATTTCTGCTTCAGCACTTCTAAATCTTTCAATGTGACCTCAATCTTGGTACTGCAATCATACTGGCCAAGGAATTCTTCTGTTAACAGATTCCAGTCTTCTTTCGCTCTTCGATCCAGCCCATGGTACCAATCCACTGCTGGGCCAGCTAAGCTGAGACAGAAATAGTCCACTTTTTGCCTCTTAGTCAACCCTGTACCCTTCATGATCAGGGTGTATTGCTTAACATGTGCAAAAGGGTCCGATGTATCGTCAAATTTTGGCAGGTCTGGCATCTTAAACCTCTGGGGCAACAGCTCTCCATCATCCAAATCCACATCTTCAGGGCTCACTCCCTTGCCAGCTGTCAACATGCGGGTGATTGCCTCAATTTGCTGTCTCATACCCCTCATAGCCTCGTCTTCTACCCTGGGTGCTCCACCCCTCATGGCTTAATGGGCTGCTATCTTCTCAACCTCTTCTTCCATTGCGAAATCCTCATCAGGGTTTGGGATCCTTGCTCTTCCGGGTTCAACTGGCACAGCCGTAGCTTTAAGCTCATTTACAGGTTGATGGGCAATAACTCCAGCGAGGGGAGCCTCCCCACCAGCAGGTGGTTCGGCTTGCCCCCGAGGAGGGCTACTGGTGGCTGTGGAGCAACTGGTGCTTGGGGAGCAGGAGGCTGTGCAAATCTTTCGGCCATTGCTCCCATCATTTCTAGCATTCTTCGTTCAAAATCCTCCAGTCTCCTGGCAAGGTCTTGGGTGGTTAAGTTTCCAGTTTCTTCTGCCATTGAGGATAATTCGCTACCTGTTGAGAATAACTCAGAATCCCAAAAAGGCACCAATTCTAGCAATTCGAAGGGTGAATCTGTTCTCACTAGCCGGCCGTCAGAACTTCTGGTCCACTTGGATGAATCTATGATGGCTGAAAAGCTCAAATGGTTAGCATGATGCATGGATAACAGTTATAATGCATGATCGTGTCAATGCAACATAGACAACCACATACAAGCACATAGCACCTTCCAACCTTGTTACTCCCACACACGAGGTAGTACGGTCACTTTCCTAGGCGGGCTTCATCCAAGGGTTAACAGGGAACCCATTGGACACGTATGGTGCACGGTGAAAAACTGGCAGCATAACAGTCTTAATCTAATGCGCATTCGTATGGGTTTTGGCCATTATGTATTTGGGCAATCCAATTAAACCAAAGTGGGCCCAACGGGGCATAAAAGCCTTTGATGAAGACCATTTGATTTGGTTGATTTTGCTTAATACGTGACAGCCCACATCACAAGCATCGTATTAAGGAGCATACCTCTTAGGGGAAGTTTCTATTTGCCATTAGATGAGCTTTGGTCAAGGTGATGGAACTTTTAGGGCTACCCAAGCATGGTCCGCGCCAACGGGTCTAGCTCATCACGAGCATAACGACCGATCGGGTTTCCATTTTGATATACCAAAAGGTACAAGGCTTGGGCTGGTGATTATCCTTAACACTTCCCTACAATGAGTGAAAGTAGGGTCGTGATTCAGGAACGCACCGGGGTAAGATAGGGACCAACTAGCGTAAGTCTAAGGCTCTAAAATGATATGATGCAATTTTCGAAAAGAGATAGAATTTTAAGTGTCAAAACCCAATTATAAATTTTAACCAAAGCACTTTCGGAGTGAAGTCTCAAACACAAAGTCCCCAGTGGAGTCGCCACTGTGACGCGCGCCGAACCCGGAAACCCAGCAAGGGCCCTCTCTTTGAATCCGCCATTGGGATTCGAGGTATGAGGGTTCGCGTCTTTTGATCATGGGCGCCATGAGACATCATCGGTGTATCCCTCCCAATAGAACATTGGGGAGAATAACCTAGCCTATTGACGCCTAAAGGCACCTTTGAGGTATTTGGAGTCGCCACCCAATTTGCGTGAAATTGGGAAAGGGTTTCTCACCTCTAACGGTCTAAACCAGAGATATGGTGTCCGGAACTTCCCTCTTATTTATGCTTTGGTTAATTATAAATGGGTTTTTAACTTCTTAAAATTATATCTCTCATCTCACACGAGCGATGCATTTAATTAAGTAGCGCATTGAAAGCACGTAAAGAAAATAAATAAAAGCGATAAATAAAGTAAATAAAGAAGGCAATAAATGAAAGCGGTAAACACGCAAGCACGCAATTACAAGAGAAATAGGGGCGGAATACAACCCCCATTGGAAGGAAATGAAGCTATAAATGGGACAGAACACAATCCCAAAAATAAATAAATTTGCCCAAAATTATTACAAGGGCCCAAAAAAGAAATGAACTTGAATTTAAAACACTCACCCAAGATTAAAGTAAAAGAACATACATAAATCGGGGCATTATTTAAGGAACATTGGTTCCTTCGCACTTGTTCGAAATTTAGGAACATTGGTTCCTTCGCACTAATTTGAAGAGGGTTCGAAGAGTCATTTTTGATTGCTTGAATTGAAAAAAAAAACCGGGATGAGTGATCCCATTTTTGTAGAAAAGTTGACTCTTCGTTTTAATTGTGACATTTTTATTGTCGGGCTAAATTAAGGGACATTGGTTCTGATTTTATTAGTGAAAATTCCAATTTAATTATAAAAGTATTTTTGTGAGTTTTTACCTCACGCGTGCACAAATAAAATAAATATTTACAAATAAACACGTAACACATAAAGAGAGGGTTAAGAAAGATCTCACCAAACCGGGGTACCCGCCTACGTGTCGCGACCCATCCGGGGAGTCGTGGCGACACCCAAACAACTCGATTCAAGTAAAACTCATACAAAAATTAACATCAAAATATTAGTAAATATTCAAAGGTGAATTAATCAAACAAATAATAAATATAATAATAATAACAATGATAGTAATGCAACAGAATAAATCAAATTATCAACAGTAAATAACAATACAACAATAAATAGGATGAATAGTAGACATAATAATCATAATAAAACCATATAATAACAATAGTAATAAAATAATGCGGAATATTAAATGATAATAATGCTAACTAATTAATTAATTAATAATAATAATAATAATAATAATAATAATAATAATAATAATAATAATAATAATAATAATAGGATGTAGAAAATGGGAAATAAGTTAATAACAACCACTATAATAGTAATAATAGTGATAATAGGATGGTGAGAATGCAAACAATAACAATATATATACTAATGCAAATGAGGCAACGACATAGTAAAAATAATAATAATAATAATAATAATAATAATAATAATAATAATAATAATAATAATAATAATAATAATAATAATAATAATAATAAGAAGGAAAGAAAGAAGATAACGGCAAATACCAAGAATAAAGCTAATAAAAAGGGAAACACAAATTAGACTACAAAATAATAATAATAATAATAATAGTAATAATAATAATAAGTATATTAACACATTAAAATGCTAAAAGTAAATAATAGACATGATAATAGTAACAAAAATAATTTTAACAATAATTTTAACAACAATAGATAATGTACAAGAAAAATAAAAGAGAATAAGTCCAAGAATGTTTACCCTCATAATTTTTAGATTGGGGAAACGGTGTCTTGATCGATTTTCCTTGTCGGATTTGTGATGATAAACACTTGAAGAAAATGTAGAAATTAATATTTTGAAATAAAATCAGGAAAATATTTTGATGAAAATATTTTGGTGGATGATTTGAGCAAAAGGAAATTAATTTTCCAAGCTCAAATCACTCAATAAAATGGATGGTGTATTTTTTTTTGAAGATCAAATCAAGATTAAAACTTGAGAAAGAGGGGAAAAAAAAAAGCCAAAGAGCTAGTTGTTGGAAAAAAATTGAGAGAGAAAAGCTTGGATATTAGTTGCCGTCCTCCCCCCAAAAATGAAGGCCAAAATCCCATTTAATCTTGTCTTGGCCAAAAATGGTAAGGGACAAAAAACCTTTCATTTTTAGTTAATCAAAAATGTCATAAAATGGTGAAACAAGAAAAAAGTCAGACTGAAGAAAATCAGACTGAAAACAGCGAAAAAAACGGACAGGTGAAGACCAGGTCGCGCGGAGAGGGCAAGGGCGCGCGCGGCAGCAGCCTGCTGCGCGCGTGGTGCCCCCGCACCGCGCGCGGCAGGCAGCTGCCTCGCGCGCAGGGGGCTGCGTGCGAGGCCCCCTGCCTCGCGCGCAGGGGGCGCGCGAGACCCCCTTCCTCGCGCGCAGGGGGGGCGCGGCGCGAGGCCCCTGCCTCGCGCGCAGGGGGCCTGCGCGCGAGGCGCCTGCCTTGCGCGCAGGCGCCCCTGCGCGCTGGGCGGCCTGCTGCGCAGGCGCCCCTGCGCGCTGGGGCAGCCTGCCGCGCAGGCAGCCCCGCGCTGCCGCAGGCGGCCTTCGCGACTTTTTTTTTTTTTTTTATTATTTTAAATTTTTGACACAAAATTAATATATTTTTTTTACTCCATTTTAATTTTAATTTCCCAAAAAAAATATATTTTTAATTATTTTCCGAAAAAAACACATCTTTGACAAGGGAACGATCGATTCTCACATTTCTTGCCGAAAATCGGTCTTCTATTTCATCATCGGGTAATCCTGATCTTGGACCGCCTCGGGACCCGGTGTCTACACATATGTACAAAGAATATTGTTGGGAGTGTACGCAAAGTATCATTTTCATGGGTAGTGATAAGAAATACCCCAAGATTGTAAAATGAGTGCAACCTATTAGCTACCTCAAACTCGAGTTTCTATCTGCCTTTGAGCATACTGAATGAACCACATTCTCAACTGATTCAATCTTAGCAAAAGAATTCGGGAGTCATTCCCAATGAAGTGCAAGAAAGTAAACACGTAAGTATCGATGTTTACTAAATCAGCATGTGAATACGAGGCATACCATGCGATCTCTGTGTGTATGTGCAAAGGCCAAAACAGAGTTTTTCATCACTTGAAAGCAAATTCTAATTGCAATGTCGAGGACAAGACTCAACTCGAATGCAAATGCACTCGTGGCTTCCCGCTTGAAGCTCAAGAGACACCATACGCCTCTTCCTACGTACCAAACCTTACTAGAAGGTCATCTCCGCTAGTTAGATAAGGCCAAACCAAGAATCAATAGGTCTTACTTTGGTTGTAACGTTAGGCTCAGGTAATTGGCTATCAAAGGAGGATCAGGTCACTAGAGAAAAATGGCCGCAGCGTTCATTCGACGGATGGAAGGACCATTCCCAACCCCAATTGTATACTATCTAGATACTCTTGAATTGGAATTTGGTAATACTTGATCTCATCAAGCTCAGCATAAAAATTAAGCTAAAAAAATAGCTATTGAAACTCATCAAGGGGTATTATCTTGGGCCCTACCATTTTTCTTCTCTTTTTTTCGTTTTTCTTCTTTTTTTTCGTTTTTCGATTTTTTTCGCTTTTTTTTTCAATTTTGGTCTTTTTTTTCAATTTCAGTTTTTTTCTTTTTTCTTCTTTTTTTTCTATTTTTTCTTCAATTCCAATTTTTTTTCTTTTCGCTCCTTTTTTTTGTTTTTTGCTTCGCAAGCTCATGTCTCTAACTACACAAAAAGTTTATCGATGAATCAAACCCCTTTCCAGAAGTGTAGCCCAAAGATTATCGATGATTGAAAATTTTTCAAGGGGTAAACCCATCCTTATCAGGGTGATTATTGGTAGCTCAAAGAATTGTCAAAAATTGAGGCTCTTTTCCCCAAATTGCAAATCCATTTTCATCGGGGCAATTTTTGGTAACCCCAAAAAATTATCGATGATTGAAATTTTCTTCTCGAAGTGCAGACCCATTCTTATCAGGGTGAATTTTTGATGGCCCAAAGGATTGCCAATGGTCAAGCCTCAAAGATCATCAATGATTAAAAATCTCTTTCAGAAGTGTAAACCCACTTTTGCTGGGACAATTTTTGATAGCTCAAGAGAATATCGTAATGTGCATCCATCTTTACTAGAGCGGCCATTCTTCTAAGGGGAAGCCAAAATCATTTTAGGCGAAAGGTAGTTTTAATGTATATAACAACAAAACTGGCACGCGTTTAGCATACCAAAATAAAGGCTCAAGGGGCTATCAAGCGATTGTAAAATAAGGGTAGGAATTGATCATTTAGAGAGCTATACAAAGAAATAGTTGCCTAAATCATTTTCTAGATTCAGCCTTATCCAGGAGTCGCTTTGACGGGTAATCGGAAAGGTTCTAGTGCTCTTAGCGAGTTTTCATCCAATCCCCTAATTGCAACTAGATTTTTCAGTTTGTTTTCAAAACGGGCCAAAAGTGCTCGGAATTTAGACATTACATGATATAGTCAAATATTTTCACGTGATCTAGCTCTTAAAGATCAAACATATGTACCCCTTACTTAATTCAAAGTGGAATGAAACTTAGATTTCTAGAGTTAAGATCAAATCCATTCATAGTTGAGAACTACTTAGGCAGAGTCGAATCGTGAATTAGAGGTACCCTAATGAGGTACAGACATGTCAGCATTTTAGGATACAGCTTAACACAAAAATATTTTTATTCTATCAAAAATGTATATGCACAAAAATCGTGTAGGCACAAAAACTCTTTTTTTTTTTTAATATGCACAAACTATGCGTTAAAAATCATGTATATTGAATGGCATATGCAATAGCATCATGTGTATTAGCAATGCGTGTAAGGAACTGTATGTGCGAAACATGTGTAAAAATATTTGTATAAAAATGCGTACATGAAATATGTGCAAAGATGTGTGTAAAACACCTGTAAGAAAAATATGAGTGTGTAAACACTGCATGATAAATAATGTGCATGCATAAATTTGCAATGTACATGTATACGATGAAAGCATGAGTACAACCTATGGCACAGTATGGGGATGAATGTTCATGATATATGGTGCATGTGAACATGGCATGATTTAGGTGAAGACGACCTAGCATGGTAATATGCACCAATGAGTCGCGAGGAGTGGCAAAACTCACATATATAAAAGTGCAAAACATATACAGATAATGCACATGAGATGGGACACAGCATAAGAATGATTGTGTACAATGAGCGGAGTATGCGTGCAATACGAGGTATGCAATGAAAGTGCCTGCACGAAACAAATAGCGTTCACAAAGTATGCGTATTTACATGGTATGAGCATGCAAGACATGCATTGGTATATACAATGACTAACATGCATGATGAAGAAATTATATGTACATGGCATAATTCATGTATGATAGTACATGTCCATGATATGGTGTACAATGTGAAAAATGCAAGGTATTTTCTGTGTTTGATGTCTAGTCTAATGAAGTATGCTAATGTGTGCACACTATGACATGCAGCAGTATATATATGTTCCAGGGCACAATGTTAATGTACATGTGTAATGTGACCATACGGATATGTACATGCTATGACACATGGTGAATGCATTATTTTGATTTGATATTATTTTTTTTCATTTTTTTGTTTTTGTGTCACGGGGACAGTATGTCTATACTTGCTATAATGCATGTTAATATGTACATCTGATGATGTATACTGTATATACAGATAATGGCGCACAATGGATGTCATAAAGAATGTTAATATGTATGTATTGCGACAAGCATTATTATGTGCATGCATGACAAACGTGTTAGATTGATATTCACAAATTATGATACAGGCAATTTTATATACAGAGTGCACGGGTTATAAAAAGAATTACACATGAGACAAAATGCATGTGTTTTATTTATTATTATTGCTCATAAACTCATCAGTCAGAAGGTTCCGCTCTTCCTTGACTCTCCTATCTAGCCCATGATACCTGTCTACGGCCGAACCTACTAAATTGAAGCAAGAATACTCCACTTTTCGCTTCCTACTTAGCCCCGCGCCCTTTATCGCTAAAGTGTATTGCTTGATATGGGCAGAAGGGTCTGAAGTACCATCCATCTTCGGTAGCTCAGGCATTTTAAATCTCTGATGCAATAATTCCTCATTTCTCGAATCTCTGTCCTCGGGATTGATTTCTTTCCGAACTGATAGCAAAAATATTCAAATTGTTGGAATAATGCATGGATGATAATATACAATGCGTGAGCATAAACAACCACATGCAAGCAAGTAAAACCTTCCAACCTTATTACCCCCACACACGAGGTCGTGCGGTCTCTTTCCTAGGCGGAGTTGACCCATGGGTTAACAGGGAACCCAATAGGCGCGTATAGTGCACGATGAAAAAATCGGCAGCATGATGCTCCTATGCTAATGTACAAGCGGATGGATAATGATCGTCACGTATTTGGACGTTCCACAAATTTCGGCATGGCCCTACCGGGGCATGATAGCCTTTGGCTAGGTTACCAAGCGAGACATCTGGACTCACCCAATACATGAGGATCCATACAGCAAGCATGGAATTAGGGTTCATTTCACCTGTGGAAAGTAGCTACGGCCATTACATGAGCTTTGGACAAGGGAGATATTTCTTTAAGGCTACCCAAGCATGATCCATGCCGACAGGTCTAGCTCATCACGAGTATAGTGACCGATCGGGTCATCATTTTGATATACCATTGAGGTACGTGGCTTGGGCTGGTGATTATCCTTAACACTTCCCCAAATTGAGTGAAAATGGGACCGTGCTTCAGGAACGCACAGGGGCTAAAAGAGGGACCAAACTAGCATATTCTAAGGCTCTAATGATATGCGAATGCAAATTTGAGAGAAAGCAAATTTATGAATTAAATTTTAATCATAAATGATAAATGAGTCATTTTCAAATTGAAATCTCGAACCATAAACGTCCCCAGTGGAGTTGCCACTGTGACGCGCGCCGGATCCCCGCGGCCGCCCATGGGACCGCCCGCTTGAGGGCGATCGGGGCATTTGTGGGTCCGTTGACAACTTGCAATAAATCGCAAGTGTGTCTATGTTGGGCAACAAGGAGGGTTCATGGAGTCGCCACCCAATAGAACATTGGGAAAGTTTCTATCGCCTCGGAGAGCCTAAGACTGCGCTTAGTATCCATTTTGGGCCAGCCAGAGGGGTCTTGAAAGGTAAACCTCTCGCCCTAAGGAGCCTAGGATTAACGCTAAAGTCTCGTGACACAAGAGGTGTCTTGGAGGGTAAACCTCTAGCCTCTTTGAGCCCAAAGACCAGAGCTGGGTTCGGGATTTCTCATCTATTTCTACCTCGATTATTTTATGATTAAATTTTAATTATCATTAATTCGCTCTCTCTCCACACGATGTAATTAATTGAAGGCGCATTTATCCATATTTAGAAAGCCGTAAATGGGCAAGTAAATAGTGAAAGCAATAAATTACAATAATACAAGGAGCGGAATACAACTCCCTTTTATAAAGAGTGCAATACATGCATAAAACGGGTTATTCATTTAGATGGGAACGTTGGTTCCCAAATATTCATTTTACAAAAAAGTATAGAATTCTCAAATCGGTTTAGATCTTTTAGTTTGGTATGAAAACGAGGACGTTGGTCCAGTTTTGTTAACAAATATTCGATTTAGTATAAAACATTTGTGTGGTGGTTCTTTTTAAGGGCGGTCGAAAATCATTTTATTATTACAGACCACAAATACATAAAATGAAATAAAATAGTAATTACATATTTTTCGAATATATAAATAAATTCATCCTAATTTACCTGTTCCGCCCATACTTCTTAGAAAAACCACATGCCTCCCGCATTGCAGTTAAAATAGAAAAATGATATTTGTTAATCGTGAATAAATAAACAATTGAATAAATAAATAAACAAATGAATGATTGAATAAAGGATTAAATTAAATGATAAGTAAATGAATAAATAATTAAATAAATAATTGAATGAAATAAATTGAGAGTTAATGAATATAAAAGCACAAATGACAATTAAAATGATTAATGCCAATAAAAATAATAGTGCTAATAATAATATCATAAAATAATAATGAATAATAAATAAACATAAAATGATGATAGTAATTATGAATGGATAAAATAATGATAATAATAATAATAATAATAGCAATAATGCAAATAATAATAATAATGCTAATATTATAAAATAAATGAACATAACATAAATAATAAATATAACAATTAATTAATAACAATATTAAATAATAATAATAATAATAATAATAATAATAATAATAACAACAACAACAACAACAGAAATTAAATAGATAAAAATAATGATAATAATAAAAGAAATTAAATATAATAATAATAATAATAATAATAATAATAATAATAATAATAATAATAATAATAATAATAATAATAATAATAGATAAACACAAAATAAATAATATTAATAACAATAATATTAATATAACTCAACAATACTAATAATAAATAAATAAAAAAGGATAATAATAATAATAATATAATATTAATAAACAAAAAATAAATAAATATATAATAATAATAATAATTAATAATATTAATATTAATTAATAAAAGAACAATAAATAACAAATAAACAAATATAATAACAATAATTAACATAATCACAAAAACAGGATAATAAATATTAAATAAAATAATAAAAACAGAATTATAAATAAATATTATTAATAATAATAATAATAAATAAATAAATAATAATATATAAATATATAAAAAAGGGAAAAAAGACTTACCGGTCGCCGGAAGGGAGGTGGTCGACACCACCTATGCCGGAAGGTGGATCGCCGCTCGAGGAGCTCGCCGGAGCTGGTCATGCTCCGGAAGGAAGCGCCGCCTCGCCGGAAAATGCCTTGGAGCATCGCGGGTCTTCTTCTCCGATCTCCCTAACGGCGGCGAGTGATGGAGGCCGGTGGGTGCCGGCTGGATCGCCCTGCTTCCGGGAGCACGCCGGTGGGGCGCGTGTGCCGTTCCGGCACGGTGGGTGGCCGGCGGAGGCCTCGCCTCCTCCCTCTCTCTTTTCCCCTTTTTTCTTCTTTTTCGGCGTCGCTTGGTCTGTGGCTGCTGTTCCTTTCTTCTTCTTTCTACTTCTATTCTTTGATTTTCCTTTCTTTGCCTTTCTTTGCACTTTCTTTTTCCCTTTCTTTCCTTGGTTTCTGGATTTTCTTGCTCTCTATTTTTTCTTGGTCTTTCTGGGTTCCTCAGTCGAGACGTCCCTCTCCTCTTGCTCTTAGTTTTCTTTTTTTTTCTTTCTATTTTTCCCTAGTTGCCGAAAGAGATAGCCCCCTTTTCCCTCTTCATTCTTTTCTTCTTATACCCTAAAATTAGGGTTGGTTTTTGGGTCATAATGGTAATTTCCTCCATTTTTAGTTTTTTAATTACTTTAACTTAATTAAATAACACACATTAATTAATTTAAACATTACATATTAATTAAACATTACATATTTTACATCTTAATATAATTAATCTATTTAATATATCATATAATTTATCTAATTAATTAAACACTTTACATATTAACTAATTAATCTTTAATCTTTTATGCATTTTAATTAACTAATTAAACTTACAATATTAATAAATTAAATTAACCCAACATTAATAATTAACTTCTAATTTTATCTACCTAATCTATATTATATATTTTTATTTTTTCGGAGGGAATTACTAAGGACCCAAAAATCACCTTTTGACATCAAACCCGACTCGGGACCCAGTGTCTACAGTATGAATAAATGAGAAGTCCCGAACCATATCTGGTCTTTGGGCTCAATGAGGCGAGAGGACCATTTCAATGTTTCATTGGAATGGAACTTCCAAGACACCTCTTGTGTCCCATAAAAAGGCTTTAACTTGCATAGTCCTAGGCTCCACGAGGCGAGAGGGTAATCCTAATGTTTTATTAGGAAGGGACCTCCAAGACCCCTCTGGCTTGCCCAAAATGGACATATTAGCGCTGTCTTAGGCTCACTGAGGCTAGACGAACTTTCCCAATGTTCTATTGGGTGACAACTCCATGAAACCTCCTTGTTGCCCAAAATAGACATACTTGTAAATACCTTACAAGTTTTATGAACCTCTCCCGAAAGCCCTAAGAGCGGGCCTTCGGGGCGTCCTAAAGGGTTCGGCGCGCGTCACACCTAGTTCCTCCATCGGGTTAGGTATTCATGGAATGACTCGCCTGCGTTTTGCTGCAGCAGCTCTAGAGGAACTCCTCTATCAATAAATCCCAGTCTTCTTTTGTTCTCCGGTCCAGTCCATGATACCAGTCCACCGCAGGGCCTGTCAAACTTAAACAAAAGTACTCTACCTTCTACCTTTTTGTTAGCGTAGTACCCTTCATTATCAAAGAGTATTACTTGATATGTGCAGTGGGGTCCGATGTGCCATCAAACTTTGGGACATTAGGCATCTTGAAATTTAGAGGGATTAGATCATCACCATCCAGCTCCCGATCCTCAAGGTTCATTCCCCTCCCTACCGTCAACATCTTTGTCATGGCTTCAAACCTATCCTCCATTTTTCTTCACATCACATCCTCCAGCTGGGGTGACTTTCCCTTTACTATCGTCTGCTCCTCTTGCTCCTCCCATAAGTCAATCTCAGATTTAAGGCCTTCTCTATGCTCGATAAGCGTTGGCGCTCTCGGCTCAACTGCAGGTGGATCAACTGTCGCTAGGGGATCCTCTCTTGCAGCTCCTTGTTCATCTTGCCCCCCAGCTGGAGCAGTAGCCTGTTGCTCAACAAGTGGGGCTAGGGTAGTGGCAAGGTTGCCCATCATCGCCATCATCCTGGCCTCAAACTCTTCCATTCTTTTCCCTACTTCTTCGGCAATCACTACCCTAGTTGCATCAGAACTACTTGATGAATTAGACATGCTTGTCTCTATTGATGATTCAGAAGACAATATCTCACTACCCTCTAAAACAGAATTCAAACTCTGATCTGACACTAGCTCTTGTAATCTAAAGAGTGAAATCTTCCTTAACCGACCGTCAGGATCTCTAAACCACCTGGACGAATCTATGATGGCTGCAAAACACACCTCTGTTAGGATGATGCATGATTTGAAGTACAATGCATGGTCGTGCTGGTGCAGCATAGACAAACACATGCAAGCAGATAGACCCTTCCAACCTTATTTCTCCCACACACGGGGTCATGCGGTCTCTTCCCTAGGTGGGCTTCATCCAAGGGTTAACAGGGAACCCATTGAACACGTATAGTGTGCGGTAAAAAACCGACAGCATAACAACTCTCGCCTAATGTACATTCATATGAGTATTTGGCCATTATGTATTTAAACAATTCAACTCAATTCAGATGGGCCCACCGGGACATGAAAGCCTTTGATGAAGACCATTTAATTTAATTGATTTTGTTCAATATATAACGGCCCAAATAGCAAGCGCGGTATTATGGTACATTTCACCTAGTGGGAGTATCTATTGCCATTACATGGGCTTTGGTCAAGGGTGGTGTTACTTTAGGTCTACCCAAGCATGGTTCCTGCCAACGGGTCTAGCTCATCACGAACATAGCGACCAATCGGGTCTCCATTTGATATACCATTTGATGGTACGAGGCTTGGGTTGGTGATTGTCCCGAGCACTTCCTTATAATGAGTGAAAGTAGGGTCATGTTTTAGGAATGCACCGGGGTAGATAGGGGACCAACTAACTTAATTCTAAGACTCTAATGTATGTAATGCAATTTCGATTAGAAATGGAATTTTTGATTCTTCAAACCTCAATTATAATTTTAACTTAAGTCACTTTTAAAGAGAAGTTTCGATCATTGTCCCCAGCGGAGTCGCCACTGTGATGCATGCCGGAACCTAGCAAAGGCCCTCGCTGAGCCCGCCTTTTAGGGCTCGAGGGATTGGTTCGCGCCTTTTTTATCTTGGGTATCATGAGTTAACTTAGATGCCTCCTTCCCAATAGAACATTGGAAAGGATTATCTAGCCTCCGATGCCTTTGGGCACCTTTGAGGTATTTTGGAGTCGCCACCCAATTTACGAGAAATTGGGAAAGGTCTCTAACCTCCATTGGTCTAAACCAGAGATGGTGTTCGGAACTTCACTCTTATTAATGACTTAAGTTAAGTTTATAAATAAGTTTTTAAGAAATTAAAATTCCATCTCTCATCTCACTCTATTGTGCATTGAATTTAAAGCGCATTTGCAAGCACATTGGAAAGTGATAAATAAAGCAATAAGTAAATAAATAAATTACGAATGAAAATTGGGACAGAACAATCCCTCAAAAATAAATAAAAGATGGGACAGAACAATCCCCAAAATAAAATAAAATAAACAAGCATAAATAAATAAAATTCGCTCCAAAATTAATTACAAGGGCCCAAAAAAAGAATAAATAAACACATTCAAAATGAATAATTAAAAATGTATCATACATAAATCGGGTCATTTATTGAATTTTAGGAACATTAGTTCCCTTTTTATTAACTTAAAAATTAGAGAACTATTTATTGGGTATTGATTGAGAAAACCGGGATGAGTGATCCTATTTTATGAAAATTTAGTTCTCTATTTGATAATGAGATTTTGTTGGTTAAAATAGGACATTGGTCCAATTTATTAAGAAAAGTCCCAAGTTATTAGTTTTTAAAAAATGTGATTTTCTATAATACGGACGGATATAAAATACATTTTTACATACAACACATAAAAAATAATAATAATAAAAAATACAACAATTAAAATGCAAACCCTCAATTTAAAAGTCTCTAATTGTCCGATCCTCCGACCCAAGCGCAAGCATAACTCGCAAAGATAAACAATTTTGAAATAGCAAAACAACAAAAAATGACATTAGAAATATTAGTAATAACTCGAAAAATTAACCAAATAAATATAAAGCTAAATAACATGCAAAAATAATTAACAAATGTGTATGAGATAAAATAGGTTAAAGTAGACATGTCAATTTAATATGCAAACAATTTACATGCGAGATAAATTAAAAATAAATCATGCTAGCATAATAATAATAATAATAATAATAATAATAATAATAATAATAATAATAATAAGAAGAAGAAGAAGAACAATAACAATAACAATAACAATAACAATAACAATAACAATAACAATAACAATAACAATAACAATAATAATAATAATAATAATAATAATAATAATAATAATAATAATAATAATAATAATAATAAAGATGACAACAATACTAAGAGATATATTAACAAAATAATAATAATAATAACCTTTAAAAACCTATTAATATGAAATATTAATGATAATTAGGCTAGATAAACAATAATGGTAAAATGAAATGAAATAAAATAACAAATCAAAAAAGGACATAATAACCATAAAGAATAAAAGCTAAAATGAATAAATTAAAGAATCACGTGAAGAACAAAATATGCCATAAAGAATGAAAGCTAAAATGAATAAACTAACAAATCACGTAAATGGCTAGGCTAAAGGACAAAAAGTGGCCCAAAGTGATGAAAATACAATGCAAAGAAATGGGAATGCAAATGGAAATGAGGAGTATTAGTGCACGAGTCATGCAAACTTGCACGAGTCGTGCAAGGAGAGCACGACTCGTGCAAAAGGTGCACGAGTCGTGCACACCTTTCACGACTCGAACAAAAAGTAGAGGAACGTGACGACGGACAACAAGAAATAAACGTGCGACTCTTGCAGCAGGGACACGACTCGAACATAAAATCACGACTCGAACAAAATGAAGAGACGATCAGAAGAACGTAAAAATAGGGACGAACAAAGTATCTTTAACAGATTAACAAATATGATAATATGCCATCAAAACATGCATTATAAAGCCATAAACAAGTTTATTTAATTATAATAGCTACTTACAATCTATGTTTGATAACAAACAACAACAAACATATGATAAACAGATTAACAAAATCAAATGAAAAAATAAATAGAGTATGTACAAATGAAGAACACTGAGTAAAGTAAAACAAAGAAGAAAAGAAAAAGAAAAGACAACAAAGAAAGAAAGAAAAGAAAGAGAGATGGCTATTCAGTATTTACCCTCAGAATGATATTTGATCTGCAGATGATGAAAACTTATTTTATTTTATTTTATCATTTATTATATATTTAACTGATTTAATTGATTTAATTACTAACATTATTTCATTTGTGTTTTATTTTTATTTCACAACTTATTTTCTTCGCTTGGGCATTTTCGCGAGCACACGGGAAGATCCAGGAGGCTCGCCTGATTTGATCGTTTATTTCATTACTTGTATTATTTGCTTTATTTGTTTCTTTAATTATTTTGTCGAATGTGATTCCTAATAAAATTATTTATTTTAGGCACGCTAAAAAGAAAATCACAAAAATATTTCTGCTAATTAACTTGGAAATTTTTTTCTAATAAAAATGGGACCAATGTCCCAGTTTTTCCATCCAAAATAAATTGTCACATAAAAATCGTTTTCGTAAATATGGATACGAGGACCAATGTCCTCATCCTTAATGTATATCCTGTTTTATGCATGTTTTGTATTTCATTTATAATAAGGGGTCGTATTCCGCCCCTAGTTTTGCTATAATCTATTTTCATGCGCTTTACTTTAATTATGCTTTATTTATCGCTTTCCCTTGAATGGATAATTTGGGCTTTAATTTAATTGCACTGAATTGGATGAGAAATGGGATGAAACGTAAATTCAAAACTCAATTATAAACCTAACCACGGTATGAATAAATGGAAAGTCCCGAACTTTCTCTGGTCTTTGGGCTCAACGAGGCGAGAGTGCCATCTCAATGTTCTATTGGGATAGAGCCTCCAAGACACCTCTTGTGTCTCATAAAAAGGCTCAAACTTGCACAGTCCTAGGCGCCACGAGGTGAGAGGGCCATCTTAATGTTCTATTAGGGTGGAGGCCTCCAAGACACCTCTAGTTTGCCCAAGCGTGAGGCGAGAGAGCCATCTTACTGTTAGGGTGGAAGCCTCTAAGATACCTCCGGCTTGCCTATGATGGACATAGCATCGCTGTCTTAGGCTCACTGAGGTTAGATGACCTTTCCCAATGTTCTATTGGGTGGCAACTCCATAAAACCTCCTTCTTGCCCAAAATGGATGCACTTATAATTTCTTATAAGTTTTTATGAACCTCTCCCGAAAGGCCTAAAAGCGGGCGTTTTGGGGCGGCCTGGGGTTCGGCACACGTCACAGTGGAGACTCCACTGGGGACACTTAAAAGAGACTTCGCTTCAAAAGTACCTTGGTTAAAACTTACAATTGAGTTTTAATTTAAAAATTTCATCCTTTTTTGAGACTGCACTGCATCTCATTAGAGCCTTAGATCTATGCTAGTTTGGTCCCTTTTTCAACCCCGGTGCATTCCCAAAGCACAACCCTACGTTCACTCAATGTAGGAAAGTGTTAAGGATAATCACCAGCCCAAGCCTCGTACCATCATGGTATATTAAATGGAGACTTAATCGGTCATTACACTCGCGATGAGCTAGACCCGTTGGCAGGGACCATGCTTGGGTAGACTTAAAGTATCATCACCCTGGCCAAAGCTCATGTAATAGCAATAGATACTTCCACTACGTGGCATGAACCATAATACCTTGCTTGCTATATAGATCATTACGTATTGGACAAACCTAGATAATTTGATTGGTCACCTAATTAAAGGCTTTCATACCCAGATAGGCCTATGTCAATTTATTTGGACTGCCTAAATACATAATGGTCAAAATCCATGCATATGCACATTAGTTAAGAGAGGTTATGCTGCCGATTTTCCACTGAGCACCATTCGCGTCCATCGGGTTCCCTGTTAGCCCATGGATCAAGCCCACCTAGGACAAAGACTATGCGACCTCGTGTGTGGGGCAATAAGGTTGGAAGGATCTATTTGCTTGCATGTGGTTGTGGATGATGCATTGCATATTCATGTCCTTCATGCACAAATACAATTTTTTTATTTCTTCCCTATGTATGCATCCTATTCTTTGCATATAATTATTACATGTACATATCAACCTATGTATAGTTTTTACATATTTAACGTGTATCATTGTAGTCTCTTTCAGCCATCGAGGACCACTTGCATAGCACGATCATGCATTACATATTATTCATGCATCATTCTAACTCCTTGCTTTTCAGCCATTGTAGACCATTTGCTTGGGTGGTTCAAGGATCCCGATAGTTGTCTAAAGAGCGATCAGAGCTTGAGTTGGTTGACAAAGGTTTAGCATCCTTGCCAGACCATCTGAAGGTATTAGAAATGGCTGGCCCTTCACAATAGACTAAAGAGATTCATGCCCTAATTGTCCAGGAGATAGATAGAAGGTTTGAAGAGCTTGAGAAAAGGATATTGGCCTTGGTTAAGGAAAGGATGCATGTTATGGCACTCGTTCTCCAAGCTCAACTTATGACAACCACTGCCCTTAACTAAGTAGAGCCAGCCACAATCAAGAAGGCTCGTACGGCGACAACTGTAGTACCTCCTTTTCCTTTTGAGACCAGAGACAGGGGAGCATTTGATTCACCAATTAAGTAAGAAGAAAATATGAGGCCTACTCTAGAACATAGCATTATGCCTGAAGAGAGAGGGGACCCCGCAATGACGCATATTCTGAAAAATGAAAGCTTTGGAAGCCACAACAATAGTGAGGCAAATGTTAGGGCCACAGAAGTCTCAATACCTAGAATAGCTCGGTGCCACCTCACTATCTCAGGTAGACCATTATCCTAGCACTTCACCTGTCTCATCAAGGAAGGGAAGTCACAACCCTTGCCAATCGGGCCTGCCCCAAGTCAAGGACAACCTACACACAGAGCGGATTGGTATTATGCTTATCACCAGTATTTAGGGCATAGAACATACTATTGTCGTCCTTTGAGAGATTGCATTCAAGAACTGATACCAGACCCAGAAAAGGAAAAGATTGTAGAAGTGCCAACCACGGAGGTGAAGCAAAGGCATTTTTTTTAATTTGGGTAGATCATTGTCTTTGGACCTTAAGAGGCTGATAAAGGAGGGGATGTTACAGCCATTGCCAGCTAGGCCCGCTAGAAGCCAGGGGCAGTCCGATCACAAAGGGTATCAATATTGTGCCTTCCACCAGCACACCGAGCATACCACAGATGATTGCAAGACCTTGAGATATGCTATTCAAGATCTGATTGACTCCCAACAGATCTCCGACCCAGAAAAGCGAGAGGGAAAGAGTAAGATGGATTAAGTGCCTAAGTGGAAAGGCAGGACGGTTCTTAAGGATGATAATGGACCATTAGCTGCAACATCTATATTGGCAAGAATAGAAAATAATTAGCTATTTAGAATGTTCTTTTTATTTTTGAACTATTTAATAATGACATTCTGATTTCATTAATAAGATGAATGTTTTTGCTTACTTGTGTTATATCTCTTATGATTTTTCTATGCATAATCATGATCATGACTCATTCATATTTGATATTGATTCAGTTGATGCTACTCAGCCAACACAAATAATATCTATCCTATTACACGGCATTGGCTCAGTCACGCAATTCCAAAATATAACAAAGTAAATAAAATCATACATTGCCTAACTACATCAATTTCATTAACTATAAAAATAAATAAATACAAAATCTATTGTATAAGAATCACTTCCTGAAAGATATACAATATATCATTGTGGTGGTTATCTCAAATGTGGAGGAAATACAGTGGAAACAGGTGTAAAAAATCCACGAATCTCACTGCTCAACCTGTCCAACTGTGTACTAATCCTCTACTGAAATGCTCCTAAGAATGCGTCTCTCTGCTCAGCTCCTAGGACCATATCTCTGTGCACCTGCTCCATCTAAGTCTCAATAGAAGACAATCGCTCCCAAGCTCGCTGCACTGATAGGTCCATGCCAGAGATTAACTGGTCACTCTGAGAGGTGGCTGCCCTAACCTCCGCTAATCCTCTGCTCAACTCATCCAGTCTCTTCCAAACCCTCTCCGTGAAGACTGCATGCTCCCTCCTCAACTCACTAAAAGAATCATAAAGCACACTAATTGAAGTCTCAAACCGTGTTATCGTAGCAGTCATAGACCACATCTCTGATATCAAAGTCTGGACCACCGAAGCATCTAAATATGGAGCTGAGGGTAGAGGGGCTATGGAAAAAGACAGCTCATCATGCCCCTGAGCGTAGCGGATCAAATCTGGAGGGGACAATGGAATGTAACTCCTCTACCTCACCCTCCTACTAGAAGTAGTGGCTATCGCTCTCTGTGGCGGAGGTGGTGGTAGAGCATCAATATCGGGATCAACTGGCTGGTGTGAGTCATGGGCATCTATCTCCTCCATTCTCCTCAGTCTATATCCACTCTTGGAAGAAGGATCCTCTATAGCAATCCTACACCTGAGTAATACCTCCTCATCAATCAAGTATGATAACCTCAAAGCTGATCCCATGTCAGGAGTAGGCAGATGTAGGGCTCTCATAATAAAGGTGATCAATCCACCAATCCCGATCCTCTTCCCTGAAGTAGCTATAGCTCTCTTTAGTTGCTTACACAACCAAGGTACGGCATTAACTCGGATGCCGGCCTCCATAGCATAAAGAAAAAATAATTCTAGTGTGGTCACATTGTTGGGACACCCTGGTGGCATGAACACTGAAGAAGTCATCACTCTATGCAAGTACTGATAGACTGGAGAGTGGAGCTTTATTGACTTGGTGTTTCTCGCATGAAAGTCCATATTGGGCTTCCCAATAATAGCCTAATGTGCAGCTGAATCACCCACAATGTGCACCTCTCTATCCACTGGCAACCTCAAGTATCTAGCCAGGTCAAAAATCGATAGAAAATAAGGAGTATTGTTGACTCTAAACTGAATGGTATTTACTTCATCCTTAGATAACCTTGGAGAGTACTTAAAAGTACTAAGAAACTCCAATGTTATCGTAGGATGAGTTGGACCATTCTGAGAAAAGAACTCCTCCCATCCAATGTTCCTCAACAAAGATAATACCCTCTCTTGAATGGCCAGGTTAATGAGTGTCTTCATACTCATAAACCTACTAAAAATAATAATTTTTGCAGCCAGCTTATTGAACAAAGTGCGCTGTGCTGGAGTCAACCAATCATGAGGCGGAATGGGCGCTGATGGTTGCTCCTCTCTATTATGAACCATGGTTCCTGAAAAGAAAGTATAAACTTTATCCAAAACATTCTTAGTTTCATTAAGTGCATACCACATATATGGCTAGATTGAAAGAATAATAACAAAACTCACCAAAACTTCACAACAAAAATTTACAAAATAAATAAAATTTTCTAGCTAATAAAAATGCAAAATATGGAAAATTAAACATCAGGTATATGAATAAACAATTGAAGTACAGAATTAATGCACAAACATAGTCAAAATTGGAAGATTACACAAATTAAAATTTAAAGAAATTAAAAATGAAAAGCACAAGGTGGAGAATAAAAATAAGCACAAGTAATTAATCCCTAAAGTGTATATGCCAAAAATTAATATAAATGCAATTTAATGGAAAATAAGAGAGAGAAATGCAAAGTTTGCTTAATCAATGCTTTATTCGTAGCAAAAATATGTAGGATAAATTCAAAGTTGCATGTAAATAAGAATTTGAAAAATTGGCATCCAATACAACTCATCTTAATCCCATCAATTCGGGAACTAGCAAACATGCATTTGTCTCAATACAATCAAGTATAACTATCAATTGAATCTAAATTAAAAACTAAAGCAGCAGCAAATACTTCTAAAATAAAATAATGCCAAGCACAATCTCAAGCAATTTGAATTTAACTTGCAAAATTTCTTTCCATATTCATACTGTGTATAATGCCCCAATTATCTCAAAATAATTCAGTTCAGAATTCTGAAGCTCAAAATCCCAATTCAGCAAGCTACTTTTCAAGACAGAACGCAAGAACATATCCCATCTAACACAATGATCATTAAGTTCAAATTCAATGCTAATGGCACTCATCAACTCAACACTGTTATAAGAGCAATTAAACACAAACACGTATATAAAATCAGGCTCAAAATATGATTGCTCAGTGTACAATATGTTCAGATAAAGCTCAGTCATTGCAAGTTCCAAATTAGCAGTGAGCATGCCAACAGTGACCTATTTGCATGTTCAAGCAACCTGATTCATGCCAACTAAATATGAACATTACCTCAACATATCATATTAACAGAGTTGGGAAGAAAAAATAAACAATTATGTTGCATTTTCACGTTACAAGTCCCAAATTTCTACATGAATTTCTCATTTAAGCATTTCATCAAGCACCTAGTGAGCAGGATTATAAACCAAAATATTTAGCATAACTTCCTCATCCTAAACACCCATTAGCAAGAGAAGAACACATCTCAATTAACAAATTCAACAACAACATAAATTTATTTGATTGAAGCTCAGTGCACAATGGAATCAGAAAAAGAACAAAAAAATTTGAATGAACAGGGTGAGAAAATGCGTACCTGGAATCTATAGAAATTAGCTAACTGACTTCAAAATTTTAGAAGAGAAATAATGGGAGAGAGCTCTTAATTCTTAACCCCTAAAATATGGAATTTTTGCAGAAATTTGGGGAGAAATCATTATCGGGCATAAAAGAAGAGAAATGCAGAAATACGATGAAAAGAATTCCATTTAAGGTCTATGAAAATACATAAAATAAAAATTTCCTGAGATGAGCTTGGATTGTCAATAAAGATCGAAGAGAAAATTGAGAGGAAATTTTTAAATTGAAGAACAGGGGGGAACAGGTGAGAAGAAAAGAGAAAAGAGCAGTGAGAAATGAACACAACGTGTTTTAAAAGGCCTGGGTGAAAAGTACAGCTGTGCTTTTGAAAGAAGCGCAGCTGTGTTTTACACAGCGCTGCGTATGGGCATTTTTTTTAAATGAAAACACAGCTGTGTTTTCGCGCTTGACCTGATGCTACTGCCCTGTTAAAATAAATGTCACGGTGACAATAAATTTAATTATCACCGTGAGATACCTAAAAAATGCTACTGCTCCACTGCCCAATTTTTTTTTTAATTCCAAGTTAATCTCCCTATTAAATTCCAAAACAATAAAACAAAATAAAACCAATTAAACCAAAAATTAAAAACCAACAAATTAAACATTAAAACAACAAATTAACATTCTAACATTACCAAAACCAACAAGATAAAAAATTTAAGAAATATTCATTTATTTTTATTTTTATTTTTATTTTTCTTTTTATTTTTCTTTTTATTTTTTATTTTAATAAAAAAAATAAAAAACTAAACAACTAAAAATTAAAACATAAAACACAAAAACACAAATAAATGGCAAGAAATTAAAGAGGAAGAGTTAAGAAAAAGTTCTGGTTTATTGAGTCCCAGCTCGACTCATGTTACTCTCGGGTGGACGAGCTTGCGAACCAAATAATGGTCTTTTCTATTTTTGCTCCTCATTTTCCCCCATCAGTAAGAGAAAATCATCGAAAGCCATCAAGGTGGGAAATTCCATGTCTTCGATGAAGTATGACTCCACCTTGGGTTCACTATAAATGAACTCCACCGGCTCTTTCAGCCTAATTAAATCCTTCAAATGGACTGAATTCAGTGCTTCCATTTGAGAATCGCACAACTCTTGCTCCTTTGGTGTAATATCCTGCACAGAAAAATTAACATCAGTTTCCAAACAATTATAAGATTTGTCTTCAAAAATGATTGGCTCCTTTTTTTCTTTATGCAACCCATCCTCAAAAATTTCAAAATTCTCTATAATCTTTATAGGTGCATGACTCAATTCACCACCATCTCCTTGATCACCTGAAGAAATAATTAAATGCTCCAACTTGGATTCCAAATTTTGGATCCAAAATTCTTGACTTCTCAATTGATTCTCTTGAGCCTTGATCCTCTCCTCTTGACAGTTGATTGTAGTCTTCCACTCCCCCTTTTTCGCATAAAATTGCTTCTCTCTACAATATATGTAGTCTAGAAGATGTTTGATTTGGGCAAAGTTAGACTCTTGTGATTCCCATGGAGAGTAAGGATCTTTAAATGACGGTTAATAGGTGACTGGTGAAGGTGTATACAATTGTCGTAACTCTTGCATCTGCCTCATCATATCATTTACTCCAGCTCGCAAAAGGACTAGCTCATAGTCTTGATCACTATCTTGCATCATTTTGAAAATACCTCAAAATTTTCGTGCAAAGATAAACACCAAACTAAAATAAAGAAAAATAAAAATCTCAAACTAACTCAACTAAAGATATGAAACAAACAATAACGTTTTTCCCCTGTAACGGCGCCAAAAACTTGATTGATTTTTAGCAAGTGTACTAAATCGACAAGTAATATAGCAAGTATAATTAAAGACTCGCAAATATCGAATCCAAGGGAAAAAGGATTGTCACGTTAAACATCTATGGTTGAGTGAAATTGAGATATTCCCAAATTATTTGGTTGAAAATTCTAAACTAAGCAAGAAAATAAATTAACGAATTAAATATAAAATTGTTCATCAAAAAATTACTCAAGGATGAAATTGGATGCTTAGGAAATTCTATCCTTATAAATGTAATTGAAAATGGGAAAAACAATACCAACATGAATTTCTAGATAACCCAACTAAACCCAAGCATCAAGTTCGGTTTATTTTCCCAATACGAAGTCAAACAACCCAGAACTAAATTATCTCACTCGCCACTCTAGTCTTAAATCATAAAATTCTGCACTTCTAGATTCCCGATCGGAGTCGTCCAAAAGATACAGCAAGATTGATAAAAACTAAATGTAAATAATTAGCATTCCCATTCCGAAGCAAGCCTTATGATTAGCATAAGCACGGGTGTAACATCCTAGGTATGAATTAATTTCCCATTCCTGAGCCAATTAATCCAAGACCCATCTATTCCTCACATTTCTGAACTTTCTAAAACTAACATCTGTAAATCAAGCGTCCCATTCCGGAGCCAGCAAAATCGATAGATGCAGAAATATAAGAACAGAGTATAAACAAATTACAACAATAATCAGATTTGAAATCAATCATCATTCCGGACTAAATCATAATCAAACCCAATAACCATTATAAATGCAGAAAATATAATAAGAGAAATAAAAAAAATCATGAAAATATTCATTAAATCCATAATTCTAAATACAAAGTATGATTTAAGAACCCCTAAGCATGAATAACTACTTTAACATCAAGAATATAAAAATAAAATATGAAAAATTCAAGTTTAGAATACACCCTTGATGAGAGAGAAAATAGATCTTGAAGCTTTTGTTCTTCAACCTTGGAATTCCTTGAATCCCTAAAAATATAAATTTAAACTAAATTAATCTCCATAATTTAAGAACAAAATTGAAAATTTTAAATTAAATCAAAGCTACAACAGTATTTAAGATGAAAATTAAAACCTAAAACAAAATATAAAAGGCTGCCTAAAAAGAAACTAAAACTAGCTCCTAAAATAAAACCTAACTCTTTAGAAGATGAAGCGGCGTTTTCATTTTAAAGTCAAGAGAAAAGCACAGCTGTACTTTTAGAAAGCACAGCTGTGTTCTTGAGTAAGTAGCGTTTTAGGGTCACGGGAACAGTGTAACACAGCTATGTTTCTTGCAGAAACACAACTGTGCTGTGGGCGAGAGAGTGCGCGTTGTTGCTCCGTGCGCGCGCACCTCCTGCTGCATAACATAGCTGTGTTTTGCGAGAAAACACAGCTGTGCCATCGGCTGTTCACGCTGTTGCGCGCTCCCTTCAAAAGCACAGCTGTGCTATTGAAAAGCACGGCTGTGCTTTAGGCAAATTTTGCCCTCTTTCACCAAATGTTCCTAAAATCAATCCTGAACCTCCAATTTAGCTCTGGATTAAAATAAAACACTTGAAAACATCTGAAAACTTATTAAAAATTATAAAAACATTATAAATTAATAAAAAGACAAAAACTAACTAATAAATATAAAAATTAAATAAATAAAACACATAATTATTCCAAGAATTAATCTAAAATATTAATATAATTGCAACTTATCAAGGCCTACTCTAGAACATAGCATTGTGCCTAAAGAGAGAGGGGACCCCGCAATGACGCATATTCTGAAAAATGAAAGCTTTGGAAGCCACAACAATAGTGAGGCAAATGTTAGGGCCACAAAAGTCTCAGCACTTAGAACAGCTCTGTGCCACCTCACTATCTCGGGTAGACCATTATCCTGGCACTTCACCCATATCATCAAGGAAGGGATGTTATAACTCTTGCCAACCGGGCCTGCTCCAAGTCAAGGACAACCTAGACACAGCGGATTGGTATTGCGCGTATCACCAGTATTCAGGGCATAGAACAAACTATTGTCGTCCTTTGAGAGATCGCATTCAAGAACTGATACTAGACCCAGAAAAGGAAAATATTGTAGAAGCACCAACCACGGAGGTGAAGCAAAGGCATTTTTTTAATTTGGGCAGATCATTGTCTTGGGTCCTTAAGAGGCTGATAAAGGAGGGAATGTTACAGCCATTGCCAGCTAGGCCCGCTAGAAGCCAGGGGCAGCTCGATCACAAAGGGGATCAGTATTACGCCTTCCACCAGCTCACTGAGCATACCACAGATGATTGCAAGACCTTGAGATATGTTATTCAAGATCTGATTGACTCCCAACAGATCTCCGGCCCAGAAAAGCGAGAGGGAAAGAGTAAGATGGATTAAGTGCCTAAGTGGAAAGGCGGGACATTTCTTAAGGATGATAATGGACCATCAGCTGCAACATCTATATTGGCAAGAATAGAAAATGATTAGCTATTTAGAATGTTCTTTTTATTTTTGAACTATTTAATAATGACATTCTGATTTCATTAATAAGATGAACGTTTTTTGCTTACTTGTGCTATATCTCTTATGATTTCTCTATGCATAATCACGATCATAACTCATTCATATTTGATATTGATTCTATTGATGCTACTCTATTTAATCTTAGAACTTTGGAAAGTCCAAAGAAAATCTTGATAGCATCTAATGCAACTCCTGAAGAGAGATTAAAACTTGAGAGAAATTCAAGAAAATATGAAAAAGTCTTTGCCTGAACCTATGAAGACATGTTAAGAGTTGATCACGGAATCACCAATCACACCATTCCAACATATCCTGATCATGGACCTGCCAAGCAGAAGCCCAGAAGACTTAGGCTAGAATGGGCAGAGAAGGTTAAAGAAGGGATCCACAAGCAGAGATGAAGCCAGAATTTCTTGTCGAAGCTCAACACCTGACTTAGTTGGTCAGCGTCATCCCAATATTTAAGAAGAGCGAAAAAGTATGAACTATCAGGATTTAAACAAAGCTTCCCTAAAACAAAATAACATAAAAAACACAACAAAAAAAAACATAATGAAAAAAAAGGGGAGAAGGAAGGAAAAGAATCAATATGTACATCTGGAAAAAAAGGGGGAGAAACTGTTTGGGGGCAAGCTTTGTTGACTTTCAAAAAGGACCAAAAGGATTCTATTGACTTGCAATGCATACGGGTTGCTCGAGTTTGGGAATAGACACTATAGGGGAGGTGTGCCCTATGGTCTCCAACAAATAGGGTCATCGACAAGAATCCGATATGTCGATATGGTCTCCCACACCACGCAGGGTTCAAGGACGGAAGGATAATTTATAGATAAAGCTAGGGAGTTGCTCTAGAGGTATGACATTAAAGACCACAAGTCCACTCTGTATTGCCCTCAAATCAATGGGATAGGGGAGCCTGCTATCGAGAAGATCTTAGTCAAGATGGTTGAAAACTGTAAGGATTGGGTGGAGAAATGGCCTTCTGCACTTCGAAGCTAGAGAACCACCATCGGAACCTCTATAAGAGTCACCTTTCATTCCTCAATATAGGGGCAGAAGCAGAATGGCCGATCGAAGTAGAGTTCATATCTTTAAGGACATTCATAGAAGCTCAAATTTCAAAAGTCGACTGGGCGCAGCAACAGAGGCAGCAATTAAACACGTCGAACAAGGACAGGTTATGGGATAACTATCACTATTAGATCTATCAGAAAACACTCTGCTTGATCATTTAGGAAGAAGATCAAAAAGCATCCAATGAAACAGGGAGATTTAGTTATCAAGCAAATAAGATCGGGTGTTCCGGACATACAGGATAAATTTAGGCCGATGTGAGAAGGTCCTTTTTGTTCTTCAAAGATTGTTATCCAAGACAGCAGCAACAGATGGCGATGAAGATTACTTCAGAGAGCCGATTAACGTTGACAGACCCAAGAGGGTCCATGGTTGAAGACTAAAAATCAAAAGAAGAGAATAAAAGCCCTGCGGATCGAAAATTGAAAAAAAGGCGGCCTTGGTAAAAATGGGCACCTCGTCAGGGTGAAAACCGAAACAAGGCACCC
The DNA here is from genome assembly GCA_947683425.1 of Excoecaria cochinchinensis. Taxonomy (NCBI): domain Eukaryota; kingdom Viridiplantae; phylum Streptophyta; class Magnoliopsida; order Malpighiales; family Euphorbiaceae; genus Excoecaria; species Excoecaria cochinchinensis. The sequence continues at coordinate 3,311,657 of CANTUQ010000010.1, read as the reverse complement.
TGGGCAAAAATTTGAGGCTTGAGCGAAAATGTCCAATCAAGAAACCGAGAGGGCTGATTAGAGACAGGAGTTTGATGCTTACAAGATCTACTCTGAGACTAGATGTAGTTTTGCATTTTGAATCGATGTTAGATAATGATCATGTATAGAGAAATCATACCAAAATGTACACAATCTTTGCATTTACATGTGTTCCTTATTTTCTATTTCGTTTATAAAAAGAGAAACATCATTCATTATTGAATGCATGAAATCTAAATGACTACACTCTGCTACTGCTCTCACCATCCGAATGTCTGGGTCAATGAGTTCTAGTATTGATTGTGGAACTAAGCACCTACCTCTTGAATGCATTAGTGGGAGTGAAAGAACAACCCCCGATAGATGGCATAATAGTCTTCACCGACAGCTCACCTAGAGGCCATGGTATCTGGAGGTAAGAGCCGAAGATAAAGGTCCACCATGGAAAGATAGGGATGCCTCACTACATCATTAATCCCTCTGAATTAACGAGCACAATGGGTGGTAATGTAAAAAGCAGCCTCATGAAGCCCTAGGGAACCCGATTCTCATCCACCACCTTACCCAATCTAGCAACACATTCACCAAGACAGGCAAAGGAATGCAATCGATGCTTAGGAAAAAATGCCTCAGTGAATAATTATCGATTACTCTAAAAGGGGGCTCTGATAGTAGCTTCAACTTTTCTTGCAGTCATGCCCTTAAAAAAAAACAAAAAAAAAAAGAAAAGGCCGTTAGAGTTGAAAACCGTAGTTAGCTCTCTAAGCGAACGTTAGGCCAAAGGCAGGGTGAAAACCTGGAAACGAGCTGTTTGTCCTACAAAAAATGAACAAAAGCCACTGGAGTGGGTTGGGTCCATTTCAGGCAAAAATTAGGCACAGGGTTATCTGAAAATTCCCGAAGGGACGCATTTTCCGCTAAGAAAAGCTAGTGTGAAAATCAACAAGGGATGCACTACCTTTAAAACAATGACTTTTTGAAGCCTAGAGTGATAAGGCATCGTTACTCTGAATAACTTCCCTTTAGGCAGGTAGTGCATAATGCAGAACTTAATTCAGAGTCTTGGGGGCAATATGCTCATTGATCGGGGGGCAAAGATGCATGCGGGTCTTGAGACAACCCAAATTCGGAGTTACCCAATGATGATGAGATGCCTGTTCACAGGCCAAATGGTTAAAAGTGATAATTTCCTTTTCAAACTGGCATTTTAGAGTAAAAAAATAATAAAAAATATTTTAAAATTTGATTTTAAATATGGGGTTTAGAAATTATAGTATTTTCGGTTAAATTTAAAATAAAAAAATATTAATTTCGTGAATGTCGGCCGCGGCAGCGCGCTTGCGGGCGCTGCGCGCAGCATCTCCGCACGGCGCCCCGCCCGCGAACAACGCACAGCCCTTCCCGAGCGTTGGGTGAGCGTGCGCGCGCGCCAACGCCCGTCGCGCATGCCGACTAGCGTAGGTCGTCCCTTTTCCACCGCAAATGGCCAAATTTGCCCGAAATTGATTTTTTTTTTCCGATTTTTCACCCAAAAATCCATTTTTATCACATTTGTTTTATGGATTTTAGAGGCTTTTTTCATTTTTAAATTTCAAAATAATTAATATATGGTTTAATTGAGTTTTTTTCCTTAATTAAATATTTTTTCTATTTTTTTTTCATATAAAAGAAAATGATGAAAAGAGAAAAAGGAAATATTTTTTAGGGTTTATTCTTTGGTTTTTCTCTTCTTCTTCTTCAACAATTCTCTCTAAAATTTTACTGAAATTTTCCCCAACAAAAATAAAAAGAAAATAGTTAAATTTTTCTTCTTTTTCCAATAGAATTTCTTCTAAACATATTTTCAGAATGAGTTTTGTTGATGAACTTAATTTTGAGATAAATAAAATAGTTATTTACTCTTGAATCCTTTTTTTATAAACAATGGATTTTGGGGCAAACAAAATAATTGTTTGTTCTTAAAAATCTAATTTTTCATTTGATTTTCTAAAAAACAAATTTTTTTTTATAAATGATTTTTTTTATTGAGACAAACAAAATAATTGTTTGTTCTTGAGAACATTTTTTTTTTCCAATAAAAATCATTCTTTACGTAAAGAAATCAATTTTTTGTTTTTGAAGAATTTTTGATTTTCTTTCATCACTTTTTCAAGCATATTTTTTTTTGCAATAAAATTTCAATATTTTATTTATTCAATTATAATTTTGCAAATAAAAAACAAGAAAATCAATCATCATTTTTACCTTCATCTAATCCGAAACTCTGAAGGTAAACATTATGGGCTTGATCTTTTATCTTTTATTATTTTGTTCATATTTAATTGATTAACATGTATATTTTATTATTTTCATTTATTTATTTATTTTATTGTTTTTATATTTGTCTCATTTAATATGTTTATATATTATCTTTGTTCATGTAAATATTGATTTCTTATTATTTTTTAACATGTAATTAATTAATTCATTTTGGTTGATCTTTTTGCCATGTAAATATTTTATGTTAATTGTGATAACATTAATTAATCATATCATTTATTTAATTATTTTCATCATTCTTTTATTCATTATTTTTATCATTCTTTTTCATTGCTATTGTTATATATTTATTGTTTATTCATTTATTTCTTTATTTTCATTATTATTATTATCATGTTCATATTTTTATGTATTAATTCATTAGCATATTTTATTTATTTCAATCATATCATTTAATTCATTTATCATTCATAATGCATTTTTCTAATTTATTTTCAATTGTTAACATTTTAATTCATTTGTCATTTTGATGTCATCTTATTTTATTTTATAGTTTATTATATATTTAACTGATTTAATTGATTTAATTACTAACATTATTTCATTTGTGTTTTATTTTTATTTCACAACTTGTTTTCTTCGCTTGGACATTTTCGCGAGCACACGGGGAAATCCAGGAGGCTCACCTGATTTGATCATTTATTTCATTACTTGTATTATTTGCTTTATTTGTTTCTTTATTTATTTTGTCGAATGTAATTCCTAATAAAATTATTTATTTTAGGCACGCTAAAAAGAAAATCACAAAAATATTTCTGCTAATTAACTTGGAACTTTTTCTAATAAAAATGAGACTAATGCCCTAGTTTTTCCATCCAAAATAAATTGTCACATAAAAATCCTTTTTGTAAATATGCATGCGAGGACCAATGTCCTCATCCTTAATGTATATCTCGTTTGATGCATGTTTTGTATTTCATTTATAATGAGAGTTGTATTCCGCCCCTAGTTTTGCTGTGATCTATTTTCATGCGCTTTACTTTAATTATACTTTATTTATCGCTTTCCCTTGAATGGATAATTTGCGCTCTAATTTAATTGCACTGAATCGGATGAGAAATGGGATGAAACATAAATTGAAAACTCAATCATAAACCTAACCAAGGTATGAATAAATGGGAAGTCCTGAACCTTCTCTGGTCTTTGGGCTCAACGAGACGAGAGGGCCATCTCAATGTTTTATGGGGATGGGGCCTCCAAGACACCTCTTGTGTCCCGTAAAAAGGCTCAAATTTGCACAGTCTTAGGCGCTACGAGGCGAGAGGGCCATCCTAATGTTCTATTAGGGTGGAGGCCTCCAAGATACCTCTGGTTTGCCCATGCGTGAGGCGAGAGGGCCATCCTACTGTTAGGGTGGAAGCCTCCAAGACACCTCCGGCTTGCACATGATGGACATAGCAGCGCTGTCTTAGGCTCACTGAGGCTAGACGACCTTTCCCAATGTTCTATTGGGTGGCGACTCCATGAAACCTCCTTGTTGCCCAAAATGGACGCACTTGTAATTTCTTACAAGTTTTATGGACCTCTCTTAAAAGACCTAAAAGTGGGCGTTTCGGGGTGGCTCGGGGTTCGGCACACGTCACATCAGACTAGGGTTACCCAGTGATGAAATTAATAACTGTTCATAGGTGAAAAAATGGGAAGTGATGTTTCCTTGTCATGTCATTTTTGCAAAAAAAAAAAAGGTTTAATGTGGGTGCTAACGTCATCAGGCCACCCCTTGTGAGGGGCGGGCTGGGTGAGAGGCCGCCCCTCTTGCGCCAGTGCATGCACTGGTGCGAGGCTGCCCCTCGCGAAGGGCAGGCCATGCGAGAGGCCACCCCTCACCGAGGGGCCGCCCCTCTCGTGCGCACGCTGCGAGGGCGCCCCTCAAAAGGGACGGGCGCCTACGTAGGGTCCCCCTCATTGAAAGGCCACCCCTCGTCGTCGCTCTCCCTCTTCTAGCGCTTCAACTCCCCGAAATTAATAGAATTCATTTCTAAATTCAATTCTAACATTTTTTTCAGGGATTTTGAGTGTCAAAACCATTTTTTTGGTTTCAAAATAAAAATTTTGAATTTAATGAGAGTGATTGGTTCCTAAAAGGGGGAATTTTGGAAAAACAAAAAAAAGGAAGAAAAACTCTTTTGAGAGAGAGAGAACTAGAGTTTTCTTTTGGGGTTTTCTTAATTCGATTTTCAAAAATTGTTGACAAGTAAATCAATACATGTTCTTGCTTTTCATATTGAAAATTCTGAGGGTAATTTCTGGGCTCAATTACAATTTCTTAATATTTTCTCTTAATTTTTCCTTTCATTGTTGTACATTTTGAGCAGTTTTTATGTGATTAATTTTTTTTTTTTGTGATTTAAGTTAATTTAGATGTTTTTTTGCATGAATATGACATAAAATCATGTAAAACTAAGTAAAATTGCAATTTTGTATTGTATCTTTGAAGAAAAGCATGGGTTTTTTCTTTTTGCTCTATATTTGTTCCTGCCCGCCAAGGGTAGGAAGAAGGTGAGGGGTGGCTAGCCTGCCCCTCGTGGCCAGGCCACCCCTCACTCTTTTTTTTTGTTCTTTATGTTTTCTTTTCCTTTTTAATTTATTTTTTGCCCCATTTTCATGTTTTCCAATCCATAATTTGCGTGGTATGTATTTTTTTGTGTGGTTTTAATTTTATTTTGTCATGTAATTTTATTTTCACTATTTTACGTGATAATATTTATTTTTTATTAGTATTTTGTCGATTAACTATTTTCTTTATATTTATTTACTAACATTGTTTTTTTTTCTATTTTTTTTATTGTGGACACAATTCTTATTTCTTGTGTGAGCATTTTTAATGGCAAATAGAGATCCATGGAGATTCGGAGGCATCTTTGGTTGGATTTATCATTTTCTACATTTTTATTATTTTTATTATTTTTCTTTTATTTATTTTATTATGTAATTTGTAAAAAACTTAGTTTGTTTTATGCACGTTACAAAGAAAATCAAAAAAAAAATTTTTAGTGATAAATTGGCCTTTTTTACTAAAAAAAATGTAACCAAAATCCTAATTTTAGCCAACAAAATTCATTTTTAAAGGAAGAGTTAATTTTCTCAAAATGGGATCACTCATCCCTATTTTCTCAATATTCACTAAAAAAAATAACTCTTCAATCTTCTAAGTGAACATGAAGGAACCAATGTTTCTATTCTAAATAAATGACCTCATTTATGAATGTTATTTAGTTAGTTGATTTTGTTTATTTAATTTCTTATTCTGGGAGATTGTATTTTTTATCCCAATTTATTTATTTATTTATTTATTGTTTGTTTTAATTTAGGGGATTGTATTTTTTGTCCCAATTTATTTATTTATTTATTGTTTGTTTATTTTAATTTAGGGGATTGTATTTTTATTCCAATTTTATTTCGTAATTTTTTTTGTATTTTACTTATTTTATTGCTTTCTTTACCGCTTTCCGCGTTGATTGAATTTGCGCTTTATTTTAAATGCATGATCGTGTGAGATGAGAAATGAAAATTTCATAATTAAAAAACTCATTTATAATTAACCAAGACATTAATAAGAGTAAAGTTCTGAGCTACTCTCTAGTTTAGACCCCGAGGTTAGACGAACTTTCCCAATTTCTTGTAAATTGGGTGGCGACTCTAAAATATCTCAAAGGTGTCTAAAGGCTTCATGAGATTAGATGATCTTTCAAAATGTTCTATTGGGTAGGGATTCAAAAATATCTTATGTTACCTAAGATCAAAAGATGCGAACCCTCTCGGTCCCTAAAAGTGGGCCTTGGGGGAAACCATCGGGTTCGGCGCGTGTCACAGCTAACTCGATCATTCGAAAAAAAATTCAGAAAGCATCCATTGAAAGAAAGGGATCTAGTCTTCAAGCATATGAAGCAGGAGTGCCAGACATCTGAGGAAAGTTCAGTCTAACTTGGGAAGGTCCTTTTGTGCTAAAGAAGTTGTTATCAAAAGGAGCCACAATCTTGATAGACAGTGATGGAAACAAGTTCAAAGAGCCAGTCAACATTGATAGACTGAAAGTGTTCCATGGTTAAAACTAAGAAAAAAAAATTAAAAGAAGAGAATAAATCTTTATTGAATAATTTAAATAGCTATCCTCTACTTCTCTTGCCAACCAAGTTCTTAAGTCGATAAGTCCTAGTGTCAGCTGCAGGGATAATCACCCACCTCTTGCATGTGGTTGAAGTAGCAAAATCACAATCCTCAATCTTCGAAATGTTCCTCCTAACTAGTAGCCACACACAAAGTTCTAGCTACCTGGAAGTGAATGCCACCCTAGAAAGATAGTGGGTACTACATAATATCCAGCCAACCTCCAAACTATCAAGCACAACGGGCAGTGATAGAAAAAGTGGCTTTATGGAGTCCATATAGGGGAATGCATCCTAAAGGACCATCCTGAGTCACGGAGTGAGGAAGTAGCCAAGGGAATATTAAACTGATATCATTATCTTTCACTATAGCCAGTCCAGGAAAGCCCTCATTAGGGGATTCCAAGGTATACAGCTATTGCTTGGGAAGGAAATGCCTTAGTGAATAGGTGCTAATCACTCTGGGAGGAGGCTCAGACAATAATCTCAGTTTCTACTGCAACCATATCTAAAAAGTAAAACCACGTAAAAAAAAAGTCGCTGGAATGGGTTGGGATCACTACAGGCAAAAATTAAGCACAGGGTTATGTGAAAATTTGAAAAGGATGCATTTCCTGTTAAGAAAAGTTAGTGCGAAAATCCACAAGGGATGCATTACCTTTGAAAACAATGAAAATTGCTTACTTGGAACAATAAGGGACTTTTGGTGAAGAAAGCAAAAGGATCAACACTAACAGCATCCAAGCCCAGAATCTTCTCAACTAGAATCAATGGGAAAGGGGTCAGCCTATAAAGTATGCCCTCGATAATCATAAACAGTCGATAATAGTGAAGTAATTCATTTGAGGTCACTGTTCGATACCAAGACAGACAAAATAGCAAGATGCCACTGGCCTAGTAGGTGGGCACATATGAGAAGTCATCAAGGGCTCTGATCAGCGGTTCTAAAGCGAAAAAGGTATCTTAGGGTGCTAGTCTAGCAGCCATCATAGGTGAAACACCTAGAACTTATGTTATATCTCTTGAGCAAACCAACCTGCAACTTAGGATGCAATGCAGAGTGCCAGGGGAAAATCTTGCGATGATAATCACAGCAAATTCTTCAGTCAAAGGGCATAATTCCTGATGGGAGAATCTACAAACATAGAATCAGGGATACCAGTAGTAAGCAATAGCTAATAGGAGGTTTCTGTTGGGTTTAATCCTCTTCAGGAATTTCAGGCCAGAATAAGGAGCTAAAGTGGACATTTCCCAAGTTCGGATGTCATCCAAGAGTCGAGACATTTTGATAAAAGTTAATGTCGACTTGTTTGGGGATATCTATCTAGAAAATAAAATAAGAAAACATAAAAGGAAAAGGAAAAGGAAAAGAAGAAAGGAAAATACCTGGTGAAGAGTTCTAAACAAAAGCCAAAAAAAGAAGGAGGCACAAAATCCAAGTGAAGCCTTTTTATAGAAGAGTAGCAACCAACTGGAGTGACACGCTTAGTGAGTCACGGCGAGCCTATCCCTCAACCTTGGATCACTTAAATAGATTACTCTTAGCATGTCTTCTGCATGGCACATGCATTTCACATGCATAAGTCATTTCTGCACGTTTGTCTTGTTAAGTTTTGCAGGAAAGGAGATTTGGTGTATGCATTACTTACAAAAAGGCAAGGATCAAAATATTCAGGGGGTATTCCTAAATTTTTAGAATTAATTTTATCTCGGGTCCTAGGAGTAAAATTAAGGTTTTTTTTTTTTAAAAAAAAAAAAGGAAAGTTCAAATGACCGACATACATCATGACTGTCATGTGACTCACTCAAGGTGCGGGCTGCTTGTCGGTCAAGCGATACTAATAAGCAGCACCACCGCTTGCACCTTCATTTCTTTTTTTCTTCTTCTCTCGCCAACCTACGCCTTAATTCTATTTTTTGGCATTTTCTTCTTTATTTCTTGTCCGTTTTGCTCACAGTTTGCACTAAAATGCTCTTAGGGCAGTAGCGCACGTACGAGTTTAGAGTTCTTCAAGTTTTTTCCCATATTTTTCAGATTAGTTTGTCAACTTATAGGTTAGTTTTCAACAACTCTTCTCTCTTCTTCTTAAATTCTTTCTTCTAAATTTATGCTTTAGACACACCATGAACAGGCATGCTCTGAAATGTAGACAAATTCTGCACTTTTGCTTGTATATTTATATTTTCTTAGCATTGTAAGTTAACAAAAAAGAAGCAAAAATAATAATAAAAATAATAATAATACACAAAATAAAAGAAAATAAATATATGTTGGAATTTGTGTAGTTTATAATTTCGAATGAAAATATCCTATCTTGAGAGATGATTTTTAGCCTGCCGAGTATATTTGCGAATTGTTTTGAATTGTTGTTAGGGCCTAAGGCTTGTCAATTGTTTATTTTTATGCAGGGAGTTGGGCACATCCTTGCCAAGATGCTGCCAAAATTTCAATTGAGCATATCTTTGCCGGGATGCTATCAATATTTTTTTATTAGGCACATTTTAGCTAGGATGCTGCCAAAATTTTGAACAAATCAATATGGTCAAATCATTTTCAAACAAGCTAACTTTTGGTTTTTTGTTTTTTTTTTAATGCCTCCAAGACGTAATGCTCCACAGGAGCATCTAAAGCCTTAGGCTCAAAAGTGGATAAGCCCGGATCAAAGGAGTAGATTCAAGGCCTTAGCCTAGCTAGTTCATATCGAGATCCTTCTTATAGCAAATAAGGATGTTAGAGCAGATAGACACCTTGTTAGCTGTGATTGAGTGGATCAAGTTCCTCAGACCGTATTTCCAGACCTACCTAGAGGTAGTCAGAGAGTTCTTCGCCATGTTACAATACAGAGGGTTCCAGAGACCAGACACGGAGGAGGGGGTCATCTAGTTCCGAGTCCAAGGCCACCATTTCAGCATGACCCATAGAGCATTCACTCAGGCCTTAGGACTCTCGATAAGAGCACAAGTTATGGTGCCAGAGAGGGCAGTACAGAGACACCATTGTGAGACCATCACACTATCGGGAACTCCCTATGACCATGGTATGGCGAAGAGCACAATGCTTTCCTCACAGGCTCTCAAGTACATCCACAGGGTATTGTCTAGCTCCTATCTAGGCCGAGCAGGGAGTCCAGGGTCGATTAACTCCACAGAGATCTGGAGCTTATAGGCCATAATGACAGGAAGACCACTCAACATTAGTCATGAGATCGTGACTAACCTAGTTAGGCTATATCGGGGCTCCGCTTCATACATAAGCTCCGGAGGGTGATCACCAGGATATTATTATACTTGAGGGTTGACGTTGCCACCTTCAGGCCACCTGTGGATAAGGATATCTATGTTAAGTTGGGCTCAGCCTAGACTATAAAGATGGTTTCCTAGGTATCAAGACGCCCCAAAGAGTACCAATTGCTCACGATCGCAGAGATGCATCGATTCTTTCACCTTTCTACTCTCCCACCTACAGCAAAAGAGCTCCAACTAGAGGAGTAGCAGTCGAACCAGCCCCAGCCAGAGGAGTAGCAAACGCACTAGCCACAGCCTGAGGAGGAGCAGCCCCACATGTACGAGGAGATGGATTTTGACATAGATATTGATGAGCTTCTTCGCACTCTAGCTTTACAGTAGGGACAGAGCGGTACTCCTCCATCACTCAAGTCCAGTGCTCCGAGCCTCAAGATAATAGGAGGTTCCACCCCTACAATCGACTTGGTCACCTAGAGGCATCCACCTCTACAGCTCTGCCTCCACTTGAGCCCCAGGCAGAGCCCGCATAGGTAAACACCTGACATCCACTTAGGCATCCACATAGGAGATCATAGCTGCTGTGATTGCCGCCATAGCAATGCTAGACTAGCACCAGAAGGAGAGGTTCAGGGTGCTGGATGAGGCAGTGGCCTGGTAGGGAAAGCACTTAAGCAGATAGGGAAAGAGTATTGAGGAGCTAAGAGAGACCCTAAGGAATTCCTAAGCTGCAGCCACTTAGAGGATTGATGAGGCTTTGCACCTAGTTAATGAGTCGATCGCCGCTGTGAGGTTGCGAGTCGAGATGCTTGAGGGCACTATCCCAAGCATATCAAGTACAGTGAGGGACCTGAGAGAGGAGATGGAGGCTCACTTTACACGAGTAGGGGACCACTCTAAACAATAAGTTTCGGAGCATACCTAGTCTATCAGAGGGTTAGAATGGGGCATTACTGAGCTGGCGGGATTCTTGGGGACTTGTGTGCGCCCATTTGCAAAGGGACAGATGGAGGTCTAGATTCATCAGCCTTTATAGCTGAGGTGTCCAGCAGCTCCTCGATCCCCAAAAGAGGATGTCACTCAATAGCCATTGACTTCTAGAGATCGGCCTTCCACTCCTAGATCCTAGCCAATCCACGTATCAGATAGTGACCAGAATCTGGATGAGCCGTCAAAGTATTCCCCTTCGTAGTTCAGTGAGATTTGTATATGCATACATTTACATTTTTGTTTTATGTAGAAACTTTGCAGATTTATTCATTTTTACTTTGTTTTTGTCTTATTCAAATCTTGTTTTTCTTTGAAAATATATGAAACAAGAAAATTAAAAAATAAAAGAAATAAAAAATTAATAGTAAAGAAAAAGAAAAAAAAATAACATAAGATAACAAATCTATGTTTGATAAAGCCCAGTTGATACAGTAGACTACAAAAGTCTTTAAATTCACAAAAATTACACTCTAACAGTCTACATAACGATTCAAGGGTGAAATTTACAAACTTGAGTCTTAAAAGCGACTCGGTAGCAAAAATCATAAGCCACACCGAACAACTGGAGTCTACAGAACAACACAGGGGTAACAATTGCAAGTCAGATAGGTTAGCTGCAGTCTCCAGAATGATGCAGGGGCGACAATCATATGCCAGATCAATCCAGTGGCGATAATCACAATTCAACACCACCTTCAGTCTGTATAATGACTCAAGGGAAAAAATCATGATTTGTAGTCTATATAACGACTCGTCGATGACAATCACAAGCCACACCACCTTTAGTCTGCAACGACTCGTCAATGATAATCATAAGCCACACCACTTTCAGTCTATATAACGGCAGAAGGGTGAAAGTACTATTTGTAGTCTATATAACGACTCGTCGGTGAAAATCACAAGTCACCACCACCTTCAGTCTACATAATGGCAAAACGGTGAAAGTCACGATTTGTAGTCTATATAATGACTCGTCGATGATAATCAAAATTCACCACCACCTTGAGTCTACATAATGATAGAAGGGTGAAAGTCACAATTTGTAGTCTATATAATAACTCATCAAAGATAATCGCAAGTCACACCACCTTCAGTTTGCATAATGACTCAAGGGTGAAAGTCACGATTTGTAGTCTATACAATGACTCGTCGATGATAATCACAATTCACTACTACTTTCAGTCTACATAACGGTAAAAGGGTGAAAGTCACGATTTGTAGTCTATATAATGACTCATCAATGATAATTGCAATTCACCACCACTTTGTAGTCTATATAACAACAAAAGGGTGAAAGTCATGATTTGTAGTCTATATAATGACTCGTTGATAACAATCACAAGCCACACCACCTTTAGTCTGCAACGACTCGTCAATGATAATCACAAGCCACACCACTTTCAGTCTATATAACGGCAGAAGGGTAAAAGTCACTATTTGTAGTCTATATAATGACTCGTCAGTGATAATCACAAGTCACCACCACCTTCAATCTACATAATGGCAGAACGGTGAAAGTCACGATTTGTAGTCTATATAACGACTCGTCGATGATAATAAAAATTCACCACCACCTTCAGTCTACATAATGACAGAAGGGTGAAAGTCACAATTTGTAGTCTATATAATAACTCATCAAAGATAATCGCAAGTCACACCACCTTCAGTTTGCATAACGACTCAACGGTGAAAGTCACGATTTGTAGTCTATATAATGACTCGTCGATGAAAATCACAATTCACTACTACTTTCAGTCTGCATAACGGTAAAAGGGTAAAAGTCACAATTTGTAGTCTATATAATGGCTCATCAATGATAATTGCAATTCACCACCACTTTGTAGTCTATATAACGACAAAAGGGTGAAAGTTACGATTTGTAGTCTATATAATGACTCGTCGATGACAATCACAAGCCATACCATGTTTAGTCTGCATAATGAATCAAGGGTGAAAGTCATGATTTATAGTCTATATAATGTCTCATCGTTGATAATCACAATTCGCAACTCCGATCAACTTCAACTAGGCATCTAATTATTCTCAGCCATCCTTCAAGGGGCAACTATTCCTCAGGGAACAACTAACCATCCTTTAGAGGGCAACAGTTCTTCAAGGAATAACCAACCGTCCTTCAGGGGGTAACAGTTCTTTAGGGAACAACCAAACTTCCTTCAAGGGGCAATAGTTCTCCAGCGAACAATCAACCACCCTCCAGGGGGCACCCATCCAACATCAATTCAACAGGAATAAAACACGCTAGTAGGATAACAACAATCAATCACCAAAAGTGTGATGTAATCCATTAACAAGTTGCTGTTAGTCAAACTTGTAATGACTCCATCAACACAACAGAAAGGTGTCAGCCTCAACTATGTGCCTCTTTTCTTCACTCTGAATTTTGGCTCATCTAGGCACAAGTGCTCTAGTCTCCCAAAAATTGGGGGCAACTATAGCCAGCGGGTCCTGAGGTAGCCCAGATCAGAGTTACCCGATGAGGATATAGATATTTGTTTTATAAGTGGAGAGATAAAACTGCTTGTTTTCATCATTGAATTTCATAAGGTTTTGAAGTTATCATTGACCAAAATTCTTTTGTGTTTTTACTGGACTTCAAAAGGGTTTCAATTGCAAAAATATCTAGTTTTTGGTGACCAACAGCCATTCCTTGCAAGGGAGGCCTGTCGGTCGAGCATCTCCTAGATTAGACTCAGGAGAGGCAGCATGTTGGGTGATGGACACCCGTCCCTCGCTTGAGGGACTCCCGTCCATCGCGTGATGGGAAGTCCCAATACCGAGGGGGCAAGAAAGGAATTCACACTGCCTCCGCGATTGACGGTCATCTTTCGAGTGAAGGATGCTAGTCGGTCGTGACCTGACAGCAAATTTCTAAATTTTCTTCAACAAGAAATCTGTAATTAATTTTTGGGAATCAAAAGGCTGATTTTTTGGGATGTCATTAATGGATTTTAGGGTTATTGAGATCATAAATGCCTGATTTAATTCCTGAAAGCAATCTAAAATCTAGAAATTCAAGGATTTCAAAGCTTATAAATAGAGATGTTCAAAGAAGAAAAAAGGGGAGAGGATTTTTAGGGTGAAGAAAATTCAAGAACAAAATCTATTTTCTATCAAATTCTTTGTTTAAAAATTAAAGAGTCTAATTAAGGAAGAGAAATCAATTCTCTTTTCTTGGTTTGTTCTCTCAAATTTCCATTGTTTTTAAAATAGAATTTTAGAGTGAAGTTAGGGAAAGAAAGTGAAAATCCTCACTTCATTTTTAACAAATTTTGTGAAATTCAAGGAAGAGACCAGTTGTTTTATTACTCTAGAGATCAAAATACTGAGGGTAAACATTCTAGGTTTAAAGTCCAGCCTTTTATATTGATTCAAGATTATGGCAAGAAATGTAATTTTATTGATCTCTACTGTTTTTATTATTCTGTATGATAAATCTTCCCCATAAATTGATTTTAATATGATTCTATGAAAAGGGATAAGAGTATGTGTAAAAATGCATCAAATAAATGCTTGAATGTTCATGTATAGAGTTTGCTCATGTTTTTACATTCTAGAGATGACCAACGGGAAGAAGGTCTGACCGACGCCCGTCAGTCAACCGAGGGATGGGCTGTCACTGGTTTCACTTTCTCCCGATGGTCACCTCTTTCAACGACTGTCCCTCCTCTTTTAGGCCATCCCTGGTTTCTTTTCCCTTTCCTTTTGTTTGTTTTGATTTCTCTTATGTTACTTCTTTTCATATTATTTTTGCATGTTAATTTTTATGTGTTATTCAAATGTTATTTTACCATATTGATATTCTACCTGCATATTCTCTTAATTCCCTTATTATGATTATTTTTTATATTTTGTTTTCATATAATTTTGCTAACTTATCACATTTTGATTCTTTATTTTACATATAATATTTCTTTTATTTGAGTGTTGCTTATGTGTAGTGATTAGAAGGCTAAAGGATTGGGAAACCTTGGTTTGATTCATCCTTTTATTACCTTTTTCTCCATTATTTGCTATTCCCTTAGTTTTATTTTTATTATTACTTTAACTTGGCTTATAATAAAATTAATTTTGTGCTCGTTAATATAAAAAATGATTAAAAAGATTTTTGTACAATAAAATGTGGTTTTCCTTAATAAAATACGACCAATGTCCTAGTTTTCTTCCATTAAAATGTCATCAAAAGAATTATTCGATTTTGTAAATATGCATGCGTGAACCAATGTTTCCACCTCAAATAAATATCCTGTTTTATGCATAATTTCTTTTCATTTTATTTATTGGGGTTGTATTCTGCCCCTTTTCATTGTAAGTTAATTTTACTGCTTTATTTACTGCTTTTCCCTATGTACTTGGATGTTCTTTAAATTAGTTGCATAACAGTGTGAGAAAAGAAATGGAAATTTAATATAGAAACTCATTTATAACTTTAACTAAGGTATAAGTAAGGGCAGAGGTCCAGAACTCTCTCTGGTCTTAGGCTTCATGAGGTTAGATGTCCTAATATTTTATTGGAAGGCAATTCCAAAATACTTTCTTGTTGCCCAAAATAGACACAAACGTATGGTCTTAGGCTCAACAATTTTAGATGAACTTTCCCAATGTTTTATTGGGTGGTGACTCCAAAATACCTTTCGCTGCCCAAAATAGATGCACTCATAAATTTGACCGATCTTTACGAGTTTAATAAACCTCTCTGACCCTAAAAGCTAGCCTCCAGGAACAACAGGGTCCGACGCGCGTCACATTATTACATGATATGAATAATGTAGGGTTGCAGAATGATGAATAGGGGTTTCTGGACTGGATTTTACCTCACAGAGCTGGAAATGCTCAATTGATGCTACTGTTTTTGCTGTTGAAAAATGTTACGGTTTTGATGTGATCTTTAGGAATGCAGATGGATTGTTTTATATGCTTTATCGGATTGTGAGCTCATCTTTGGTAAAGGCTACCACGGGGTTTGACGCATGTCACATTATTGCATGATATGAATAATGTAGGGTTACAAAATGATGAATAGGGGTTTTTGGATTGGATTTTACCTCATCGAGCTGGAAATGCTTAATTGATGCTACTAGTTTTGCTGTTGAAAAATGTTGCAGTTTTGATGTGATCTTTAGGAATATAGATGGCTTATTTTATATGTGTAAACACCGGGTCCTGAAGCAGTCTAGATCAGAGTTACCCGATGAAGATATCAGTTTCGTTATTAGGGCAAAAGGACGAGAGTTGTAGATTTTTTCCCTTTAAATTCACAAGGATCAAGGATTTCTAGCAACGAGATATTGTTGTGCATTAAAAAGAAGTTTTTGAATTGAAAATTAGTCTTTAGGGTTGATGGGCAGGATACCTGTCGGTCAAAGAGTGATCCGTCACTCGCTTTGAACGGTGGCCATCCCTCGTGCGAGGGATATCTGTCGCTCTCGCTTGAGGGACACCCATCCCTCGAGTGAGCAAAGCCCGTCGCTTGCTCCAGGGATGCCCATCCCTCGCGGGAGTGATGCCCGTCGCTTGCTCCAGGGATGCCCATCCCTCGCGGGAGTGATGCCCGTCGCTCACGTGGGATGGCCCGTCCCTTGCACAAGCGACGTCCATCGCTCGAGCCCATCCCTCAGGATTGCCCATCGCTCAAAATGACCACGGCTGCCCTGGCAATCGACGCCCATCGGTATGCCGAGAGACGCCCATCGGTCGACAATCTGCGGCAGATCTGAGGGGATTTCTAGGGATTTAAGAAATATTTCCTAAATATTTCCAAATATTCTCTTTGATTTCCAAATCTTCTTCAAATGTTTTAAAATATTTGATTTGATTTTCAAATATTCTCCGAGATTTAGCGTTTATGATTGAATTTTGCAAATCTCTTTCGAATTCAAATTCCAATTTTAAAACTTTTTGAATTTTCCACCTTAGTCTATAAATAGGGAGCTAAGGTTCATTATCAGGGGTTAGCAATTTTTATCGAAATATTGGAGTTTTCTTGTTAAAAATTCAGAAAGAGCTTTTTCTTATTTTCATAAAAAATCCATCAAATCTTTTCAAATTAAGGTGAATCCGAGAAAATGAAATCAATTCGTTTCTACTCGATTTAGCCTTTTTGACATTCCACATTTGCTACAGAAACATCGAGAAGGAAAAATATAATTTTCTTTTCTTGATTTAATTTTGAAAAAATACAATTTTGCAGTAGCAAATTTTCCGAAATTGCACATCGTTGAATAATCCTTGTAGAATTCAAGGGCAGAAATCATGTGACATTCGCCTTTAGAAAGTAATATTCCGGGAATAAATATTTTGGATCAACCTTTAATTCATTATGTTGTTTCATATTAATTTGTTTTGTGGCTAATTGCTCGAAAAGGTAATTAATTAGTTGTAAAAATTAAGATTTAATCAGAATTCTTCATTTTTTCCATATCTGGGATGACCGATGAGCTGAGGGTCCATCGATGACTGCTGCTCACTTAAGCGATGGGCCATCGCGAAACTCTGCCTCTTCCCGTAGATCGGCCCAAGGACGGCCGTCGCTCGCACAATGTGGGCCGTCCCTGGGCCTTCCTTCCTCTTTCTCTTTATCTTCTTTTACTTACATTTTTATTCTTGTTTTTTTTCTTTATTTTCCATGGTGATTTTCTATAGCTTTTTCATTTTTATTTATTTTATCATGCTTATGGTTGTTTGATTATTTTACTAACTTGTTCTCTATTTTTTTGTGAGTCTGATTGTTTTTTTTTTGAGATCCCACCGGAACGATTCATGAACATCGGTTGGGTTCATTTCTTCATCTTATTTCCTTTTATTTTAAGTTTCAATTTTTATTCAATGTATATTATTTTGTGAACACATTAATGCAAAAATGGCAAAGAGATTTATACAAAATAAGCAAATTTTTCCTTAAATAAAATGGGACCATTGTCCTTGTTTCCATCCAATTAAAATAAACCAATTAACATCATTTTTGTTTAAATATTGCATGCAAGGACCAACGTCCTCACCTTTAATGAATATCTCATTTTGTGTATGGTTCGTATTTATTTAATATTGGGGGTTGTATATATTCCACCCCTAGTTTTGTTGTAACTTAATTATACTTTTATTTACCTTATTTTAATTTTGCTTTATTCATCGCTTTCCTTTATGTGATTGATTTGAGCTTTAAATTCTTGCATCGAAATGAATGAGAAAATGGAACGAAATTTTAATCTAAAAACTCGATTATAACTTAATCAAGGTATGAATAAATGGAAAGTCCCGAACCATCTCTGGTCTTAGGATCAACGAGGTTAGATGAACCTTCTCGATGTTTTATTGGGAAGGGAATTCCAAAATATCTCTTGTTGCCCAAAATAGGCCCAAATTGCATCGTCTTAGGCTCTACGAGGTTAGATGAACCATGTTAATAATCTATTGGGATGGGGACTCCAAAATATCTCTGGCTTGCCCAAAATAGACATACATGCATCGTCTTAGGCCTTACGAGACTAAATGAATCTTTCCAATGTTCGATTAGAAGGAGGACTCCAAAATATCTCGGTTTACCCAAAATGGACACACCTACATTATCTTAGGCTTGGTGAGGCTAGACGACCTTTCCCAATGTTTTATTGGGTGGCGACTCCAAGAAACCTCCTCGTTGCCCAAAATAGACGCCCTCACAATCTTTTGCAAGTCTTATGAACCTCTCTCAAATACCCTAAAAGCGGGTCGTCCAGGACCCCCGGGGTTTAGCACTCATCATAGTGGCGACTCCACTGGGGATTTAAATGAGACTTCACTTCAAAAGTACCTTGGTTAAAAAATATATTTGAGTTTTAATTTAAAATTTTATCCCTTTTCAAAATTGCATTGCATATCACTAGAGTCTTAGATCTACGCTAGTTTGCACCCTCTCTCAGCCCCGATGCGTTCCCAAAGCACGACTCTATGTTCACTCAATATAAGGAAGTGTTAAGGATAATCACTAGCCTAAGCCTCGTACCATCATAGTATATTAAATGGAGACCCGATCGATCATTATGCTCTCAATAAGCTTGACCCGTCGGCAAGGACCATGTTTGGGTAGACCTAAAGCAACATCACCCCGGCCAAAGCTCATGTAACGAAAGTAGAAACTTTCCCTAGGTGGTATGAACCATAATACTGTGCTTACTATCTGGATCATTATGTATTGGAAAAAACCCATATAAATTGGTTGGTCACCTAATCAAAGGCTTTCATGCCCCGATAAGCCCACATCGATTTATTAGAACTACCTATATATGCAATGATCAAAACTCATACGCTTGTACATTAGTTAAGAGAGGGTATGCTGGCGATTTTTCACCGTACTCCATGCGTGTCCATCAGATTCCCTATTAACCTATGGATCAAGCTCGCCTAGGACAGAGATTATACGGCCTCGTGTGTGGGAGGAACAAGGTTGGACGGGTATATCTGCTTGCATGTGGTTGTAGATGCTGCACAACACGATCATACATTTTATGGCATTCATGCATCATCTTGACCTGAGATATTTTGCAGCCATCATAGATCTACCCATGTGGTCAAGAGGTCCTCGTGGGTGCCTACGTAGGAATTCATTCTTTAAGCTACCAAAAAGGGTAGAATATTCAGATTCACTTTCTGAGAGCAGTCATGCTACCTCCTCTCAGTTTTCTATAAACAGCGAAATAGCTAATTCACTAAGAGGAACAGATGCTACCCGGGCCACAATAGTAGAAGAGGTAGGAAAAAGGTTGGAAGAATTTGAGAACAGAATGATGACTATATTGGGAAATTTGACGATAGCAACGGCGCCACCAGCAGGGCCGAATGGAGTTGCCCCTCCTTTGAGATAAATGAACGGGAGGAGGTTAGAGAAGACCTACTTGAGGAGATTCCCCTGCCACCAGTGGACTTAAGGGCAACCACATCGGGAGGCTAGAGAAGAGGGACAAACCATAGAGTAGAGGATGATTTGGAAGAGGATGAATATGAAGAGCCTGTGTCGGTTAGAGGAAGGGCACCTCAAACAGAAAAAGCCATCTGGAAGAAGATGGAAGAAAAGTTCCAAGTAATGTCGAGGATGTTGATGAGGGGGTGAGGGATGAACCCTGAGACAAGGAATTAGACGGAGAAAATCTAGAACTTTAAGATGCCGGACGTTCTGAAGTTTGATGGCACCTCAAACCCTACTGTGCATGTAAAGCAGTACTCATTGGTAATGAAGGGTACTGCTTTGACCAAGAGGCAGAAGATAGAGTACTTCTATTTGAGCTTAACAGGCCCAACAGTAGATTGGTATCATAAGATAGATAGGAGGATTGGGACCTATTGATGGAAGAGTTCCTGAGGCAGTACGACTACAGTACAAGGATGGAAGTAATGCTAAAAGATTTGGAACTCTTACAGCAAAAGTTTGGGGAGTCATTTCACGAATAACTGACTCGATAGAGGAACCGGGTGATGGAAATGAAAAGAAAGCCAGAAACCTAGGATCAGATAAGGCTCTTTATCAAGAATGCTAGACTGTATCTGAAGGATGGGCTAAAGATGAAGGGTTTAAAAGATTGGGAGTCGCTGAAGGACATAGCTATTGAGGCTGAAGGGGAGTATCTGGCAAGGAGAGCCAACAATGAGACGTACAAGAAAAGCAATGGCGGTTAAGGAGCAAGTAGACCGACAAGTTCAAGCAGTGATGGAAGGTTAGGCAGGACGGCCAAGGTTTCAGTTGCAAGCACCGGTCTAAGGCATTTCTCGAATTTGGGGAGGTCTCTCTCTTGGGTGTTGAGAAGATTGATGAAAGAGGGGAAGTTACAACGTCTAGCACCTAGACCCGCCAAGACCCAGGGGTAATGACAATGAATATTGCTCTTACCAGCAGCACACCAGGCACACAACGGATGAATACAAGGCATTGAGGCATACCATCCAGGATCTGATTGACTCAAAGCAAATCACAGATCCAAAGAAAAGAGGAAGCCAAAGGAAGCCCTGATACAATAATGTGTCCCCACCGGTGTTTATGATCAGGTCCAATTTGCTCGAGTCGTATGTATTGAGAGACTTATGTGGAAGTGAAAGCATTGCTATCATTTGCCAAAGGGGGCAAGTGAAGAAGGGATTCATGTGGCAATGGTAGATTGTTAGTCCACTGATGACAGTGGAAATGAAGATAATGATTTTGGTGTTGCAGAGTCTGTAGACCCATGGGGTTCAGATAAGGATGAAGTAGAAGAAGATGAGAGAAAGAATGGCGCGAAGAAAGTCGAAGATGAGAAGGTCAGAGCGGTGACCCGGAGTGGAAGGGTAGTTCCAAAGGTTGAGAAGCCACAAGATCTCGTGGCAAGTCAGAAGGATAAGGAACTAGAGGAGGACCAAAGAAAAAGGCAATTGAAAAGGACGCTGACTCAAATTTCAATATGGGATCTATTGAGACAGTCTTCCTCGCATAGGCAGAAGCTAGTAGAGGCCTTATGTGAGTCTATAGTGGCAACTACCATCTCCCTAATTAAACTACTAGATATTAAAAAGGGAAGCGCAGGAGAGAAATTGGTTTATTCAAGTGCAAATTTATCGACTGAAGGCCATAACCACAACCGCCTACTATACATAAGGGCCCAAGTAAATGAGAAGCACACGGCATGTGTCATGGTAGATGCATAAATGTTTGCCCTTTGGTGGTGATGGCAGCTTTCTGAGTATCAAAAGAAATGCTGAGTAAGTCTGACCTCACAATCATAGCCTATGATAACTCCCACAGACATGCATTGGGAACATTTAAGGCAACGGTCAAGACTGGGTCGATTGAGACTGAGGCAGAGTTCATAGTTATTCCCATTATAGACAATTTTTCAGCACTTTTGGGAAGGCCATGGTTCCACAAGCTAGGAGGAGTGCCATCCACTCTGCATCGGATGATCAAGATTCCCTATAAGGACCATGTGGTGACAATCAGAGCGGCTAGAGAGAATCGGGTTTCTATTTTGGATATCGCGAGGTAGCCTTTCAATGGGTTTCATGTAGCCATGATTGGCAAGGAAGAGCATGTCGAGGGGAGCCCCCAAGTGGTGAATATGATGAAGAGGATGTCTTTTCTCCCTAAGGCTGGTTTGGGCAAAAGTTCTCAGGGGCCGCAAATTGCCATAACTACAAGAGGTCAAAAGGATAGGAAGGGCCTTGGGTATGAAGGCACTACAATGAAGAGTAAGAGGGCAGTGAGTGGGATCCCTCACATCAAAGACAGTTTTGTGCCGGGCGCGTCATTATGTGCATATGCAGGGGAAGCCAAGCCTCAATGGGTGGATGGAAGGATTGTACCGGGATTCGAGGTCTTTAATGATGTCTTCATTTGGGATATTGGAGTGATCAAGCCAGCAGAGGGTTATTGGGACGAAGAAATCATGACCAAGGGGACCATCTGCGATCGAGAATCACCCGAAGAAATTATCACCGAGAGGTTGATGGCTGCTTGAGTGAAGGGGAAAGAGAAGATAAAAGACAAAGCTGCAGGAGAACAGAGTAAAGCTACACAGGGGGTTGCTACAATGCCTCCGAAATGCCAGTTCGATTCACAACTATCGGCTGCAACACTTGTGTCGGCAGAGAGAGAAGAAGATGATAATTTAGACTTTCTTTTTATGCCAGAACTTTTTAATAATGTCGATAATTTTTCCAATTCAATCAATAATATGAACAATTTTGCTTACTTGTGTTGTAACAGCCTTGTACCTGCAAGTGGTACGGATATTAGATGTCACCACACTATACTCTAATGCACTTATCAGATTCAGTGAAATTTTTTTTTTCTACAATCCCAAACATGCATATACAATAACATAACAATTACACTAACACACCATCCATATACTTATCCTGTACAATTTCGTGTTCATCCATCGCAGTCGTATACATGCCATGCTTAATTCTCCTTACCTTTGCTTTCAATTCCCATCTCAATTGTTGTCAAACCTCTGCCACTTTAAACTTCCTATCTTTCTATAACCTGCACTCAGTAATCACGTCCAGTTGTGGATACATATCCTAAATTTTCCATATCATTACTACATGTATGCACACACAAACATATATCTTTGTATCTATTATATGAACATTAATTCTTAAGACTTTTAGGTAATTTATGCCTTACTTTTAATGTCCTAATAGATTTCTTGCTTCAGTCATTATCTTATTCTTTTTTTATTATTTCAATAACCATACTTTAACATTACTATTACTGTCATCAAAATCATTATTATCTGTACTATTAACTTTAACATTACTACTATTATATTAAGTCTATTAACTCAATGATCAGTTATATTAACAACATTTGTAAATATCTTATTAACTTATTCATTTGTCTTTCATTGTTTGTTTATAACTTATACATCAGTTACAGTCTACACTTGGGTACAATATCAGTTACTGACATATATATTAAACAGTTATTATCAATGTTATTTACAATACTGATTAACCGTTATCGTTTTCTTTATATCTTTAATATTTCTTTTACAATGCCATTTTTAAGCTATAAAAATATACATTTACTCTATTTTCCTAATTAATTTTACTTAGTTATATTTCATATTATATACTTGAATTGTCAAAGCTATTACTTAATCCACTAACTTATTTGTAGACTTAATATCGTTATTCTCTTAACTTTACATATAACTTCTATTAACATTACTTCATTAAATATCTATCGATACTATTTTACATTTAATTTCCTTATTACCATGCCTAACAGTACTATTTTTACACCGGTACTTGAATTACTCACATTGTTAATTTATCATCATCTCAATAATTATCATTTCACTATTAACTTTCAACATTTAATGACAGTTCTACTTTCTTTCATATCTTTAGTTTCGTTACTAACATTCTTAGGCGACCCCATTACTAAAATTTCTCATGTACAATATTAATTATCATATTTTATACTTTAGATAATTAACCCAATCTATAATACTTGTATCAGTTTTATAACAATGTCTTTTACATATTTCTATTACACACTCTTAATTTATTGTGACTTGATTATAAAATTCACAGTATTCAGTTAAATTTACCTGACATATTATTATTTATCTTAATTACATTATCTTATCTTCAATTTAATATTACAGATTTAAATTTATATCTCAATTATTTCTGATAAATAATCATAATCCTTTACTAGTCCAAAGACATTCCTATTCTTTTATTAATGCTAATATTACTCATCTATTTTTCTTACTTTTAATCCTATTGCCATTTCCATGATATTAGCTTTAATAGTAATATTTGTGTTAATATTAATATAAAAATCATTGTTTTGTCTATTGCCAATTGGTTATACAATTAACATTCAAATTTACCTATCAGTTATCATTAAAATCCCTTAATTTCCTCGTTATTGACAAATTTACATTTAAGTTCCTAGATTTCCATTAATTTACAGTATTACACTTTTACTTTTCACTTATTTACAATAATGCCCTTAGTTAACTTATTATTATCCTTTATTATCCATGCAATAATATTCTTAATGTCAATTAAATCACTCATTTAAGGACATATACATTTATAGCACACATAAAATTACATATTTGCATTTGGGTCCCTTAACTATGGTATAATTGCAATTATGTCCTCATATTATATCATATTTACATCTAGGTCCTTTAACTATGCCATATTTACACTTAGGTCCTTTAACTATTGTTAAAGTGCAATTTTACCACTAACTTTCTCATATTTACAATTATGCCACCAAATTAATTTATCAATTTAACAAAATTACAATTTAGCCCCTAAACATAGCAAAATTGCAATTAGGTCCTCAAACTTACCAAAATTACAAAAATGCCATTAATTCATCTTATTTACCTTTTTTAAACATTATTTTATTATCTAAAATATTCAAATTATGCTATCATTATTTTCCTTAATCATTTTCTCTATAAATAATTTAATTAAATATCAAATTAAAATTCTACTTCACTTTGAATTCTAATCCAATTAGAGTTCTAATCCAAATAGACTTCTAATCCAATTAGAGTTCTATTCCAAGTTGACTTCTAATTCATTTAGAATTCTAATCCAAATTGACTTCTAATTCATTTAGAATTCTAATCCAATTTGACTTCTAATTCATTTAGATTAGGGTCTTTCAATTTCATTCAACTTACAATTTTACCTTTCTTATTTACCTCAAATACAATCAAGCCACTAATTTGGCGCATTAACTTGTTCAACTTTTTATTTAACATACAAATTACCATTAGATCCTTAGAATATCATTCTCATGCCAAATTACCTTTTAGTCCTTAAATAATAACTAACTTACCCAATGAGCCATTAAATTACATTTTTCCTTTTATTAAGCCTTGATTAACCATTTAAACTTAAATTACCATTTTACCCTTATCCTTATCTTTATCCTTATCCTTATCCTTATCATATCTCTATCCATATCATATCTTTATCTTTATCATATCTTTATCCTTATCATATCTTTATATTATCTTTTCACTTAATTACATGCATAACCATTTAATTATTCATTTTTCCATTATTACCCTTATTAAACTTTTTATGATCAAAATTACCATTATGCCCTCAAAACTTTTTTGTTATTCCAATTAAGTCCATTTTTTCATACAATATCATTTTAATCACAAATCAACCATATCAAGCTTACTTTTACCATTTGCCCTTGTATAAAATTGGCAGACATCTATGATCAGGATAAATGAGACGTGAACCCCAAAGGCTTATAAATATACCAGAGGGACCACGAAAGACCACCCCTATCTTTACCAGAGGGACCCCGAAGGACCACCCTATCTTTCAATACAAACAACAGAAATACAGATTAATACTGTAAGAAGACAGAACAATACAGAATAGGACCGTCATTGGCCTATAGTAAGTGAGACACCATGCTCACACCCGCGGTCTTATATCCTTATGGCAAGCCATCATATCCTGAACTAAACTTGACTACCAAATTACTACATAAGGCATCATTATTCCACTTTTCACATTTTTTAAGTCACCATTCATACATTTCATGGAATTTCATCATGCTATTCCATTCTTTTTCATTCAAATCAAATATTATACATTTAATTTCCATCCCTATGCCATTTTATGCCATAAAATCCATAAAATCATCCAAGAACACATGGATCCCATTCAGCCATGATATCAATTTTTCACAATCAATTCTTTTCATCAACTTTAACACTTATTTAGGCAAATTACATGTCAAATAACATAGCCATGCCATTATTTCACATCAAAACACATCAAAATCATATTTTTACATGTGTATTTAATTCGACCAACATGTACATCATCCATCATGTGAATTTTTCTTTCTCTAATTTTCTATTATCTAGATTACATGTTAATTTATCTAGTTATACCATTAAATCACATTAAAACACACAAAAATCTCATTTTTACATACATATACCGTTCGGCCTACATGTTGTCCATGGTATATATTTTATTTCTTTTTATTTTAATTATTCAAAATCTCATTTTTAACCTTCCTAAGCATGACTATATGGTTTGATTCAATTAAACATGCATATTTCACATACTTTATGTTCAAATATAATTAAAAATAATACTTTTAACATGGAAAAAGAAGGATATTGTATCCACTAACCTTATTTTCTTGTTCTCCACATCTTAAACATCCTTTCCTTACGTTAGCTGCTTAAAACACCATCACTTTCCTTATATTCCTTAAGTGGCCGAATATAAACATCAAAGAAACCGGCATAAATTTAATTCCTTTTTGCAATATAATCACATAAACATGATCTAGACATCCTAAAATACCTATTTGAACCTTTAAATCAATTTAAAAATATCAACTTTACATACTTTAATTTGACACATAAACTTTTTCATTTATTTTCTTCCACTTCTAGCACTCCAAATGGACTCCAATCACCATCACCAGATTCTAGAGAGGTTAAAATTTTTTTAGGAGGCTTAGATGTGAGGAGAGATTGAAAGAAAAATGAAGAAAGTGGAGGAAGAATGGAAAAACATCACTTTGGCCAAAGGGAGGAGGAGGGGGGTCGGTTTCTCTAGGGTTTCTCTAGAGATATCTGGTGAAAAGATATATTTACATGGGTAAAATTTAATCGGACCAGGTCCAGCCGAAGTGGTCGAAACGGTTTGGTCAATTTTCGATTTTCGGGTCATTTTTCACTGTTTCAAAGTATCTATAAGTTTTTCAACTTATTTTCACTCCCAATAAATTTAATAATTCTTAAAATACCAAAAATAGCCTCCACACAAAACTTTAGCTCAATCGGAGTCCATTTGGGGCTCGATTCATATAAACCAGCTCAGTTCAATACCGTTCGGTTCTGCAATGAAATACTAATCTAACACTGTCAAAAATTTCTAAAAATTATTTTAAGCCTTTACACTTCCCACATTACACCTTTTTAACCTCATTTATTTTTTTTAAAAATTCGGTCAAAGTTCAGTCAAACTTCGGTTCAACCTAACCGAACTAGAGGCCAACTTCAAATGGACTTTCGGGGACCTATTTGATCTCATTTTTGCACCAAATTTTACCATTAAACTCCTAACAGTTCATAGATCAATATTAGCAATTAAATAATTTCTCAGTTGCTGCTGTCAATTTCAACTGTATAGCTGCCCTAAGGCCACACATCCCGAGATTATTATGCCTCAAGCATACTTAACTTTTTAATTTTATTATAATAAGAGATACTTAGGCCATCACTCTATACCAGAATCACATTATAGAATCCATAAAATTGACTGAATACTGCTAACCTAGTATTTAGGCCATTATATGTGTGATGTTTCTAATGATTTTATTATGCATAATCATAATCATGACTCATTCATATTTGAAATTGATTCAACTGATGGCGTTCCATTTAATCTTGGAACCTCAAAAAACCCAAAATAAATCTTAATAGCATCTAATGTAACTCCTGAGGAGAGGTCAAAATTCGAGAGAATCTTAAGAAAATATAAAAAAGTTTTTGCCTGGACCTACGAAGATATGCCAGGAGTAGACCGTGAAATCACTGAACATGCCATCCCAATATATCCTGATCATAACCTAGCCAAATAGAAGCTTAGAAGGCTTAGGCCAGAGTGGGCAGAGAAAGTAAAGGAAGAAATTCATAAGCAAATTGAGGTAAAGTTCTTAATCGAAGTATAGTACCCAACTTGGTTGGCCAATATCGTTCTGGTAGCCAAGAAGAATGGCAAGGTACATGTATGTGTGGACTACCGAGATTTGAATAAAGCTTCTCCAAAGGATGACTTTCCACTACCACACATTGACGTATTGGTAGACAATGCAGTATCCTGTATAATGTATAGCATTGTAGACGGTTATGCAGGGTATAATCAAATTCTTAACAAAATAGCCGATCGAATCAAAATAGCCTTTATCACCGAATGGGGTACATTTGCTTACAGAGTGATGCCATTTGGATTGAAAAATGCAAGAGCAACCTATCAAAGGATGGCTACTCGAATCCTCAATGACTTGATTCATAAGAAAGTGGAGCTATACATTGATGACATAATGATCAAGTCAGCCACTAAGGAAGTTCACTTTGAGGCTCTAGAGAAGTTCTTTTAGAGGATCAGTAAGTATAACTTGCGATTGAACCCTAAGAAGTGCATTTTTGGTGTAACCTCAAGAAAGTTATTAGGACATGTAGTCAGTCAGAGAGGATTGAAATCGATCTGGACAAGGTCAAGGCCATCAGGGAGATGCCAATACCTCAGAAGGAAAAGGATGTCGAAGCTTTTTGGGCAAGTTGTACTATATCAGCAGGTTCATCGCCAAGCTTACTTTAATTTGTGAGCCGATCTTCAAGTTGCTCTGAAAAGATCAGCCTATGGTATGGAATGAAGAATGCCAAAAAGCCTTTGACACCATCAGGGAATACTTGCTGAATCCCCCAATTCTAAGACTACCCCAATCGATTCCGTAGCTGCCACTATGGCTTAATAGGATGAGTTCGGAGTAGAATTTACGGTCTATTACCTTAGCAAGAAGTTCCTTTCTTATGAGATCAAGTATGCAGAAGTGAAAAAGATTTGCCTTGCAGTAATCTAGGCCTCTAAGAAATTGAGACACTATTTCCACTCTTACAAGGTACAAGCGGTCACAAAGTAGAATCCTCTTAGATACCTGCAGGAAGCTCCATCTTTGTTAGGAAAAATGGGGAGATGGTTGCTGCTATTATAAGAATTTGATGTTGAGCATGTCACTCGAAAGACCATTAAAGGACGTGTAGTAGCGAAGTTTTTAGCAGAACACCCTATCCAAAGAGATTCTTTTGAATTCAACTTCCCAGACGAAGACATCGCAACCATCGCGGTACAAGGTTGGCAATTACACTTTGACGGAGTAGTAAACAGCAAGGGGGCAGGAGTAGGAGTTATTCTAATGACCCCAGACGATGAAAAACTCCAACTGGCTAAGAAACTAAGATATAAGGCCACTAACAATGAAGTCGAATATGAAGCTTACACCTTCTAGTTAGAAGCCTTGATAGCCTTAGGGGCAAAGAGCATAGAAGTATTTGGAGATTCATCACTAGTAATCAATCGGATTCGGGGTGAATGGGCTATTAAGGACGAGCGATTGATACCATATGTGAAGCACTTAAGGGATTTGAGTAGCCAGTTCGAGACGTACACTTTCCACTTTGTCCCGAGGGATGAAAATCAGTTAGCAGATGCACTCACAACCTTAGTTTTAATATGGGAAAACTCGAAGGGGGCAGTCATGAAATCCATTTTGATCTCCAGTTCTTAGAAGCCCAGTTTTGAGTCCAATCCGGTCATGGAAATTGAAGTTATGGATAAAAAGCCATGGTATCACAACATCACTTAAAAAACATGACGTTCCCAAAAGAGGTTACCGAAAAAGACTAGAGACCGATCCGTAAGTTATCCACTTAGTTTATCTGTATAGACGGTGTGTTGTATAAATGACAAGTCAACGGCATTCAACTGAGGTGTCTAGATGAGAAAGAAATCGAGAGGGTAATAGAGGAAACTCATACTGGAGTTTCTGGGGCCCACATGAATGGTTTAATGCTGGAAAAGAAGATCATGAGATAAGGGTTCTACTGGCTTACTATGGATACAGATTTCTCAAGGTATGTGAAGCAGTGCCAGTTGTGTCAGTAGTATGTAGACTTGAGATATTTGCCAATTTTGAAACTACACAGCTTGACGTTGCATTGGCCGTTCGCAGTATGGGGAATAGACATTATCGGAGAAATACATCCAACAGCCTCTAATGCTCATAGATTCATCATAGTCGCTGTTGACTATTTCACTAAGTGGGTAGAAGTAGAGTCATTCAAGAAGGTCGATACGTGGGATATGGCCAAATTCATTGAAAAGAATCTAATATGCAGATACAGTCTACCACATCATGCAGTGTCTAATAATGGGGTCCAATTCATGGCTGAGACAAAGAAGCTACTCTAAAAATATGGCATCAAGCATCACAAGTCATCTCCATAACACCCACAGGCCAACGGAGCAATAAAGGCCGCTAATAAGAATATTAAGAAGATTCTGGCCAAGACGGTTCAAAATTATAGGGATTGGGCAGAGAAGTTGCCTTTCGCACTCTAGGGCTATTGAACCACAGTCAAAACATCTACAGGGGCCACACCGTATTCTTTAGTGTATGGAACAGAAGCAGTATTGCCAGTCGGAGTAGAGCTTAGGTCTTTAAAGGTAGTCATGGAGGCTCACATTTTGAAAACTGATTGGGCGCAGCAATAGTTGCAGCAATTAAACATGCTACATGAGAACAGATTGTGAGCCTATTATCACAATCAGATCTATCAGAAGAACTTACTCAGTCATTCGGAAGGAAAGTCAGAACACACCCTTTAAAAGAGGGAGATCTGGTTTTCAAGCAAATGAGAACAGGCGTGCCAGATATACAGTGTAAGTTTAGACCAACGTAGGAAGGTCCCTTTGTCCTCAAGAAACTGATGTCCAAAGGGGTAGCAATTCTGTCAAATAATGATGGGAATGAGTTCAAGGAGCCGGTCAACATCGACAGAGTCAAGAGACTAAGACACAAAGATCAAAAGAAGAGAATAAAAAGCCCCATGGGTTGAAAATCGAAAAAAGGTAACCTTGCCAAAATTGGGCACCTCGTCAGGGTGAAAATCGAAAAAAGGCACTCTAGGCAAAAATTAGAGGCTCGAGAGAAAATGACCAATCAAGAAAACCCATGAGGGCTGATTGGTAACAGGGGTTGGATGCTATTAGGATCTACCCCGACAATAAATGTAGTTGTGCATTGTAAATCTATGTTAAATTATGATCATGTGTGATGAAATCATATGGAAATGTACACAATTCTGCAAAAGGAATAAAATAGAAATCATTCAAATGTTCATTATCTTCTGCTTCTTTCATAAAAAGAAAAACATCATTCATATACATGTAAATCTAAACTAAACTCTACTACTACTCTCGCCAGCTATATGCCTAAGTCGGTGGGTCATGTTGTCAACGGTAGGGCTAAGCACCCATCTCTTGTAAGCACTAGTGGAAATGGTGGAGCAATCTCTAACAGAAGGTAGGATGATCTTCATCAGTAGTCTTGCCTAGAGACTATGATACCTAGACGTGAAGGCTGAGGATAGGACACCACCCTGAAAAGCAAAAAGGAGTCTCACGACGTCCTAAGTCACCCCGAATTATCGACTACAATGGGCGGTGACGTAAAAAGTAGCCTCATGAAACCTGCACACCGGAACACACCCCAAAAAGCCATCGGTGGTCATAGCAGTAAGACGGAGCCAGGGGCTCATGAAACTGATATCCTCGTTTGCTATCTCGCTTCATCAAGCAATGCCCTCGTCGGGAGAGGCAAAAGAATACAATCGCTGTCGAGGTAGGAAATGCCTCATTGAATACTGGCAAATCACCCTGGGAAGAGGCTTTAACAAAAGCGTCAATTTCTCTTGTAGGCACACCTGCAAATCAAGAAGTAAAAAAAAAATAGCAACAACAAAAAAACCGCTAGAATGGATAGGGTCCATTCCAGGCAAAAATAAGGCATAGGGTTATGCGAAAATCCAAAAAGGATGTGTAGACACCGGGTCCTGAGTCAGCCTAGATCGAAGTTATCCAATGATGATAAGATGCCTTCACAGGCTAAAAAGGTTAAAAGTGATGATTTTCTCGTCAAATTTACATTTTAGAGTGAGAAATTGAAAAATAATAAAAAATATTTTAAAAAATTAAATTTGAAAAATGGGGCTTAGATTTATAGTATTTTTGTAAATTAAAATAAAAAAAAATATTTCGGATCGAGAGTGTCGGCCGCGACGGCACGCCTGCGGCAGCGCGCTGGGCGGAAAGAGGCGACGCGCATCGTTGTGCGCGCTGCGCGCCGCATTGCCCGCTGGAGCGCCCGATTTTCGCGCCTCTGCGCGCGGTTTTCTCGCGGAGCTGGCTGCGGGAAGCCCGTCTCTCTATAGCGATGGGCTTCCCTCCTGTGCTGGCCGTCGCTATAGGGTCTGATACCCTCTTTTCCGATTTTTCACCATTTTTTCCGATTTTTTCACCCTTTTTTCCAATACTCTGAGGGTAAATATTTTAGGGTTAATTTCTATGTTCTTTTATCTTATTTATATTTAATTTATCATGTATATTTTACTGTTTTTATTGATTTATTTATTGTTTTCATTTATTCATTTGTTGTATTGATTTTATATTTGTTTTATTTAATTGTTTATATTTGATTTTATTTTTATTCATGTGAATATTGTTTTCTTTTAATTCCTAACATGTAAATAATTTATTCTATTTTGATTCCTCATTATTTTTAACATGTAAATAATTAATTAATTTTTGTTAATCATTTTTGCCATGTAAATAGTTTATATTAATTATGAACACATCAATTAACCTTGTCATATATCATTACTATTTTCATCATTCCTTTGTTTACTAACTTTTATTATTCTTTTTGTCATTGTTACATGATTTATTTATTATTATTTGTTTATTTATTCATTTATTATTTTTCACTTTTCATCATTATTTTCATCATGTGTATATTTTCATGTACTAATTAATTAACATGTTTTATTTTATTTTCATCACATCATTTAATCATTTATCATATATAATACATGTTTCTCATTTATTTTGGTTTGTTAACATTTTGATTCAATTATCATTCTTTTCATGTCATCTTATTTTATTTTAATTTGTTACTCATTATTTTGTATGTTTAATTGATTTAATTGATTTAATTACTAACATTATTTTATTTGTATTTTGTTTTTTTATGTCTAAACTCATTTTTTTTGATTGGGCATTTTTGCGAGCACACGGGGAGGTCCCAAAGGCTCGCTCGGAATATTTATTTTTCTTTATTTGTAATATTTTGTTTATTTAGCTTTTTTTATTTATTTTTGCCATATAATTTTCTTGTAAAATTGTTTATTTAGGCCTGCTAGAAAGAAAGTCACTAAACCATTTTTATTAATTAACTTGGTATTTTTTCTAAATAAAAATGGGACCAATGTCTCAATTTTCTCCATCCAAAATCATCACATAAAAATTGTTTCATAATAATATGCATGCGAGGACCAATGTCCTCACCATTAATGAATATCTCGATTTATGCATGATTTGTATTTTATTTACAATGGGGGTTGTATTTCGCCCCTAGTTTTATTGTAACATTTTTACATGTGCTTTATTTTACTTATGCTTTTACCGCTTTCTTAAATGTATGTTGTGCGCTTTAATTAATTGCATTAAATGTATGTGAAATGGGATGAAATAATAAATTCAAAACTCGATTATAAACTTAACTAAGGTATGAATAAATGAGAAGTCCCGAACTCACTCTGGTCCTTGGGGCTCAATGAGGCAAGAGGTCTAGGACTTCCAAGACACCTCTTGAGTCTCACCAAAAGACTTAAATTTACAATCCTAGGCTCCAGGGGGTAGAGGCTGAGGCCTCCAAGATCTCTCTGGCTAGCCCAAGATGGATATGTATGCGCCGTCGTAGGCTCGCTGAGGCTAGACGACCCTTCCCAATGTTCTATTGGGTGGCGACTCCAAGAAACCTCATTGTTGCCCAAAATAGACGCACTTGTAAATACCTTACAAGTTTTATGAACCTTTCCTGATCGCCCTAAAGCGGGCTTTTGGGAGGCCACGAGGTTCGGAGCACGTCACAGTGGCGGCTCCGCTGGGGACAGTACTCGAGACTTCGCTTCGAAAGTACCTTGGCTAAAATTTGCAATTGAGTTTTAATTTAAACACTTCATCCTTTTTCAAAACTGCATTGCATCGCATTAGAGCCTAAGATTTATGCTAGTTTGGTCCCTCTATTAGCCCCGGTGCGTTCCCGAAGCACAACCCTACATTCACTCAATGTAGGGAAGTGTTAAGGAT